>JAQNCA010000027.1:1189090-1203455 GCA_029783725.1 Acanthurus tractus
TTTAAAAAATTTTTCTCCTCCCCCTTGGTGGTTTGTTTGTGTTTGTGTTTTTCTTTTTTTTTTTTTTTTTTTTTTTTTGCAGTGTCATTGTTAAACAGCCCTTTGCTTGCTTGCTTGCTTTCCCCTCTTGTTTAAAGGACTCGTAGACTCGGTGACCGACCGGTCTGCCAGGTTTTGCAACCTCTGATCCGGTTAGGTGCGTTGATGCGTTTTGGATCCACTTTCTGGATGTGTGGTGTAAAAATGTGTGTGTGTGCATTTGGTGGTGTGTGGGAAATAGAGCGGCACAGTTATAGAAAAGTTAAAGTCAGACTTCTAGCAAGGCTCGCTTAGGGTGTAAATATTTATCAAAGCACGTGGTCTGTGCAGTTCAAGGCAGCCGCATAGGTGCAAAGTGCTGCAGGTGTTGAGCGCGGCGTTGCTATCTGGATCTGCATGTAGACTCACACACAAAAGTCAATCAAGGTTAATCAAATCGTACAGGGATTCAAAGGATTCTTATTATTTTGTGTGCCGCGCGACATCTGTCATCTGCATCGGCAAAGCTGAGTTGAGTTTTTTCAGCGTAAAACTTGAGGGGCTTTAAATCCATGTGACAGGTTGACATGTTGTGGCAGCGCTTGTGTATGTAATTGTGAGAAAAAGAGGAAAAGAGAGTGTGTCAGCGTAACCGATTGTGCACAGTGTTGCAGACACTGTTTCAACACACTGCAGTTCTCATAACTGTCGCTCCCCCCTTCCTCTTTTCCGTCTGATGCCACTGATAGTGTAGACATGGGGCTTCTCACGTATTGCACGCCGGCTGTTCACTGCCCTGCCCCCCCCAACACACACACACACACACACACCTCTCACCAATATCGACGTCACCTCCTGGGAGTCCTAACAGACACCGTGTGTGGAAGGTGGAATTCAAAAGACTGAAAACAAATAGCCTGTCCTGTAATTAGTTACTTTAACAACATTCATGTGATGGTGAAGCCAGACGTCAAACTCACTTAACATTAGCGTCAGACACTGATGAAGAGATAAACATAATCCATCTTTCTCTCTCCTTTTTTTACAATTTCTTTCAGAGAGGAACTAGTGCACTAGGGTGTGAGAACTTCAGTCACCTTTGGTTTTTCTGTCTGTGTGGGGAACTGTGTATTATTTATGTTATTACTCTTTTTTTTTTGTTGCTTAGTTTGGGCTATGTCTTCTGTCAGGAAAGGGTTGTGCTTACAACCACAGTTAAGTGTCCTTTATAGTAAAGGTTACCTGAGTGTGAAGCAGCCAGTAGGTGCTGCTTGCTCAGGGTGTCTGGTGTGTTTATAGTACACACAGGATAAAGAGTTAGAGACTAAAAAAAGGTGACTAGTACAATATGTTTGCTCTTATTTATGGAACCAAGCAAAAAAAAAAAAAACTTAAAAAGTGAACCTGCCGTTGTTAGTTTGTCCAAATGGTGATTAGATATGCAGCAATACACAGTTCAGCCACAACATGAACTCTATCAATGATTTCTAAGCCTGCCCTTGGATTATCTTGATTTGTTTTCCCTCTCCAGACTCACTGATTAATAATCTATGAGCATCTAACCTGGCTGAATACTGCTCTTAGGTAAAATTTTAGAATTTAAATGGCTGGTTAGCTGGCTTCAACTAACTGAGATAACTCACACTGGTGTTAATTTACTTGCTTTTTTTGTACCACTCTTGAACAATACAGTGGTCAAGTTCATCCCCCTTGTGCATTGAGCTGACTAAAATAAAAAGACAAATATGAAAATGTATTTTGACACAACTGCAGTTTTTGTAACCATAGAATTTTCAACAGTTCAGCTTAAAGGTGAAATATGCGTGGCTGCACTTTTCAGTTCCTGATAAGTGTCATCAAAAGCCTGGGAATATCTTTAAACCTGAACTAAACTAACAAAAGACAATTTTTGCTTTTGCTTTGTTTCTCAAATACGTCTATACTTCGCGTTTTTTCTTGTGCTGATTACGCAAAGTCTGTAATAAAATGAAATTACTGTGCTACTTTTCCAGCCAAAGGTAGATTTAGTTATAGAGCAGGAAAGATAGTTAGAACTTAGTTGTTGCTCTCCATAAAGAAATCTGTTTTCTTTTTTACATTAAGTTTGCTGTTTAAACTTTCTTTTTTAGAATGTGATTTTTTTGGGTCAACGACAATTTCTCGAGTAAATGAGAGTTGCAATGCTAAAATAATTTTTGGACACTCTAGATGAGACTTGAGGCTTAAAATAACATTATTAAGCTCATTATGAACAACTGTAAAACATGCTTCAGTGTAAGTTCTTTAAAAGTTAGGACAGTCGAGACAGCAGTGACACAAAAACCCACAAAGACGCAGAACATTTTTTGATTACAGATATTACTGACAAAAGCATTTCAACTCTTAATTAGAAGCGTACACAGGTTGTAATTAGACACATTTCTGTTTCAGTGGAACATTTCTACTGAGTAAAGTGTGTACATTTAATTTATTTCTACTCAAGAACCGGTGATGTTAGTCTTCAGTAAATTCTGAAATTGATGCATAATCTGTTGAAGTTTATTCTTTAATCTCCCGTAGTTTTTGTGTGTGGAATTTTGTTTTTGTCATCATCACTGCCCCGCCCAGTCTCCCAACACAGTGGGAGACATGTACGAGTACACCTGCCTGCTTTGCATGGCCCAACTGATCTGGAGCAGTGTGTGTTCATTTAAATATGACAGTGAAACCTAATTACATGACAAAATGTTGATAAATCACTCCGCTAAAGCAACACCTTGTGGAGTTTTCCTTAGCTGACCTGCTGACCTGACCCCAGGGCAGTATATGTCATGTGTTTGTGGAAAGGAAAACAAAAGCCTGACATACTTGTAATGACTGTAATTTTTAATTCAGCCAAATTTCTCTCGGAATGCATATTGCAAAAATCTAATTTATTTAATTCAGTTGTGTTTGTTAAACACACCAAGGTAACACAGGTAGATTTGCATGCATAATGAACCGAGTGACATGTTTTGAATATCAGTCCAAGGTTCTCTTAAACTCACAACTGCTACTCCGTGTTTGTGTTTCAGACTGTTCGCGAAGTCACTTCAGTGGATGGCACCAGAAGTGGAGGCCAGATGGAAATTGGGTCACATGACCGCCTCCAGGAAGGCGCGCTGAGCCTGGAACTGGCCAAAGGAGTGAATAGCTACCCTAATAATAATGATGATGATGAGACATCCATGGAAACAGAGCAGCAGAGGGCAGGAAGTGTGCCTCCAAGACAGTGGGTGTCAGGACATGGCAAGGTCAGTGACCCCCAGCAACAGCAGCCATGTTGGAACAGCAGCAGCAGCAGTGGTGCAAACCCCGGTGAACCTGTCCACCATGCAAACATGGAGGATGCCCACACTCTGGTGGCTTTCTCTGCAATTGCTGGCTCTTTGCCCCCTTCATCCTCCTCCTCCTGCCTTGTGCAGCCCAACACAGCCCAGTTGTATGAGAAGTTCACCCGGGAGATGGGTTCTGACGGTGCTCAGGCCAGGCTTTCTGCAGGGGCTCCTGAGGGTAGCTGCCAACCTCCAGAAGACTTGAACACCCTGCAGGCAGCACTGAGCCAAGCCAAATATGGACACAAGCCCCCTAACTGCAACTGTGATGGGCCCGACTGTCCAGACTACCTTGAGTGGCTCGAAAAAAAGATCAAGTTAGCGACCGGTGAGAATCGAGGTGCCTGCAAGATGACTGATGCCCCCCAGCGCTTACAGTCTCACCTAGAGCAACCCCATCTGCAGCATAAACCTCAGTCCTACCCACAGATGAATGGCGGTCACTGTCTGCCCAATTCATACCCAAAGCAGCGACAGGGAATTCACCCAGACCAAGTGCCCTGCTCAAAACCCCCGATTCCCTGCTCTCCCCAGGTGCTCTCCATAGCCAAGGAAAAGAATATCAGTCTTCAGACAGCCATTGCCATAGAAGCCCTGACCCAGTTATCTGGCACTGGGCCGCAAGCTGCCAGTTCTCCGAGTCAAACCCCCTACAACAGTAACCTCCATAACCACCAACATACCCAGAACCTCCATTCTCAGCCCCCGAATGGCACGAGCTCGATCCTGTCCTCTCCCAGTGTCCACTCATCTTCCTCACGCTCTCAATCCGTCCCTCCAGGACTACACACTAGCCAGCAGGCCCCAGTGTCCTGTGAGCACCACCACAGGCCCCAATCCCAGGGTCAGCCGCCCCACGCCACCCCTCTCCCATCCTCTACCTCTCCCTTCCCAGGTCAGGGAAAACATCCAGGTTTTTGCCCTAATCCCCAGCAGTGGCAGCCGGGCTCAGGAGGCAAAGGCTCTGAACAGAAAAACCCGTGGATGCGTATCAAGTCTGAGCCCCAATCTCATTATGCCGCTGCACCTCACAACAGCTCAGACCCCATGTCGGAACTCAAGCAGCTGCTCGGTGACACTAGCGGCAAGTTCAGCAATGCTCGTTTCCAGCTTCCAGTCACACAGCAGCTCAGGTTGAGCCAGAACGGAGGTATTCAGGCCCAAGACAACCCGGGATTGGCCAGGATCAAGCAAGAGCCAGACTCTGGCTCTGATCACTACCGTCACACTGCCTCCATGGGACCTTACGGCATGGCAAATTGTCAACAGCAGGGTCAGCACTCCCCTGGCACTCCCCTGTCTCCCAGCCTAGCAGCCATCAGTCACTCCACTCAGGCAGCTCTGCAACAGCACCTTCACTACAAGAGGAACCTCTTCTCTAACCACTCCCCTGGCTTTGGAGCACAAGGCCCACGTGCACCTCTGGCTTGCCAAAACTTGAAAAACTGGTGGACACAGATGGAGGCAGAAGGTTTGCCACATCTGGCCATCAAACAGGAACCCAAGGAACCTAAGAAGAAAAAAAGCAGCCAAGGATCACCTGTCATAAAAGCTACGAGTGGGATGCTTTCAGTCCCTCCCATGCCCAAACCCAAACAGATAATCATCAAGAAGACCAAGCAGAAAGCCTCCATGCCAACCTTCCTGCCTCAGACTCAGATCACCATACAAAAACCACCAGTCCTCATGATGGACAGAGCTCCTGCCCTGACCAGCGTGCAACCAGGTTCTCTACCCTCTCTGTCCCTCCACAGTAACTCCACTCAGGCTGCTGCTGCAGGCCTCCCTGCCCCAGCCCAATCTCAGGTATCCATTTTCAACTCTTCAATGACTCCCTCTTCCATTGTTTCTCCAGCCCTCATAAGTCCTCTGCCCCCGCCCGTGGCCCCAGATGCCCACGCTAAGTCAGAGGGAGAGGGCAGCTTGGCTTCGAGTAACACCAGCACCACCACCACCACCACACCTCTGACCTCCACATCTCCATCCAGCACCTCACAATTACCAAGTCTCATCAACATAGACCCGAAATACGAAGAGCTGATCCGACAATTTGAGGCTGAATTTGGGTGCTCAGACGTACCCGCGAGTCACCCAGTGGAGGAATCTGCTACAGCTCCACCGAATCAGTCCCAGAACAGTCCTCAGGGTCTAACTCCCACATCATCATTGAAATCTTTGGCAGATCCCTTAGTTCTCACCACTCAAGCCAGCTCTACACCTCATCCAAATGATCAGGATAAGGAACTAGACAAGGATGAAGCAGGAACCCAAATTGAAGCAACCTTAAACAAGACATCCACAGAAAGCCCTCAGGAGGGGCAGCATGAAGAGTCCCTCCGTGTCCCTCTGCATCAGGAGACCTTTCTCGACAAGCAGCAGCAGCAGCAGCAGCAGCAGCAGCCCACTGAAATAGAAGATACATTCAGCGTGCCAAGTTCTCCGCTGCCTAAACGTATAAAGATCGAAGCCTCTGGTGATATAACAGTGCTCTCCACCATATGCCGTTTTGAGGAGGACACACCCACGAAGGACAGTCTACCTTCTTCCCCATCTCTGAGAGGCTTCCTCGAGTCCCCCCTGCGCTACCTGGACAGTCCCACCAAGACATTGCTGGATACTCCTTCCAAGGATCTGCAGGCCGAGTTCCCCACCTGCACCTGTGTGGGTAAGTCTGTGTGTTAGCTTCTGTCAGTGCTTTTATGTATGGAGGAGAATGAGGTCACTCTCCATTATTTTCTACATGAGCATTTTCAGGCAAGTATTTAATAGAGTTCTAACAAATATCAAGGCCCAATTTCTGTTTTTTGCACCTCTACACATCTTCGTTGGCTTCATTGAGCTGACATTGAGTTGGGAAAGTGCCTCTTTCATTATGTTTTGATGTATATATATTTTTGAAAACATCAGAATTCGCTGACCATTTAGGGCAAACCAAAAGTTATCTTTCAAATTAGAAACAGTCTTGAGATGCGATCATATCAGCTGTGACACCAAAATGGTCTTTTGCAAAGGAGAACATAACATTTTGGAAGTGACTTCACACAACAGGTGCAAGATCTTTTCAAATATCTTTGCAGCGTCCATCTGAAACTTAAATGATCCAGAATGGGCTGGTTACAGCTTTCTAAACACTGACTGTGAAAGATTATTAAGCAGTCATAATATTAAAACTCAAAAAGGGGAGGCTTTTTTCCCAGGCTATGACTTAAACACATCCTCTTCACACGGATATAAAAGGATTTGTCATTAAAACATATTATGGATGGTAATTGTATTCATATTACATTATATTATTTATAACACACATATAATCAATCAATGTACCTTTCTGTTTAAAAGTAGTATTAGAGATAAACTACAAATTAACTTTTACTGAACAACCCTGTGTTGTAAAATACTTAAAAATGAATCTTGTATCTCCTAAATCATTCCACAAAAATATAAACACATAGCAAATAAGTCAAAACCACTTCTGTGTTTGTTCCTACAACAGTAGAAGTGTCCAGAGGACTATGTTGTGTCACGATGACACAGAGACTCACAACTTAAAAACAACACCAGCAAGCATGTGGTAATCGAACATCTGGTTACTTGGAGTAATAACCTGGCAGAGTGGAACAGTTAAACGGCTCTCTGTGAAACGGAAATATAATAAAAACAAAGTGAGTGGATGCTAAAATTCTTGCAAGAGCATTTTTATGCACAAGCATTATTATGTCTTGTGATATGCTGCTTCTAAAAACTGAAGTAACTGGGATCACTTTGTAAAAGTGTACATGAGCAGTTAATATCGAGGAATTCACATCAGAGACAGTGTCACTGAATCAAATTGGCCATATGACTAAATATGGGCTAGCCTGTTAGCCTTAGCATTAGCAAACCTAGCAGCATCAAAACATTTAGAAATTACTGTATTTAAATTGTATGTAATTGACATTACATATGCAGGTGCACTTCATCTGTCAAAAACAGAACATCCATATAGAGAATGTAATATAGTGTACATAAAGTAAAAAACAAAAAGTATTAAAAGATAAGTAAGATAAAAGGAATAAACAAAGTAAATGTATATCTGTGTAGATTCTCACTCATCCAGGTCATGTTTATCTGAAGAGTCAAAAAAGCAAGTCAACTGGACTGTGTTAGGTTTGTTTTCCCAACAAACCTAACTCAGTCCAGTTGCCTTGCTTTTTTGACTCTTCAGACAAAGTAAATGTGATAGAGTAAAAGCAGTAGCAGTGTTCTCGATTGCGTTTGTCAATTAGAGGACACCAAATAGAGAATCACAGAGCAGAAGCCCACCAATGTAGCTTAGCTCTAACCTGGAGTTGTCACTTTCCAGCCAGGAGTTGCCGGGCATCTGCTTCCAGTAGAAATATGTACAAGATCTGACCCAGCTGAGCCTCTGAAGTGCCTTATAGAAGAAAAGGAGCACGCATTCTTTACACAAAGGACTCTTCAGGGAAATATTTTTTTAAATTTTGAGACGCTCAAGTGTTTCTCAACATGAACGAACATGTAAAGCTGTCACTGTTTGTGCTTTACTGTACTTATTAAATAACACAGATCCACTATTGAGTTCGTCACTCCCCCCCTCTGCCTTCACTTCTCCGTCTGGATGCTTGTTGAGCATGTCTAAGAATATGTGTGTTGCCAGGGTGTGTGGCTTCGGCCATCCAGACTGCAACAGTGTGAGGCACTAAAGGCAGCAGGCAAGAACAATAGCAGCTGTGGCAGAGAGAGCCTTTTGTGTGGGTTTGGGTCTGGCAGGCAAGCAGAACAGAGCTTTTGTTTGACCAGAAGGGGTTTAGTCCCATAGTTTGGGTAGTGCCCTGTTCAGGTGATTTGTTTACAACAGAGTTGGGGGTCCTACAATAAAAAAACCATGAAACTTCATAGATCGTATTGTATACTACTCATTAATGGTAAATAAATGATTGAAACTAGCACTGGCTAGTGCCACTGAAGTGGCAGGTGTATTTAACCAACCGACCAGCCAGTGTTCTCTTTCTGCAGAAACGCCTCTCTGGTCATTAATCAACACTATAACCCAGGTAAAAAAGGCTGAGTCTTTATTATTAAAAAGACAAAGCCTGTCTGCCCGAAAAAGCCATTGACATGGTAAAACTTACATTATGTTTTCAAAAATGTTATCAAGAATTATCCCCATTTTCGTGCAGCCACTGAGTGTTCACTGTAGGGCCATTACAGCTTGGTAAATAGAGCCTTTCTGCTTAAACATTGAAGAGGGTGCACAACATGGGCAGAGCAGCTGCAGGAAAACACTTGCTAGCTGTGTGCTGTTGCTGATGGTAAAGACCAGCAGACAACAATTCTTCATGGTGAAGCAGCTTGGTCTCACACTGCTCTGTCAACTCCCTGTAGCGTAGAAATTGCCTCCAAGACACACAGATACATTGCACAGCCATAATGTACACACACTCAACCAATTTCCATGCAAGAATTTAGTACGACTCCTCCACTTCCTGCCCTAAGATTACACTCCGGTTCCTCCTTTCACCGCCAGGGGAATGTGACCTCACATTACCTCTGTACCAAAGACACACACAGCGCTGAGTGTCTGTCCACACTTCAGACATTCAGCTGATAGTGGCAGCAGCATTTACAATTAGGGCAATTAGTCAGTGCTCGCCGCAGTTTGTGCTACACAATGGGATACGAGTTGTGTGCAAGAGCAACACGGTAATGGTTGCCATGCACTTGTGTTTTAAAACACATGGCAAGCTGTTACAGAGGGAGATAGTTCAGTCCATTAGGGTGTGACATTTAACATGGGATACATTCAACTGCACCGTGTCTCATACAAAGACTAGCAGTGAAGTCACAGGACATGGTTCACAGGCACAGCAGTGTGGAGGAGGATGCAAATGCACTTTCATACAAGTACACACACACACACACTCATACACAACATAAACACAGATGAACACAGTGCACACAGACACACCCTCATTCACTCCCCACACTCACACAGACTGAGTCATTCATCACTACCTCAAAAAGCTTCTGCTTTGCAGTGTCTCCACAAATTCACCACACCCTGCAGTCACAGCCCACTGTGTGTGTGTGTGTGTGTGTGTGTGTGTGTGTCAGGATGGGATGGTATGTGTGCTCATGCGTGTTTGTGTGAACTGGATGTTAAAATCAGTTGCACATTCTCACGCTTTTAATAGATTACTTGACTTCAGCTACAAAGACCTTTTTCTTTTTAGTTTGTTTAAAAATACATCAAAACACGACAGTAACTTTTCCCAAAACTCCACAAAAAACTGAGATGTGATTATGTGCAAAGACACAGCTTCACTCTTTACTAAGTTAAGGGACTTACTGTTAATTATTATCAACTTCAGTGAGATATTCACTCAAATCAGTTAGGCAGATACCCTTTAACTATAAGTTAAGTCAACTCCTTCCAGGCACTTGTACATTTGGATTTAAGACATAGAAATTCCTCATTTGACTAAGTTAATTTTTAAGTTAATATTTAAAGCCCTCAGTAATTTCTAGGTAAAAGAATATGGCTATGCAGCTGATTATAAAGAGTTGAGTATTTCATCCATGCAAGTACAGCAGAAATAATTGTTTAATTTAAAAACAAAGTTTGAAGTCATCGCCTTGGTGTCGTTACAGGAACATTTCTTAGCAGAAACATTAACCGAAAACAGCACATGATACCGGCTGTGATCAAAACACCTGCTACTTTCTTATGTGTCGGTTTCAAAGTATATATATGTATTTAATCAAGCAAAAAAAACCCAAAGTGAGTCATTTTTCCTCACTTTCTGTCAGACAGAAAGATAAAGAACTTGAAATTTATGATCTACCTTGCATGCTTGTCAGTGTCGTTTGGAAAAAAATTTAGTGTTCATGAAAAACAAGCAGTCATACGAAATAAAATCTATTTTTGTTTTTTTTTATGTTCTTTACAAAGCAGTTATCATATGTAATAGAGCATGAGTTAGAGAATGAATACATTATCATCACCAAATGTGATCTGCTGTATATTGTGAATAGTTTGTTTACATTTGAGAGCGTGCACATGTGGAATTTTCCACTGTGCATTTTTAGGTCCAGGTATTTGCTGTTTTTAACCCTCTGCTTGTCTGTTTTTCCAGAACAAATTGTGGAGAAAGATGAAGGGCCCTACTACAACCACCTGGGGTCTGGACCTACTGTAGCTTCCATACGAAGCCTGATGGAGACAAGGTGAGCCTCTCCCTCCTCTCCTCTATTGTTGTCTTTTCTCTTCTCCTTTTTCTCTTCCTCCTACACGCTCTCGCCTTCTCTGCCTTCCCCTCCTCCTCCTCTCTCTTCCACCTTCCCTCCTCCTCCTCCTCCTCCTCCTCCTCCTCACATTTTGTCCTCAGGGAATCCGTGACCCAGAATCTAGTAGGAGGAAAAGGAAGTATCAGCATCATCAGCATATCAGAGGCAGAGCGAGAAGCACTGGAGTGGCAGTAGCCAATAGCAGAGAATTAGAGGACTAAATGTGAAAGAATGATACAAATCAAATTAGAGAAAGAGACAGATTGAGGCAGAGATTAGTTAAGTGCAGCACAGGAGGGAGAAGGGAAGGAATAAAAGTAACTAAAGAAATATTTTTGTAAAAAGTAAGATGTGCACAAATATTTATTTTTTGTGCTGTGGCAGTCCTCTGGTGTTAAAGGCTGTATTCTGTCGGATAACTGATTTTCCATGTAGATAAGATGCATTCAGAACTAAAGTTGCTGTGTGAAACCTCATTTGAAACAAGTAGTGTCACTGTCAATTTCAAAGGTAAAACGAGATGACAGATATATTTAGCATTAGCCATTAGCATGCTAACCCAATCCTTGTCACATTTACTGTGCAACATGGACGACATCACAAAGCAATGTAATAAGCTGTTATTACAGCTCCACAGAGACATCTTTAATTTAGCAGTTTGATCTTGGGATTATTTATACAGTTTAGGAATAAAGCGCCTCACAGGACCCGCGCCAGATTGTTAAAACTAAGGTCTGTTTTAAGTGTTATAATGCCATGTTACTAAAACACTGATCACAGAGGATCAGCTGCTACTGAGATCGCATGAAGAATTCGTCGCTTAGTTGATACATTCTGCCTTGTGTTGTCTGTTATTTGTAGCCTCCACATGCAAAAACATTTTGCTTTTGACGATTCTGCGCAGTAAACTTCTGTCACCAGCTGTTGTGCAGCACCAGATGTGTGGATTCAAGCTGTATGAGCAGGAAGTAACTCAGATCTGAGGAGCAAATCTGGTTACTTAAGATTAGTTGAAAAAAATCCAAAATGGACTTGCAACTGGACTTGAATTTTAACAAAGGTGGATTGTGACTTCACTTGTGTTTCATGCTTTGACCCGTTGGTATGTAGCACTTTCACACGAGCTCAAAGGTTAAAAGGTTTTTTATTTAGGATGTGTGCCACAAGTTAGTCGTTCCCTTCACTTTCTGAATCGACTCAAGTTATTTCTGTTCATTCCCAGAAATGCTGCATTTTATTCCACAGATCCAGTTTTAACCAATCACACAGCATCCAATCAAGATGCAAGAAAGAACCGTAAAGAATTAACATTAAAATTACTTAGCTTCAGTCGCAAGAAAATGACACCAAAGATTTGTTGTCCTGGTGTAAAACAATGTTATGGTCAGTGATAAAAGAATTGCTTGACTTGTTTAAGACTCAAAACTCATCGGACTCAGGGTTTGACTTTGGCTGTGTAAGTTTTGAATCGGGACTTGACATAGGACTTGCCTGTCTTAATACAGGGCTTGAGAGTCACTGAACTGGTTTGGCGCTCATTTTTCTGCTGTTTAGAGGCTGGCGGAGAGCACAAGTTGAGTCAGGGGTCTGCTGGGCCAGTGACCACTCTTTGTTTTTTGAAAGATGAGGTAAGAGTTGAGACCCAATGTCCCTGGGCGACCTTTAACCCTCTCCTGACCCCGGTGGGCCACCCCGTGGTGACAGAGCTTTCTTCCCTCCCCCGACTGTCAGCAAGCTCTGGGTGAGTCCCATTCAGCGGGACCCCCTTGTGTTCACTGTCAAACCGAATCTGCTCAGGGCTGAAGCTTTCACAATGGCTGGTAGCAGCCAGGCAGGAGACCTGATATGAGCTGTGAGCAAACATCTGACAGGTTCTGATGACCTGTCCCACCCCACTGCAACCTCTGACCCCCCCCCCCCATCCTTTGCACATCCCCACCCAACTAAAAGACCCACAGACCACCATTAAATCATCTTCCAGCACTCCTTTATTTGCTCAAGCAGGTGTTCACGGACACACACAAACAAGCGCAAGAAACAGAAACCTGTGCACACACACAAAACAAGCTCCCGCATGCACCTGTGGATGCAAACACAGGTACAGAAACACCTCCAGAAGCTGTCCTGGCGTGTCCCTTTGGCTGGCGTTGAGTCAAGGCGAGTGGTCAACTCTGGCATGCTTGTGTGAATCTTAGCAGAGCCGTGTGAACACTCTTCACCAGCACTGATGTTGGCCTGTCTCTGTCATAGCTGACATACACTGCTACTCCTGAAGAAACACCACAGATTCACAACAACACAGATGGAAAAAACAAAAGTTGCATTAGTTAAGGATATTTTTCTTTTAAGATAAAATTTAGCTGGTAGGATTGTGTCTTCTGTCACAGTTCTGATGCTCCAAACCAGCAGACAGCGACTGCCAAGCTGCTATTGAACTGTTATTGACTGTCCGTGTGTTACCAATAGTTTTTGCAATTTAGCACCATTTAAATCATGTTTTTTGTTGAGAATTAATTTAAATAGACTCACAACGTGAAAATGTAGGTCGGTTTTTCTGAATTTTAATTCAGTGTGGCAATAAACTGGCTGTCAATTTCAGGCAAAGTATTCAATCAGTCAGTTTGTGCTCGGTGGCTCCACGGCTCTGACACTCACCTCCTCCTTAAGGAAAAACGACAGCCCGTGTTTAAGTTTAGGCTACTTGAGTATCAGCTTGGCATATCAGAGCACTAAAATCAGGTGTCAGGGCTATCTGATCTGAAGAGGATCCATTTTGGCTCCACATGCCGGCTTGCTGAATGGGATGAGTGTTAAAAATATCTAAATTGTTTCTCCTCCCGCGTAGGTATGGAGAGAAAGGAGACGCCATCCGGATTGAGAAGGTGGTTTACACAGGCAAAGAGGGAAAGAGCTCACGAGGATGTCCTATTGCTAAGTGGGTAAGTGGCATCACATTACATCATCTGCTGTGTGGATGTGGGATAAGTTGCAGTAGCCTTGGTTTGGTCAAGATCTTTTTCCATTTGCTCAGTTTACATTTTAGAAAAGCAGCCCAGGACAAAAACACTTTTGACTGTATGTCAACAAGTAGAGAGAGAAAATGATAAACTTTGCCGAACGTCCCGTGGGTTGGTGAGTAAAGGCTGCGATGATGATGATGATGATGATGATGATAAGGTCTGTCCTCCTATCAGGTGATCCGTCGGGGCAGTGAGACGGAGAAGCTGCTGTGTCTGGTGCGGCAGCGTGCAGGCCATCACTGCGCCAATGCTGTCATCATTATCCTCATTATGGCCTGGGAAGGTGTCCCGAGGGCCATGGCTGACATGCTGTACCGCGAGCTCAGTGATAGCCTCACCAAATATGGCAACCCCACCAGCCGACGCTGCGGCCTCAACGATGAGTGAGTAGCTGATGGGTGCACTTTGACTCCGGTTTTCTGACACACAAGCTGTTGAATGTGCATACGACAGCATTAGTGGACCTTTACTGCGTGTTTATGTCCTCTGTTAATGGAGAAGGACTTCAAGATAAAACATTCTGTCTTAAGCTATCATCGTAAGAACTTTCTGGAAAAGATCTGTGACACCAATGAGAATATGATAAAAGTTGGGTTATTGTTATTGGACATGACCGTGTCAGGTGAGTTTTAATGGCCTAATCTGTCCTTATGCTTGTAATCTGTTATATGAAAACAGACTCCAGAG
>JAQNCA010000027.1:1229857-1240375 GCA_029783725.1 Acanthurus tractus
CTAATTTAAAAATGAGACATTGTTGAACAAAGAAAGCAGAGTAATTAATTAAATTGTAAACAGCACGAAGAAAATATATTTAAAGTTCGGTTTCATAACTTAATTGATTTTTGTAGATGTATGTTCACTCTGAATTTGATGTCAGCATCCAGTTGCAAACATGTCTAGATTTGAAAACACTGGCCTTTAAAAAACAAAAGCAAGTTTAAAACATTCTGCAGGCAAACAGGTTCATGGGTCGCAGATGAGAGTCCCGACCTTTACAGAATTCAGTATAGAATTTATTTAAGCACAGTTATCTAATCACACTTCAGATATAAAAGTTTTTAACCTGTTATTGTCCCAATTTAAAAATAATTGCTTAGTTTGTTGTTTGGTTTCTTAGTTTTTTGTCAGAGATATTTTTAAAAAAAATCTATTGCAGGTTAAGCAATTATGAACTGAACCCATAAAATTATAAAAATGTTTGCTTTTTTATCTCTATTGCTTTAATTACAGAGCCGACAAAAATTATTCAGCCCCTGTGAATGTTTGCTCCATTTATTGCTTTAATAATGTAACCATGGTCATTAATAATTTGGCCTTTTTTGACAAGAATACGAAAACAAAACAAAATCCTCCACTGTCCTAAAATATATAAAGAAATAAAGTAATTGCATCAGTATTCACCTCTTCAAGTCAGTCGTCATGCACATCTGCACGTTACTATTTCACTTCATTCTTCCTTGCAAAGCTGCTCGAGCTGCGTCACGTTTGTACAGAGCTCGTGCATGAACAGTCCTTTTCAGATGAAGTTACATCTTCTCTATTGGATCAAGGTCTCGGCCTTGACACAGTCATTCAGAGCATTCACAGCGTTTTCTCTAAACCTTTTGTGCAGCTCTCACTGTTTGTTCCGGGTCAGTGTCCTGTTTTCAGTTTCAGTTCTCTGAATCAGGATGACCTTATATTCTGCCGCATTCATTCAAATCAACAATACAGAAAATTGTTTTTTTCTGTTTTTTCAAATCCATGACAATCATGCGATTGTTATTTGAATGCAACAGATTTGCATAATGTTTTGCATTTCCTGCTCTATGAACTCAAAGTTTTATGTTTAAGTCATGAGATGCTGTGGTTTCTACAGACACTGAAACAAAAATTCTCCGGATCTGAACTCTGGAATCACAAAATACAAACAATTACACCAAATATTTTGTTATCATTATTTAGTTTTTAGAACAGTGCAGCACACAGCAGCTTCTTTGGCCTGACTTGTGTTCTGCTGACACTTTCTGCCAACACAAAGGGGACTGAAGCATTTCTGATTCATGAATAAGAGCTTGTTTAGCTCATCTTCTTCTGCAGCTTTGTTTGCTGATGGCTAAATGATAGAGCAAAAACAAAGCGTGTGGAGCTGGTGGGCAAGAAAAGTCAGATTGCTAAAAGGAAACAGAACAAAGTGACTGATAGTATTTCAAGGTAAACTTTATTGTAACATTTCTTTTTAATGACATAGTTGAGTTTGGTGGCACTGTAATAAAAATCATAACAAGAACCACTGTTATTATCTTTCATCTGTGAGAGAAAAGGCCGACAATTTGCTTTTAGCTGGATTTCTTTTTTCTTTTTTCTTTATTTCAGCAAAAAGCAAAGAAAAGTTGTAGAGCAGATGGGGATTTTTTTTTTTTACCAAGCTGTTCAAACAAATATTCAGAGGTTTTCAGCGAGCTACAAGTATTTGGTAAATGGATGACATCATGCGATATTTATGGTATTTACATAAAGCTGCATAAATATTTTTTACATGAGCAAAAACTGATTGGATTGTGCAGCTGGCTGATGGTGTTCTCACTAGAGATAGACCGATACGGTTGTTTCAGGGCCGACACAGATTATGAGTTAGTCAAGGAGGCTGATAACGGATATTTACGGATATTCAGATGGTGCTGTGGGCGGGACAATGCTGGAGACAGAGTGGAGCGGCTGCGTCAGAGCCAAAATAACTCCATTTTAAATTGATCTCTCACCAAGGCCGATGCCGAAATGCGTCAAATTGCGAATATCGGCACTGATAATCCGCCCGGCCGATAATCGGTCTATCCCTAGTTTTTACCAAATCGTTATGACACTTTGTGATATTTCTCTCAGACTGAGTCATTACCTGCAGAAGCACTTTTAGACTGCTGATGTTTTAGATTGTCATTTTTGTCTCTCTTTATGCACCAGCCCATTAAAATAATCTACAAGAGAAAAATAAATAAAACACACAAACAGGTCTTCACGGACTTTAAACAAGCCCTGTCAGATTATTCAGTGCTACTGTTCTGCTCGTTGTCCTTCACTCACTGATCACTGAGATTTTAATCGCTCCTCCCTTGAGTTACAAAGAACAGACCTCCTGTTTTCTCCAATTCAGCCCCAGTGACATTTCTGTATTACACCCGTTGCAGATATTAGACTTCACAGTTTCCCCAGGGTTCCTGAGATCTGTACTCGCATAAACAACACACAGTATGAATGAGCTTTGGTTCTAATTACGTCTTCATCAGTCTAGGATTTTTTATTACTTATGCTATTCTCACAATGAAGAGACAGGGAGTGTAACAAGTGTATCATTTACTGCATTTTTCAGTGTCTTATAAGTATATGAAGATATATAAAATTTTGGTCAAGGATGAAGCAAAAGTTTATGATTGTAAAAAAAGTATTTTGAATCAAACATTGTATTCGATAATTCTTAAAATGAACGTGAAGCCCTAAATTCACAGTAATTAAATCAAATTTTTCAGGTTTAAAAATTTATTATATTCAGATATAATTAAGGAAAGGTGCCTGACTAGGAAGAACATTACAGAACAACATGTTCAGCGCGCAAATATCATGCAGATATATTTAACCTTTTACCCGGATTGAACCTGGTGTTAACATCGTACGAACAGCGCCCTCTGTCAGCTCATGCCTGACATTACAAAGTGCCTCTTCATGCGACCATTTGTTTTTGGATCTCACTTCCTTCTCTACATCCACATGTGTCAGCCCTCCCACCGGGACACACACACACACACACACATATATAGTTTTTATACACAAAAAGAATTCACTTTGTGTAAAACATTGTCTGAATTTACAGGTTAAGCCCACAAAGTTAGGAATGAATTGTGGGCGTGTCGTTAAGTTTCCTCCAATGAAACAACTCCCAAAATAACATGTTTTTTAAAGGAGTGTAGGTGTGACAGAACTAGCTCATACAGGTTTATCATCAGTAAAATCTTGGCCTCTTTCATTTAAAATCCGGGCTTAAATGGTGAAATCGTCATGTTCAAACAGCTGCTAAAAAATGTTGGCATGTTTTCTTTCACAGCTCTGTTTGACAATCAAAGGACAATTTGCTGCATTGCACTTAATGATGCATTTACAGACAATGTGTTGACATATAAAGATGTTTTATGTGTTTGTACAGAATAATGAATTAAGTTAAAAATGCTTCAGTGTGGCCCACAACATATTTGCATGCAAACTGCTGAAACAATGGGGCCAAATGCATCTCAGACCATCTAAACTGGGTCTTGGGTGCGTTCAAACCCATAAATAAAGCTGGAAACTTGTGCTGAGGTCACCCAGGATGCATGTTGATGCCGGGCATACACAGGTTCCCAAATTTAGTCACGATTTTTTAGTTTAACTCCCCACAATTTCACTCCAGCTACATTTTTGATGTGACATTATCGTGAGGCACTTTGTGAAATCTGACCTTGAAAGGTGCTGGAGAAACAATTTCAGTTCTTGAGATGTTGAGAAAGTCAACACGGATCAAAAAAATATTCCACTGGGAGGAAAACTTGGAGTTTGAAGGTGTGAAAACAAACAGGTGTGCAGGGTGTGAAACGGCCCCAGTAGTTTGTAACAGTCATATTAAGTTCATTGACATGAACTTCTGCTTAAAGTATAAAAACTTGGTTCAGACACGTTAAATCAGATTAAATATTTCAGTACTAAAGGTTATGGTGACCTGCTACAGTTAATCAGTCATAGTAACTCTGATTCTACCTGTCCGCCTTTGTTTGCATGAGTCACTGCAGTCCTTCACTCTTCATCCTGCAGGCCACAGCTGTGATCATCGCTGCTCCCTTCCCACTTCCGTCCTCCGACTTCTGGAATGTCACCTGACACTGCGGTGCCAAATCCTGCAACGTTTCTTGCATGATGCTGGAAAAACTTGGGGAGAGAGAGAGAGAGAGAGAGAGAGAGAGAGGAAAAGTATTTTATCGAGCAGTTCTGTAATGGTTTGGTTAATTGATTTATTTAAAATTAAGAAGGTGAGGCAAAGATTGAAACTGACTGATTTCATCTAGGGAGCTTTTTTCATTTTTTTTTCATGAAACAGGGATTATCTAGGTTTTTATTGATGCTTTTTTTCCTCTGGTATGTTTGCTATGTTACACATTATTTATTTTATATTCCAGTGTGTATTATTGTGTGTAAACAGTGACAAAGGCACGACAAAGCCCTGCTATTTCAGAAAATGACGATGATTTTAAAACTTGACACATCACCCCTTTTTATATTTGATGCACGTCTGGTTCTGACATCTGGATAAATGTTATACAGCTGTGGTAATTTAAAGTTTAAGAGAACTGTTTGAGTAATGAAGAAGATGATCTACTGTAACTGCCTGATGCCACAAACCGTGTTTGACGCTTCAGAAATAGGAGTAATATTTGTGTCAGCACTTGTTTGCTCCTTACTGAGGGTGCGTCTTGTAGAGGGTGCCATCCACTCCCACAGTGATGGAAATCTGATTGAGGTTGCGGTTCTGTCGTATCTTGTCCACCACGGCAGCTAAACCGGCGCCGCAGAGCTGAGCTGCACGGCGGGCGACCACGCTGCAGACCTCCTTCACCAGGACGCTGTCGTCACACGTGGAGCTGGTGAGGCCCAGGTGCTGCAGGATCGAGCGGATCTGTCGCATGGCCAGACGGTCGCTTTGGGATCAGAGAGAAGTGCGAGGGTTATGCACAGGAACCAGGTGTGCTGCCTTCAGTACCTGCTTAACATCTGGCTGAGCATTTTAAAATCACTAAAGTGATAAAGTCTGGTGACATGATTGTGAGCTGGATGCTTCTTTGACTCGATTACTGCCTTGCAGCTGGATAAAAGTACAAAAACACACTACTTTGGCACTTTGATGCTGAAAATGTGAATGCTGCTTTGCCCATCAGGTCACTGAATCAGTAACTGAGATAACCCAACCGCTGCATGTGAACGGTCAGAGGATTTCTGCTTCAGTGTCGAGCAACATGATGTTAATTTGCAGTATTGAATAGCTGAATAGATTTGGCTCCATCGTGGTTTGAAATAACTAGCGTTCCCAGTGGAGCTTTTGATAAGGCAATTAAATTATTCACACGGCATTCAGGTAATTTAAATCTCTTGGCTCAGCATTCAGTATCTCCTGACGTTTGCCTCCGTGGTGACCTACTTAAACTTTTGTACCTAATCACATATAAATGTTCCTTTATGACACAGCAGGGGTTTTTGTGTGTGGTTTGTAGTAACTAACCCGTTATCTTTTGAACAAAGTTTTTAAAGTGAAGCAGATTTAATCCCCAGCTGAGTGAAGCTGGATGATTTAGAGTGTGACTGAGCTAAGTTTTCTCTGCAAAGGAGACTGCGAGCCCCGATTTTCACATCTGATCAGGTGAAAGGATTATCTTTCATCTGTGAGCATTAATTAAAATAAAAATTCTCTGTGTGTCAGGGTGGCTTGTTTTTCTGAGACACTGACAGCTTTCTGTTTGTGTTTCAGAAATGCAAATGTGACATTAATGAGACAAAAACTCAAAATTAACATAGAAACTCTCCAGAAATTGAATCCTTGTGGATAGAAGAGTTAGGTGAGTCTTGAAAAGCCGTTTCAGACACAGTATACAAAAGCTGAAGGCTCTTTAAAATGTGCACCTCAAAATATAAAGTCAGGAACATGCCCGAGTGTCAGCAGATACAATGGATGTTATTTCCTGTGGCCTTCTGAGCGACGCTGAGACGGGATTGCTCACCTTTCAATCTGCGAGAGAAACTTTGTCTCGAAGATGCCGCGGGTCTTCAGGCGCTCGGACAGCTTGCCTCTGAACAGCAAGCCCTTGGCGGTGAAATCGATGAGCACGTTCCTCACCACCTCCCCCAGGTACATGCCGCTGATCATCTTCTCATACCTTCAGGGAAAACACACGGACAACTTCACACTTAAACACACATGATTAAACATTTAGGACAAATTTGACTCTCAACATAGTCAGCTGTTGTAAAAAATATACATGTTAAAAATAAATTAATTAAAACGAAAATATTGAAGAAATCTAATTAACATAAGAACAGGAATATGTATTGTTTATGCATAAGTGTATAGTTTTATTCCAATTTTAATAAGACAGTTATTTAATTTCTGTTGACTAATGTTGCTCATTAAACCCCGAGGTGTCTCTGGCTTCCTTTTTTAAAATTGTTTTGTTTATTTTTCACAGTTCTGTCTCTTTTCTGGTTCATTACAGTGGGAATAAAAGCCAACGGCCATCGTGTTTTAGAAAGCAAAGACTGCCGATCATGTCCATACAAATGCAGGGTTTGAGTTTAAAGGCTCAGTGGCTTTACGTTCCACTAATGTTGTTAACTAATGTTGTTCATTTGTTAAAAAGTTTTCTTCAATCAAAGTAAAATCTGCAGTTTTTATGTAAATTGTGCCTGCTGGGTCTAAAATAATGAGACCGAATGTCGGCCACATCTGCAGAGAATTTGAAGACATGAAAAAGGAACTAATTTGTTGTGGAGGATGCAGATCGTGAAGTGTTTGTGCAGCAGCTGAGAAGTGAGCGGAAAGATCCTTCCTATCGTTTGTGGAGCTGCTGGATGCAGAAAAAGCTGCGCTGCTCAAAGACTCTTTTCAGCATCAGGGCATCGGAGATGATCCCTGAACTCTTTGGTCCTGCTCTCCATGGAGAGAAAACTCACTGAGCTGTTTGACTGTAATGAAATAATTTCAATTTTCAATACCATCATGTCTTGCTGTTATCATCAGAGCTGAGCTTATTGAAATTTCTGACTTTGGTAGCCTGTTGCCTATTTCAATGTTATGCTTTACTCTGTGTGTGTGTGTGTGTGTGTGTGTGTGCACCAGTAAGTGTGTGGTTAAGTGTCTGCTCTGCCAGGCTAAGCTTAAATGTCATTTTATTACAATATGGAGTATTTTCGTGCCCTCATCCATGAACTTGATTAATACTGAAGTCGAGTCGTGTCAGCTGCGTATGAGAGCCGACATAAACAAAAAAATTAACAATGGCGCACTGCAGCACTTCACTTGACTTTAATCCTCGTCTGATCACTGAATTTATTACCATATCTATAAAAATAAAAATATGACGGGTTCAGG
Source organism: Acanthurus tractus (assembly GCA_029783725.1). NCBI lineage: Eukaryota > Metazoa > Chordata > Actinopteri > Acanthuriformes > Acanthuridae > Acanthurus > Acanthurus tractus. The sequence continues at coordinate 1,237,263 of JAQNCA010000027.1, forward strand.
GTTATTAAAAAGGCCATCTGCTCTTTCAAATCATCCTAAATCTTGCAAGTCTCCCTCAGACATGCTCAGGAATTATAATGTTAAGCCTCCTACTTCCAGCCCTGGTTAACAGTGCCTTATTATCACTGGCCGCCATCTTCCTTGAGGGCACAGCCAAACCCGAAGCGCCTGAGACGGGCTGAGGGACACGGATCATATGAATGCAAAGTTTTAAATGAATCCATTTTGACATAGAAGGACAACAGGGTGGAGGTAACGAGGCCTGAGATCCGCTGTGCACTGAATGTTCAGTAAAAAATTAACTCCAGCTTATTATTTGCAACAAAATGTGTCCTTGCTGAACCTCATCTTTAAACACAGAGGAATCAAACAGCCAACTGTGTTCAGACTGACAGCACTAACATGTGCCCACGAGAGGCCGATGTGGGAGGCATGTGCAGTTGCAGCAGGGACGTTGGCACTAAGTCCACTGACTGAGTGTCTGGCTCTTCTGCAATGTAAGAAGCTGAAGTCAGAGTTTATTTTCATCCTCCGGGTTCAGCTTCAGTTCTTCTTTGCAATACACGAAGCCCCCTTTTTTACGATTTATGATAGTTTGTTTCATTAAAACAACTGCAAGTGTTGCATTCAAAAAGCACAATTTGTTATACTGATGCTAATATCAATAAAAGTGGTGTCAAGTTTTTTATTCCCATCATGCACACAATGTAATTAATTAATTGCCTACAAGAATTCTGTAAAATTACATTAACTGAGCATCCACTTTAATCTCAGTCTTGTTTCATCAACGCTAAACGACGCATCATTTGTGTAAACCCGATTTTTCCAAACGATGAATGAGTCCCAATAAACCGAATTATACTCGAGTCCAACATTCTGCAGGAACATGCACCTTTGGGTGAGAAACTGTTTTCTCACTCATGCAAAGATCGTGTTTAGATCACAGGACTGTTTTCTGGACCAGGTGCTTGTTTTGCATTGCCACTGCTCTGTGATGTTCTGGCTTGAAATTAACTAATTTGCACCAGCATCAGTTAGATAGATATTGGATATGAATATTGATAAGGATATGGATATTAATGTAAGTAATAAGATCTACAGTGTGTGTGTACATTTTGCATTTTAAACATGCATGGACCATAAAACCGCTCACTTCTACCACTAACGTTACCTAATTCCACCTTCGACGTTGCAACATGCCGGGTCCTGGCACACCTTGGCTTTCAAAGACAATGGCATGAATGGTTAATGTGATGTGACATCCAAAACACACCCAACTGAGTGTCTACATTCAACCTCTTTGTGCTTTTTGTTCGACTTTACGCCCAGATTATCCACCATTAACCCAAAACAATGAGGCTGGAGACGCCCTCAAACACACTTGCACCTTAGAGCATGTGCCATGGATCGTTAAATCAGAGCCTTGGAAATCTAAAGAGGCCAGTATTTCTTCCATTTAGTGAGCATTAATATTTGAAATGGCTGCATAGCTTTAAAAAGGGAGCAGCTGCTTGCTCTCTTGGTGTTTCAGATGTGCAGACTATAGTGAAATGAGAAAGGTGACTAGACAAAACTAAAACTGGCAGAGGATCCAGAGACGATGTCCCTGCAATGCAAACAGTGTTCGTTTGTGTTTGAAAGGACATATTGTGCATTTTTGATTGTTGTGAGAAAAGAAAAAACATTTTTCATCAGGGTTTTCATCATATTGTCCAACAAAAGGCATCATAGGCTGCTAACATCATAGGAGTTAGTGGGCTCTGGCACATTTTGGCTCCTTTTAAGACGTTACAAAGTGGAATAAATGTGCCATAAATGACCCCTTCGTTACCTTTGTTTCCCGGGGTTGTTGGAGCAGTCGTCAACGATGCGATCGAACTGAGTGCAGAAGTCATCGAGTTCACCATGTTCACCAAACGCTCCCCACTCCATGTTCACACACATCTGCCCGTTGTCACCTTCCACCAGCTCAATGTTCTGCATTTCCTCCATGTAGCAGGCGTTCGTCCCCGTGCCTGAGACCGCAACGAGAGCGCTACTTTCATCACAGGGAAACTCAGACATAGACAAGAGACACAGAAGCTGGCTTTCAGGAAGAATGCTGGGGGCTAGAGGCAGACTTACCTACAATCAGTCCCACCTCACATCTGGGGTCCTCATAGCCGCAGGTCATCATGGTTCCCACTGTGTCGTTAACCACTGCTACAAAGCTCAAGTCAAATTCCTGGAGGTATTCAAAACAAATTCATATTCATCAGTGCTTTCTCATAGCTACTTTAGTTCTAGAAAGAGTACTGACTTCATAACTGCCTTAGTCCAGTTTCCATCGATTTGTCAGAGTAGAAAACCTACAGCTTTATTATGAATACCAGCAGAGTTTTGGTGCATACCTGAGCCAAATTTCAATATTATAAAAAAGGTCTACCGAGCAAACGAGAACAGAAACACTGTGTGGGTGTCGCATTAAGAAAGAATTCCTGGTACAACCACTGAGAATCAGCTTAAAGTTGTAAGTCGCTGTTGCAGCAACAGTTTAATTAATAATGTGCATATTTAACAATATTTTTCACAACTATCATTATTTACTAGTTTTATGATCCAACAACTAAGGCATGTGTGATGTTTTGTCTAGAAGTTGCACACTGAAACAACCTCTGCATGCATTCGGAGAAAGAACTGTGTTTATTCTGCCAATCCCAATGAATTCCTGAGCCATGTGAGGTTTTCAGAACAGATCAAACCCAAAGGACAGTCGCTTTTCACGAGCCAAGGTTCAATATTTGACTCGGAGTAACCGCTAATTAATTGCACGACTACAGATTGTTAAAACCAAGTTAGTTTCCTTGACAAAAATCCTCAGCAGGGTTTTCAGATGCAACCATTTTTAAAAAAGGTCCTTCTATAGTACAAGACTCAGAAATCTTGAGAAATAAGCTGCATGAACAGTCTGGTGTTTGCAGCAGTTTGCACCTTGTTTCCAGGCCACTTCGGCTGCTGTAAGAATACTTACCATCACACTCTTCAGGTGTCGACACTGACAGGTCACACTGTCTGTGACATGTTTACTGACCTGTCTGCGGCGGACGGCATCTTTAAGCAAGGTGATGACATCT
>JAQNCA010000027.1:1287463-1301956 GCA_029783725.1 Acanthurus tractus
CAAAGCTAATGTTAACGTCTCGTAGCTTAACGTATTATTTACTTTTACACACGAAGAGACAAAGTTCTCATTTGAGAAGTGTGTCAGTGAGCTTGGTTTCTATCATAAACACAAACTTCACGGTGTAAGACTTAAATATTCAATGTCTGCAGGATAAAGCAAATGTCCCACGATGCAGCGTTAATGGTGCTCCCTGCGTTAACGTAAATAGTAGTTTAATCTCAATGAATTACGTTTCATCATAACTATATTTTGGAAACAATTGTATAAAAGTTAAGTAATAATGTTTTTTTATTATCGCTCAGTATTGAAAGCCCAAACATTGTTGTGCTGAATCTCCTGTAGCTCGGTAGCTGGTGGTTATATCCTGCTGGTTCCTGTTTTCTGGGCTTTGATGCTAAATGCCAGTCGAGAAGTTAAAGCCTGAGGACCTCATCTATTTTGTCCCTGCAGTCGCACCAAGACTTTGCATAGAACAATATATTGGAAAAAAAAAGTCACGTTTACCGTTTTATTAGACCTTTGTAGTGTATCCCTGTTTGACGGTAATCATTGATGATATTTATATCCGAACAATGGAGTCAGTGATGTCGTATATTGATGATATTGTCTTACATGTCGACACTAGAGAGGGTCATGTCTTCAAATTACACGAACTTAAATACTCAAAGTCTACAAATTTGACAGCTTAACTTTCGGAGTTTTTGCCATTCAGTGTAGAGACTGAACAGCAACAATCTCCATCGAGAGGAAAGTGTCAGTGTGCGGATGCCCTGTTATAAACCTGCTGTTGATGTCATGATGTCATTCCTGCAGAGAGGAGGCGTTCGCGCTCAGCATCACGGGAGCGTGAGCGGAGGAGACGGGAAAGGGAGCGCTCTCGTTCTCGAGATCGGGACCGAGACCGGCGGAGAAGTCGCTCACGATCTCCTCACAGGAGGCGTTCAAGGTGAGGAGACAGTCGTGGTGAACAGGATGGACCCATCTTTTTCTATTTAGATTCTGACCAATGCAAAAAAAAAAAAGTGAGATAACAATATTTTATTTACAGAATTTTATACTATTTAAATTGCCACAAAATATTACTTTTTTGTCTTTCTTCCTGCACCCTTTTGTGCATCAAAACTTGTCTTCCTAATTTAATAGGCTCCTACATAGAGTAGCAGAATTAAATTTGACTTGACTTCAATACATGAATCATTTCATCAATACACAAACAATCAGAGTTATAACAAAATTAAAACAGTAACAGAATATTACATTAGCACAGATTGGGACAGGCTCTCCAGGTGACAGAAGGCTACACAAGTCATGTACCAGTTAAGATAAGATCAGATATTCCTTTATTAGTCCCACAACGGGGAAATTTACATTTTTGCAGGGTTAGGGTTAGACGTAGTGTAAAAGAGCAGCAATAAGAATAAAGAACAATAAATAGTAAGTACAAAATAAGAACATTTCTAAGGGTAGTGTCTGACGTAATGTGTTAAGTCCACCTCTGACACTCTTTCAAATACTCATTCACCTCACACACACAGTACGGTATAGTATAGTACTCCATAAGACGTTTTTAAAAGTCCTGTGTTAAAGTACTTTGTAAAAAAATGACACCTTTGCAAGTTGTCAGTCAGGCAGCCACCTACTACAAGACTGATAAGAGTTAGCTTGAAGCCACTCTGACAACCCTGCCTACATTCAAGATTACTGTATGTGATGTAAACAAAGAACAGATTTGGGGTGTAGGAACATTTCTGTCAGTGTTTCAGTGGTTCTATGAATGTGGCTCAAGTGAATTGATACCCAGTTCAGACAGAGTCTGGTGAAGCGTCATCTTTCAGATTGTTGGCAGCCTATTCAGGAAACTCTTTTCCATGGAGAACAAGCTCATTCATCTGCAACCTAAATAGACTCAAACAGATCATGAATGATATCAATCACTCTTGAGTTGTAAAAATGTCTGCCCTCTGTAGCCGTGGTAACCCGTCCTGCAGCCATCTTTGTGTTTCCTCTGCAGGTCTCCTAGACGTCATCGGTCCTCCTCCCTCTCTCCGATGAGACAAAAGGACAGACGTGACGATGAGCGCAAAGATGGAAAAGAAAAGACAGCAAAGCCCATTCAGATTTCAGGTATTAGATAATAAATGTCAATCTAGTCACAATCTGCACTTACATTTGGGGGGGAATTCAGGTTTGTCAGTGGTGGTGACATTTTTACACACACCATTTATGTTACTGCAAAAACTCATTGCCATCTTTTTTTCGATAGCGGAGGACATGCAGGGCAAAACAGAAGAGGAAATTGAGATGATGAAACAAATGGGATTTGCTTCGTTTGACACCACGAAGGTGAGAGCACAAGGGTGTCCTACAGTGTGTGGCCACAGGGTGGTGCAGTTCATCATGAAGTCCACAGCCACAGTGTAAACTAGAGATTAGCATGCTGTTTGTTTGCATTCATTTCTGCAGGCCTGCTTGATGGAGCACTTCTGTTGCCATTATGCTCTGAATTTCTACACATAGTAAATGACTGCAGAATCAAAGAAGCCAAGGTTCACAGAGTCCAAAACTCTTAACTGGTCACTACTAACATTTCATGCTTTTCATGGAGGTATGATGAAGGTCGTGCCTCTGTTGTACGAATAATTATCTATTAAGAAAAAAGAAAACTGAGAATTTAATAGCCTAAATTCAGAATTACTGTTTTTACAGGATGACATGCGAGCCCTCCATTGCTAACTTTCCACTTGATTTACATCTCATACTGTACATACAGCTGCTCCATAGGGAAGCCCTTCAAATGATTGGCAGCAGTTCCAAAGTAAATTAGCTGCAGGCGCTTCATAGGCAGGATAGATTAAATGTTGATTTAGCCCCTGAGCTTCAACACCTTTTTTTACTGCAAATGTGGGACTTCATTTCTTCATACTTTAACACTGTGAGCATTATGAAATCCATTTTGACGATATGAAGTTTTTGTGTGTGTGGGGGTTTACATGCTAAATTCAATTTGAAAACATGGTTTTGTTAAAAATAATAGAACAGCTTTTATATTATTTTCTGAATATTTAAGTACACCCTACTTCTCAGATGTGCCTTAACTGTAGTATGTTTTTTGTAAAGGTTTTGCACTGACTTATCCTCCTAAGTATCCACAGATATAAGATTTATGAATGAGTGAAGTAGTGAAATGTAGCAGACTCTTCTTCACATTAGTTAAGAGTTGCTTTAAAATACGAACTTCATTATTTGATTTTCTAAATGTAAAAGGCAGTAACATTGTTTTCAAATCAGGGGAGGAAGACTGATGGATCAGCTAATGCATTTGCCGTCAATGTGACCATGAAGAGAAAATACAGGTATGTCAGCAGCTTAGAAAACAAATGTTTATTACTGCATAGAGCTGAGTAGAGTTGTTGTTTTGTCATTTTTCGTCCTTTTCGTGCAGCCTTACAGCAGTGCTGCACACAGCCGCAGACTTTTCTTTGAGATGTCTCATAAGCCCTTGGTTTATAATGTTTTTTTTTCATTATTGGTTAAACCTCAGTTGTTGATCAGGTTGCTGAATTAAAACGTCAACTTTTTAGTGCCCTCACAGTGAGAGCTCTCTGTCAACTACTGTTATTATAGCCAATCACCTCTGCAGGTGTTTCTATGCAGAGATCCCAGCTCTCCCATTGGTGCTTGATGATGTAATCTGCAAGTGTTGCGAGGGTAACAGTGATGTAATGTGTTTTTATATATTTATTTTTTAGGCAGTACATGAACAGAAAAGGTGGATTCAACAGACCACTGGATTTCATCGCTTGAAAGTATCAACAACTTATTGCGATACCTGGGAAGCTTACCTCCATTCTTCCCTTACAGTAGTGGATGAAACTGAGCTTTTTCATGTTATTTCAAAGCTGTTTTGTGTTATGCAACAATTCTGTATATATCTTCAAGTGAACACACAAATGTAAATAATAGTACTTGCAGTGAAATGCATCTGAGTTGCTGGGAGATTCACTGTGGACATCATGCATAGAGCTTAGTGTTGTTGAAGTGTTTGGATTTTATCTGAAATAAAAGCGGTTGAATATATGTGGTCACGTCCTGATTGTGAAAAAAAAAAATTTTAAAGGTAAAAAATTAGCTTCTTGCACCTACAAACCCTATACATGAACCTTTTTCTATGTGTAATTATTTGTATTAACCCTGACATAATATTTATAGATAAATTCAGATCAATATATCACAAACTCTAGAACAACAGTCTGTAACTGTCCAATCTCACATGATATATTACTTTGGTTGTCTCGTGTAGCTTACTTGAATACTTTAATGACACCTGTCACCGATTGTATGTTTGTTTGTTTTCTACAAGAGGCTGGTTTCTCATTTAAATATTTAATTTAGTCCCAGACAAAGGACGTTTTACAGCGCATGGACTTGCAGCATGTGATTATTTACGGTAGTCAGGCTTGTCTTCTTGCTTTAAAATAGGCATTTTTCTCATTTTGAGGTAAGATTTTACTGCTAACCCGTCAGATAGTAGAGGTGGTGCGCCTGCGCGGATATATTTGTAACAGGGGAAACAAGAGACCAATAGGAAGAGAGCATGTGAATCTAACCAATCCCTGTGCGTGAAACAAGACAACACCACGAGGGCCAATCATCGCCATACACCGCGAAACAGCATGGCAGAGGGGCGTGTCCTCTGTCAGAAGCGGGCGTTGTCACTTAAGCTCGTGGGCATTGCAGCCAATGGCTGGTGAGTTTCTCGGAAGGCAGCCAATCACGGTGCTCGAGGTGCAGCGCAGAAAAACTCCATTGTGGCTCAAAACAGTGTTTGCCCCGTGGACGTGAAATGGAACCAAAATGGCTGAACAAGGCCCTCAGTGGCAGTCAGCGCCGACCTCTCTTGACAGTTGACAGCTCAGGCGGCCAATAGGAGCTCGAGCCGTTGACTGGAGTGTCCAATCACATCGCAGCACACAGAAGCTTTGTGGTGAAGTACAGTAGTTAGCTGTTGTTCAGATCAACAAGCCACTATTTTGGAAGCAGTTTGATAAACACTCTCTGGTCCTCAGTTGATGTCAGTCGCTATCTGTGTTTCCAGCGAGACGTATGACGCGTGATCAGCGATAAACCAGCACAAAACTAGCCAGCCACACAGCCCCGAACCGATAAGGTTGGATGACATCGTCGGTTTTTTAACTTTAAGACAGCTAGCGCGTTGTTTTTTATCCATTTCGCATCAGGCAAGTCTGTGACAACTGAAAAAAAACAACGTTCGTGTTTTTTTGTTTGGCTAAAAATCTTAACAATCTACAACTAAGCCACTGAGAACTTTTTCCTACCGTTAACGGCAGCCAACTTCCCTTTTTGCAAAGCAAAACATTATTCGGTGTGTTTTAAATATCGTGCGACAATTCGTCTTGTTTTGACAACAATCCGCTTTTTTCTCGAAGAACTTCACAGAAAACCAACGTTAGCAAGCAAACTGTTTGCTTTACAAAAGAGGGCAAAGCAACCTTTATCGTTAGAGAAGTGTTGGCGTCAGCTGTGAGCAGTCAACCAGCACCAGAACCCTCACCTGAACCGGTCCAACAACCACCGAGGAGGAGAAACTGACTCGTGCTGCGTTCACGACCTTTAACTTTTAAAGAGCCCGTTTGTGACACACCGCAGGTCCGACTCATCAACGTTAGCTTCCGCCTTAAAAAACAGAACAAGCCCAGCACCTGGCTGTGAGAAGGCAGGAGAGCCGGTGGTGAACCCCGAAGCAGGCTGTGTAAACAGAGCCACGGAATCCCTCATCGGATTGTTATATTATTATCAGTGTTATTGTTGAAAATGGCGGCGATCGGACTGGTGCAGATGTTGATCGAAGCAGCCGAGTACCTTGATCGCAGGGAAAGAGGTAAAGCTTAATTGCTTTTTTTTTTTTTTTTTTTAATAAAAAACTGTCCTTTGTATTTTTGAAAAACAACAGTGACGCCCCTCCCCCCCGAATCACGACAATTTATACAACTGTCACTGTAAAGCTGTCTTAACTCATGCTGGTGCCCTTAATTTATATATATATATATATATATATACATTTACCAAGTGATAGAGCTATGCATTAAATACAGCAACATTATTTGACTGTGCATTTTGCACTAAAGCAGAATGTAACGCCCACTCAAAGTAGATGCTGATGAATATTCTGACATTTTCGGAATGTACTGCAAATGTGCAAAAACTGATGGACATATCCCTCATATATGTATATATATATATATGTTAAAGGAATGAATGCATGTGCGGCAGGTGCAGTCAGATGTGCAGGGAGACATTGTTTTCATGGAGGCCCCTCCTTTCCCTCTGTTGTGGTTTGCTAGTGGGGTTTATTCCAGTTCAAGATGACATCATTGTCCAGGCAGAGAGGGAGAAAATACTGTATAAAGATGCTGCATGAAATCCATTCATTCCATGTCTGCACTTCAGATCACATCACACTGCTACTGAATTCTCAGAGGCTCTGTATCAAATGAGGCACATTTTGCAGTCACCCTATTCCTGGTTTGGCATCTTTTCACTGTGCTATACTTTGCATTGCAAGATATCTGGACATGTGACCACTATGTTGTTTATTTGCTTGCAGAAGCTGAACACGGTTATGCCTCAATGCCACCCTTCATCAGCAGTCGAGAGAGAGAAAGCTTGAAAAGGAAAAGCAAAAGCAAGAAAAACACAAGTAGCAGGTAAAGGCCTTTTAGCTCCCTGTAGCCATTAAATGTATTCTGTATCATTTTTTTTGCACTGCATCAGGGCAAAGTGATGCTGCACTCTGTGGGGAGACTCAGCACAGCAGGGTTAATCCATTCTTTCCTGGATTGGGCTGGATTGTTTTTTACAGAATAACCCTTAAATTCTTCTACAAGAGGTGCCAGAATTATGAATAGGCACATGTTATAATCCAGTGTGTAAGATTTAATGGGATCAGTTGGGGGAGTGTGCCAGAAATGGAATATGGCATTTATACTATGTTTTCTTTACTGTTTGATTAGCTTATATTAAGAATTGTGGTTCTTATGCCTAAAAAGAGTCATGTATATCAAGAGCAGAGGCAAGTCCTCTTCTAGAGTCTGCCATGTTGAACCACCATGTTTTCTAATTCAGAAAGGATCTTTTGCAGTTTGCCCAGTCCAGCAGCAGCAAAATGCATTTTAGCCCCCCGACAAAAAGCCTGTCTTAAGTATCTGTTTTAAGTGCACTCTATGTTTGGAATATGTTGCTTCACAATTGTCATGCAATCAGTGATAATCTAAAGCTTGTATATCTCGCAGTCCTTTAAAGCAGCAGATTCCTTTGACAGAAAAATAATTGTATCTCACAGAACCCAGTTGTTGGTCTACTGCTGCTTTAAGCAGTTAGATTGTGTTACTGCTGAAAGGGTGAGTTCGAAATGACAGACCATGCATGACTGCAAATACAAACAAACGAAACGAGGCAGGGACCAGCAACTCCCATGTTCTGCGAGGTAAAATTACCGTTTTTGTCATAGGAGTCTGGTGGCTTTTGAGAAATCAGTGTATAGGCTTCAGTTACCTGTCAGAAAGAGGTGTATAGCACACATTTAAAGTTAGAATCATAGGGCATTTTTATACGTGGCTAAGATGTGTTTTGCTGCTGCACTCTTTCCCAGCAGATCATTGCACAGCATATAGGTATTCCTGTGCTTCTACATACTGATACTGCCTGCCAATCACCATGTAAATTGGATAATACACTGACTATTGACAACCTCACTTCAAAAAACCAACACCATCCATTTGAAAATGCCAGCCAAAGGCTTATTAAGATCATTATAATAAACACAAGTGTGATGCTTAAAAAAAACATTGAAATTTCATTGCCACAAGACCAAGCTGAGTAAGTTATTTGAAAACTAGTTACACCTCTCTTTGGTGATGTTCTGCGATAACTGATGTTGGCACAGAAATTCATCCACTGTTAAAAATCAGTTATGGACAAATTAGAGCTCAGTTGGTTAACAGAAGAGTGTTCTTCAAGAGGCTCTTCACCCAAAGTCAGGAGCAGTAAAGCATCAAAAGCATATGAAGGTAGTCTGTCGAAAACCTCAGTCGAGCTTCCACAGTCAAATTCTGTTCTTTTTAAGGGCACAGGCGACTGTCTGCAGCTTCACACTGATACTGCTGAGATTAATCGGTGACAGATTAATGCTGAAATACAGAATGTTAGATGGAGGACTTTGTTTTTATAATTTCTTTTTTAAAATTATGCCTCACGTTTGAAAATGCTAAACTAGTTTACAATGCGACTTTCTTTTTCTGTGTGAGTCCGGTGGGTTGAAGCCATGTTTTGACTTCCCCTTGTCTTCTTCAAAGTGTGTGACTGACAGCAGCAAACATCAGTCTGACGGAAAAGTGAATGGCCACTCGGTGAGGCTAACTGGGTCAGTCAAGGTGATTGCGGAAGACATTTCAGTGAAGGGGCCATGTTCTGACAGCTCCAGCCACCTCAGTGGAAACTCCTGCACGCACATATTGTACATTCACACCCTAACCAGCATTCCATAAATCAATCGTATCGAAAGTAATTTGTGTTGCAGCTACACCCCACGGATCAATGTGCGTTCTATGATTAGATTGCAGTTTGTATTGTATAATCTTGTGCAGGACGATGTATTCTGTATTAGTTTAGCAAGTTAGTGCCTGTATGGTTTGTCCACTGATTGGGAGTCGATCGATTGTCTCAGTGGAGAGGATTAAGAAAGCCCTATGATCAAAGGTGACAGCATTGGGGGAACGATGTTCCATGTGACCAAGAAGATTTCATGAAGTATGTCTACATCCACCTGTGTTTCTGAATATTAAAAGCCCGCAGCAAAGAGACGAGAAAGAATAACACCCAAGTAGCTCATAGAAAGGAGTTTCATGCTTTGCTGGGGTAGAATAGTTGTTCCTTTTTGGATTATTTGTAGTCAACCTGCTTCTTTAGTGGACACCACAGAGGCATATTATAGCCATTATATGCCTTCTTAAAAACTTAAAGGAATCAAAAGGGTAAACGACAAAAACACTATGTTGTGTGCAGAGAGGACTTTAAAATGTATGTTCCACAATGCTGCAGAGTTATAGAAGAGTGGAGGTCATAGTTAGCTTATTAAGCCTTGCAGATAAACTGTAGTACTGGGTGTAACCAGCCATGAGGGCACACCAGTCCACACAAGTTATCATCCACCCTCCACTGGTCTGATCACCTTCCTTTCCCAATCTGTTGCACAGTAACAAGCATGCGGATCACTTCAGGTGAAGTATGTATGCAAACTTATATATAGACCTCTTACCCTGTGTAACCTCCGTGGACATCCAGCTTTAATAGCTGCAGATGTAAACTTATAAGACTTCTATACATGCACTTTTGCATGTGCTGCATGTTGAATATGTACCCGTCCTGTATTGAACCAGAGCCCTGCTGGCACCACGGACATCTCTATGTGTGGCCTGTAACCTAGAGCCCAGTCAGACCCAACCAGCCACTGCAGCAAGACAGCAAGTTCTCCCATTCATGTCAATGTGGGATATCTGTTAAGGTTTCACTGGTGTTGAGCATTGGGGGGGGGGTCTGAAAATAATACAGCAACCTTGCAGCACAAAGCTGAAGCAGAAGCAACTTTGCAGCAACACAACTGATGCGTTGGCCAATCAGCTGATCGGTGGAAATCGAGCAGACCAACGTTAAGAGCATACAAAGTTATTCATTTATGTTTGCAGACGGCTGACACTCCTGTGCTGTTGCACTGGCCCGAGGTGATCTGTGTAATGGCTGGTTTTGAGAGATCGTTATGTTATGTTATGTTAATCTGCTGATGGTGTTTTCATTTGTTATTTAGTGTGGGGACAGATTTTAAGACCACAGGGAAGAGCTTCCCTCAGATGTTCACAGAATTCAGTTTCACGTCCACAAAATCAGCTGATAGACACCCGGACATGATGAAACGACGCAATGGAGAAGCTACAACAAAAGTGTTTTCACCGGTTTTTTATCAGCGAATGGTCTAAACCATTATCAAATTGTCAAAATTATTGCAAATTCTTTCAAGTCAGCTGACCAATAAATTAACTAATAATTTCATTTCAAGTTCACTGTCAAAACGTATTGTAAGAAATACAATTTTCTTTACTTACTGACTTTTGCCTCATTAGTATACCTCATAAAGAGAACTTTCTGTGACCGTGTGAAGACTGCGTCGTGCGTGCAGTAGAAGGCGACTCTTTAGAAGGACCTTGGTGTAACTCAAATATTTGGTTTGGCCTGTTATCCAGGTTTTACTGTCCACTGGGCTCGGCAAACTTGTCACTGAAAGTGACAGTTTTGTGGTGTTCCTCCAACACCTCTGCACCGTAAGCAGCAGGATGTGGAGTGAACATACAGCCCAGAACAGGTCCCAACATGCTTAGCAGGCACTATATTTTTAGACATGCGTCGTGAAGAAAATGTGGAGCAAGCTTTGTATTTCATGTGAACAGCCAGCTGCTGCAGGCTCGTCCTTGTTTTTGATAATAAAACTTGTATTGACCACAAGGTTGTGTTCAGCTGCAGCAACTCTGTCTTTGGCTGTTTGCACTTTGTCAGCTGCCACTCACAACCGTTTAAGGGCCTCGCTTGATAGAAATGAGGGTTTCTGCTCAGACTGATCGTGTTGACATGGCGTGGTGTGGTAGGATGTTGGCTTTAGATCGGCGTTATCTATGAGTGAGTGAATTTCACTGGAGGGAAGGAATGTTGATTTCTGGCAGAAATTGGCAAATCGTTAATCGATCAAGTTTGTTTCTGTTGCTCTTCATACTTGGTAAGATGTCGACGGGGAAGCCTGGTGTTTATCTGAAGCCGTTGAAGCCAGCATGCACAAGCTTCTCCAGTGTCTGTTGTTTTCCTGTGCCGTGGATGTGTGAGTAGTGGGGGAGGGGAGTCCCAGTGTTTCTGGCCTGTATGTGTGCATGTGTGTCAGTAGTAGTGACCCCCCCCTCCCCCTCATCTCTCCTTCCCTCCTGTGATTTCTCTCTCTTCTCACCTCCTCCACCCCTCTGTGTATTTCCTGCTCTGTTCCTCACTCTTGGCAGGCAGCGCAGAGCACCAGCTCCTCCATTACATAGATGGAGAGTCCTCCCCCACCCTGCACACACACACACACACACACACAGTCCCTCTGCTTCCACCGTGGAAATCATACAGTGATCCTGCCATCCTTGATGAGTAGGCAAATGGAGTCCTCCTGCAGGCTCTCCACCCAGTGTTGTTGTTCAGGCTCATGCACATGACGTGGGTGAGGCTGCAGCGAGACTTTCACAAGAGAAAACACAGGTTCATGGCAGATTAACTGGAGGAGCCTTGTTGCAGGAGATGATGAAACAGGTGAACACCCTTGCTGTCATTTAGCGATCACACACTGTAGGTCTGCTCTGTGAGGACTTCGAAGACTTAAGGTTATTAATAGAATAGTTATTCTTGACATTGGCTTGTCCAGTCAGTACTTAGCAGTGCATCCATCCGATTACAGCCATTTTCAGCCAGTGTGGAAACTGCGAGTGTATCTCCCGGAGCGGATGATTTACTATTTTTAGCAATGATTGAAGAAAAATGCACATTTGAAGTTTGGTTAATTGTATAAAAAGTAGATTTAAAAGGTAGAAAACACACGACTGTAAGACTGTCAGGGATCCGGAGAAAGAGATCAGCACTCACATCTACCGCGGTTCCATGATTTCCACCACAAAAACATGGAGACTTGTGTTCCAGTGTGGATCAAATGACCTCAAAGTGCCACATCCAACACATGGAGTCCCTTGTAGATATACGACAATAGGAAAGAATGTAATAACAGTCATAGGAAAACTGATTAATATGTACTAAAGCCACATTTTAGTGTGTTCAGAGTAGCTGTGACTTTATTCTGAGACATATTAAAAGACCTCTGTTTATTCTTTTTGACAAATACTTACAGCTTCTGCCTCTCCTTTATTGCAAGAGGCCATTTGTTCCAATCCAGAGCAGCAGCTAAATGAAAGAAGCCTGAATGGCAGAGCGGCTTGTAAAAAGTTGCTCTGCTGTTTAAGATCCTGTGGACCATTTTAAAGCACTTCCTCAGGCAAATCATCTGTTTATTAAAAAATAAGTAGAGGCTCACTTTTTTCTTTTGCAGCTGCAAGAGGTTTGCGATATTGAGCCGTTCGAATGTGAAAGATTTAAATGCCAGCCTTGCTAAAGTTGCTAAAGTTAGCTAATGTGAAGTGCACAAACTCACCTGCCTCAGAGGTCACCTGACATGACTCTCGCTCTCTTTTAATATCAGATTTAAACTGCATACGAAATAGCAATTTATGAGTAAACCTAATGGGAAAAAAACTAAAAGTGATAGAACAGGTGATATAGTGAGACTCCGGATCCAATCAAATCAATGCGAGTGCTGATCTGGGAAAACCCTGGAAAACACACCAATAACCAATAACCAATAACCAAGCTATATAAAGAGTTTTTGTAGAAAGGGCTTCAGAATATAATGATTACATATTAATGCAGTGGTTTGGGGATTCACCGTGTTGTTATGTAATCCTCTGTAACGACCAGTGAGCTCTGTGTGCATGTTTGGGAGACCAGAGACCCGCTGTGATGTGCTGATGTACGAGCTACAAAGTTCATTTATGTATCATTCCAGTCAGGGCTGCAGAGACCTGCAGACCCTTTGATGCTCCACAGAAAACCAAACACTTTCACTCATGGTGGAGTGCAGAGGATGGGCGGAGGAGTCTCACTGCTGGACCAAAGGATTGGCTGGTTGGGTTATGAATTCTTCTGTGGTTTATTTTCGATATTCAAGCTGAACAGGCTGTGGCCGGAGCCGGTGTCTTCTTTTAGGATCCTGCTGGATCAATAGCACTGATGCTTGATCAATGAGTACCAACGATTACTGGTTCTTCTTTGTGCACCACTTTGCTCCTGATATGAACTCTCATTGGAGCAAATAATGCACTTTTTCAAATTGCTCGGGTTCTAAATGATCTTCACAGCTCTGTATCACCAAATATCAGCTGTTGCTGGTTGCATCATTGCTGTATGAATTGAAGCAGAGGGACGGGGTGCTCGCAGGAGTTTGGAGGTGTCCCAAAGCCTGAAACCCAGCCAGAAAACAGGAGATAGTTTCACTGCTAGCACTGTTATGTCACCAGCAACTGTCTGCCCTGCACAGGAATACACAGCGGTGAGAGGGGGCCAAGTGAGACGGAGAGCACCGAGGCTGAAACACGATGACACCCCTCACCACACACACACAGGCATGACACCAGGGCCTTTTTAAGGGCTGAGAAGAGTGGAAGTGATTGTTGTTGAGCTTAGTCTTTGAGACAAATGGTCAAACACTGAGGTGGATCATGTGTGTGTTTGTGTTCATGTGGCTGCATGAGACAGGCAGAGTTCCCTGAGGGTCTTGGCTTTGGGTGGGCCGTGGGGAGCTGGAGGTGCTGGGGCTATTTTGGGCCCTGGGTTATGGAGATCAGAAGGTCAGGTACATGAGAGTTCAGGAATGCTGAGGGTATCTTCTTCTTCTCTGCCCTCCGCATCAACCCCCAATCCACTCTTTATTCACCAGGGTGGGGCCGGCACGTTTCCTACCGAAAACTTCCCGTAACCTCGTTCTTTCCTCCTCCCTGTCTGTCCGTCTGTCCGTCTGTCCGTCTGTCTGTCTGTCTGTCTGTCTGTCTGTCTGTCTGTCTGTCTGTCTGTCTGTCCGTCTGTCTGTCTGTCTGTTAGTGTCCCCCCGTGTCAGTGCTGCTGTAATGCTGCAATGCAGGAGTCTTTCCGGCCTCGATCTCTCAGTTTACCTTCAGCAGGGTGTCTCACCCCACCCCCACCTCTTTCAGCTCTACATGCACAGTGGATAATCAGGCAATATGAAGGGGCATAATCCCATCGACTCCCGCTCCCGGCTTCTGTTTCTAGTAACCGTTGCTATGTTTACTCCTGGCCTCCTCATCATGCATCTGATGGTCCTTAAAAAAGCATTGTGTCCTCCGTGGAACAGGCCTCAGGCATCAGAATACTCAGCCAGTTCTTCTTCTTTTCCTAGAATTTCATTTTGTCAGGCCACTCTGACTGCTCATGAACGCCCACGCAGCCTTTTCTCGTGCTCTCCCACTCCGCTGCAGTCAGGCCTGAGCTGCAGCGGCGGCACGCAGAGACGAGGAACCCTTACCTGCTGTAATCAGTTGTTCTCTTATTATGTGAAGTTTCTCATATGTGCTTTTTCACCCCCACAGGTCTACACACAATGAAATGGAAAAGAACAGGTATGTCAAAGTATCTTGGTGTGTGTGTGTGTGTGTGTGTGTGTGTGTGCTCATTTGTGAACAGGTGAATTGCTGCTTTTCGTCATTTCATAAGAAAACCAGCTCACACCTCCTCGCTGTCACCGTGGAAAGTGAGTGTTAGCGCTCTGGGTTTAAATGG
>JAQNCA010000027.1:1358638-1369816 GCA_029783725.1 Acanthurus tractus
GCTGACGAGATAAAAACCCAAACATTTGCTGTTCTGAGATCAGTTTTTTCATTTCCTCCCAGGTTTTTGTTCGAGGTGCAGCTCCACTCCAAGGTGAACAAGATGAACGTGGAGAACCTGGCGACGGTGATGGGGATCAACCTGCTGAAGCCTCAGATAGAAGACCCCATCACTGTGATGAAGGGTGAGACCTGCAGATAAAAACAGAGTTTCCTCATGAAAAAACACCCTGAAACGAACGTGTGAAAGACGTGAGGCAACATGGCTGCATCCTCCTCTATTTACACACTGTGTTTATCGACATGACAGCATTTTACAAAAATACCTGGAAGCTTGGAAAATGCTGTCATGTCTCATTTCGATACCCTTGTAATGTTCGGTAGAGGAAGAAGAAGAAGAAGCAAACCACAGCCTCCGTCACTCAGCTCAAAAACTTCACCTCACCACACCTGGCCTGTCTGTGCAGGTGTATCCAAACTTTAAACAATTGAAAATAACAATAAAAATGCAATAGAAACCTAAAACTGAAAATTCAGCCAAAATTCGCTTTCAAACTGTTGAAGAAAACGAATCCAGCAGTTGAGTTTCTGATCACAATCTTTTCACATCAGTGTTTGTTTTTCTTCGCAGCGACGCCTCAGATCCAGAAGCTGATGACGGTGATGATCAGACAGCATGAGACTCTGTTTCCTCTCTCCAAAGACGTGCCCCCCTCCCCTCCCTCAAACAAGGCCGAGAGCCAGAAGAACGCCCCGCGGAGCTTCGTGGGCTGGGAGTCTGCAGAGGTACGAGAGACCGACCGCACGTTACAGGAGGAATCTGAGAATTTATGTTTAAGAATGAACATCACCAAAAAAAAAAACAGGTTACAGTTCAGAGGTCAGGCGACGGCGGTGACGTGTGTGTGTTGCACTGTACAGTTAACGTGTCCGGCAGGTCCTGGTTCTGCTCCAGCTGAACTTCAAACACGTTTCATCAAAAGTTAACTGAGAATAAAACTCACGTATGAAAGTGAAAGTTGGAAGCTGTGCTCAGTCCTGGATCAGCTGGCTGGGATGTAAACACCAGGTCCACGAACTCCTCATCTGACTCACATGCTAAACATCTGGCAGAGGTTCTGATGGTTTCAGTGCTCAGGCGTCTCTGCTTCATAACATCAGGATTTGTGTGAATATTCTGACATTAAATTTTCCTGTTTTGGTTCTTTTGCACTTTTTGGATGCTGCTCATTCAGTATTAAAGTGCACAGTTGTCCTCTGATGCCGATGCATTTTCTCTCTCACTGACACACCGTCCGTTAATCTGAGCCGTCACACATGTTCTGTTGTTAATCTCCGGTCGTGTGTTTGCATTAGATGGGTGATGCATCCCTGTCCGAGTCTCCAGAGGAGGAGGACGACAACGACAGTCCAGATCGAGGAAACTGCAGCCCTCAAATCGCCCTCCAGGAGCCGCTGTCTCCCGCTGCAGAGGACTGGAGCGGGAGCCCCCGCAAACGCACCCAGACCCTGCCCGTCTTCAACTGCCCCCTCATGGGAATGGCAGCCAAGACGGACGCCCTCAACCGGTGGAGTCGGATCAACGAGGGCCCCGAGGAGAAATGTGGGACGCTGTCAGAGGACATTTTTAAGATCCTGGATCTCCGGAGTTCGGGTTCATTTTTTGGGGGAACTCAGAGTAGCAACAAAGAAGGAGAGGATAGGTTAACAACCCGGAGAGGAAGCGACATCACAACCTCTTCTTCCACTGCGAGCATCCAAACACCTGTGAGTCCCAGCAGTGACGCCAAGCCTGCACCGGTGCTGCTTCATCAGAGGAGCGCAGGGAACCTGACGGCGACCGGCTCGGGTCAGCAGGTCAACAGCAAGCCTGAGCCGACGGCAGACAGCCAGCAGCTCGTAAACAGGTGAGAAACCCCACAGGTGAGACCACGAAAACGTCTCATGTGGTCATGGTTTTGTACCCATTAAAGAACACAAAGACATTCAGACACTGAAAGCAGGAAAGGAAGGAAAGAAAGAAAATGACGCTGCGAAAAGCATCCGTTTGTTTCATATTCAGCCACATCAAACACATGCTGATGTAAAATCTGTGAGGTTTTATTAGCAATGAGGATCGTGGGCATTGTTTTTGCACTTTCTAATCTTGAATCTTCATCCTTCTCATGCAGCCTGCAGCAGGAGAACAAGGAGCTGAAGGCCAAAGTTGCAGAGCTGCAGGCTGCTTTGGATGCAGACCGCCGCCGTGTGGCCGCTCTGGAGATCTGCCTCAGGAACGCCGAGCGCAGCCGAGACGAGGCCAAGAGACGCAACGAGGAGCTGCAAAGGGACATTCAGCAGTTCGTCTCCAGACAATCACAAGCCCCCCCCTAACACTCGCCTCCAGACTCACCAGTGTCTGAATGGAAGACTTTGTTAACTTCGACAGAGCTAATTTCACATCGAGTGGTTGTGGGAAATACTACCGTCCTCTGGTGGGACGCTGGGTTGTTTCCTTTTGCGCTCTGTTTGCTCCTCCAGATAATTTATTGGCTCATTTGTTTGTGCCTGTGAGGAGAGTCTGTCGAGAAGAGATCTGAATGGGCTTCAACACCACTATTAACAATTAAAGGCTTTAAACACAACACAGGTTTGATTCCCGGTGCTGCAGCGGACGGCCTCCGTCTCCTGAGCTTTAAACAAGACCTGCAGTCAGAGAGCCTGTGGTCAGATATCAGCTGGACTGAAGAATGTCTGTGTTGGACCCTACAAATACTATGTGTCATATATAGAAAATAAAGTTTAATTTTAGTGGAAATGAATAAAATGTGTGCCAAGCGAGTGTATTTTTTGATGTGTCTTTCACCACATTCACAGTTATTCACCTGTGGTATGAAAACATCGGTGCCAATAAGCAACGACTGCCTTTTAGATACAAGACAGCTGATTTTGCCCGGAGAGACGACGTCCTGTGAGGGACGTGAACGAAACGATCCAGGCGTGAGGAGAGTGGACACTTTCTGCTTTTGTGGTACAAACTTTCTGAAAGATTAAACTCATAAATCAGACCTTCTTTAATATCTGGAGCCATGCAGCTCTGTGAGTCTGTGCACAGCAGGGGCATGTTAATATTAGCATGCTAACATGCTCAAAGCAACCATGCTAACGAGCTGATGCTAGCACATATAATGTCAAACATCCAAGTGGAGCATTTTGGCATGCAAACCTTTGCCCATTAGTGCTAAACGCTCAGTGCAGTGAGGCCTGATGGGTCATAAATCAGAGTGTTTGTGGCTCAGTGTTTTGACTTCACTGCCTTCAACTTAATCGTTTTGTTTTTCTTTCGAAAACGTGTTCCCTGTTGCAACATGCAGCAAAAAAACTGCACCGCTTTTGTTTCAGCCAAGTTGTTGTGTGTTGAGAGACTGAATCTTAAAACAGCAACTCCGGCCCTCGTAAATCTGCAGCGGTTGCACACTGAGTTTCATAATTCTGGCCATGTGGATAGAGCTGAGTGTGTGAATGTGTGTGTGTGTGTTCCCGTGGACTCTGCCATTGCGGAGCCTTGTTACAGCCACCAGGAAGATGTGATAGTGTGTGGAGGCAGCAGTGTAACAGTGCAGGAGATAACAGCATGTCTGTCAACCGTCAGCCTGGCAGACGAGGCAGGAAGAGCTCAT
The DNA here is from genome assembly GCA_029783725.1 of Acanthurus tractus. Classification (NCBI taxonomy): domain Eukaryota; kingdom Metazoa; phylum Chordata; class Actinopteri; order Acanthuriformes; family Acanthuridae; genus Acanthurus; species Acanthurus tractus. Next base: position 1,362,297 of record JAQNCA010000027.1, read on the forward strand.
TCTTTCCCTCCTCTGTAACGCGCCACAATCAGAGTGTATCTGCAGGTCACACGAAGAAGCTCAGGAATGGCAGCTGTGCAGCGGCGTGAGGGTTCAGCTGATGAACGCAGTCATAATTCAAATCTGTTGAGGAGCCGTTGTGAGCCTCTTGACCTCATTTTGACAGCAGAGCCGCTCTCCTTTAACACATCCATGAATTCACTGGTGATGGAAACTTCTCTCCATGACTCAGATTTGACCCTGAGTCCCTGATCTCGAGGAACGAATGTCTTTCATAACCGTGACATAAAACTCAGGAAACTTTGAGAATCTGCCTCATTGAGTCTTGTTTTGTCCGTCTTTGCTGCAGCCTCTTGTGCCGAGATAACCCGTCTCAGATACAGCGTCCACTTACCAGAAGAGGAAGTACGCACTGCAGATTACAGCCAGTACAACAGGGGGGCTGATTGTTGCTGTTGTTACAGTTTTATCATCTTGGTGAGCAACTTGAAATGTTCTCCAGAGTCAGTCCGGTGTCCCCCATCCCCCGATCATTAAGCCTCACACCTCATTGCATTTCAATTTCACTCGAACAAGTGTTGTCCAACAGATATATCCTGTTACATTCAGTGATCTCAACAGAAACACAAAGAAATGGTCAATGGAGCCCAAACAGCAACTTGCAGACCTCCACCATTTACAAAGAAAATAAACAAATGAAGAATATCAACCCTGGAGCACCCACCCAAACAAAATAGCGCTTCCACAAGGAAGAGGCTACAGGACAGTGTTTACAAGATCCTCATTAAGGAAGTTGTGAGATAACACACGCTCATGTGCATCACACAAAGTTGAAGGCTTGCAAGCACGCACGCACACACACCAACAAAGAGACCATAAGGACTGAGCAATGCAGAGCCCACCATATCATAGATAAGAGCCAGAAAGAAAGAGCTGGAAAGAGGAGAGCCGAGCACAAACAGAGAGCGACGGAGGAGAGAGGACACGACAGAGATGACTCAGACGGACAAAGCCGAGCCTCGGCCACCCTGTCACCGCAACCGCAGCCCCGTCGCCGAGGACTTCAAAAGGTGTGCATGAGAATAAAAGCTGTGAGACCTGGAAGACGGCGGGAGACAAACACACAGGGCTGTGGAGGGGTGTCTGAGTCGGTGCAAGGGTCAACACACAACTGCCTACTGCCGGGGAAGCAGAACTTTCTCTGTCCTCAGATGAATTGATCATTAACCTTTGGGCTAAACTGTGTGGAGATTCCAATAAACTGATTGCTGAATTAGCCCGTCTACAGGAAACCCAGGAGGGTAGAAAGGAAAGGTGCAGATTGTTTCCCATGGCGAGCATCTGGATTTCTCAGCCGGGAACCGTCTGCAGCTCCAAGACTGTGTTCCTGCTGTTTGCCATCCTGTTGCTCCAGCAACCTCTCCACGGACACGGCAGTCCGATCTCCAACGGCCATCAGAGGCATCGCCCTGCCCCGGGGCTGGGGGACGGGCATGGGGGAGTCGTTGATCCGTCGCTGCTGGAGCAGGACAGCAACATGAGCATGCACAGCCTGCTGGAGAGCCTGAAGGAGCAGTTCCTGCGGACGTTCAACCTGTCGGGCGTGGGCCCCCCTCCTCTGCCGGCTGGAAGCGCTCGAGAGGAGCCCCCCGAGTACATGATGGAGCTTTACAACCGCTTTGCTAATGACCGCACGGCTATGCCCACTGCCAACATCATCCGCAGCTTCAAAAACGAAGGTAAACACCCTTTGCTCCGTGTGATGAAGCCCCGTTGATCAATTAGACTGATTAAACATTAGAACTATTTGTTCATTTGTACGTCACTGGCTTTATGTTGAACTTTTGTGTTTCATTAAAATGATATTTGCAGTTTTTTATTTCTCGTGGTCGAGAGAACCAAAAAATGTAAGAAGTGAATCTGAAAACGAGGGTCTTTGACGCTTTACGAAGACCGAAACTCAAAGAATGTGTGAATGAAGAGTCAGTCGTGACCTTTGGACTTGTTACCGCTCCTTGCAAAACAGTGCTGCTTTTATTCTGAAATAGGAAGTTGAGATAACAGTGAAGTACTTACAATAAATGACTCTCAGGTTTGAAATCCTCGTGAGATGTCAGAATGTGAGCAGAAGTTAAACTGTGACTGTTTGCTCCTCCGTGCAGATTCCTCTCCCAGCGTCGTGGGTGTCGGAGGAGTGAGGCGTCACCCCCTCCTCTTCAACGTGTCAGTCCCACATCACGAACGCATCGCAGCGGCAGAGCTTCGCCTCTACACCCTCGTCCAGAACGACCGCCATCTCTACGCCGGCGTCGACCGCAAGGTCACCATCTACGAGCTGGAATCACATGACAGAGATGACAACGTGACTGATGAGGCCGCGGTGAGAGGCGACGGGTTCGGAGAGGACGGAGAGCGGATCGAGCTGGTGGAGTTGGCTTCTCGTCAGGTCTACGGCACCGATAACGGCTGGGAGGCCTTCGACCTTACCGCTGCCGTCCAACGCTGGCGTAAATCTGAGAGCAGCACCACGCACCAGCTGGAGGTGCACATTTCCAGCCTGGTCACTGAAGATGCAGCTGAAGGGACGACAGAAGACAACAAAGGGGCCGATCCACCTGAAGGCGACATGAAGATCGATACGAGTCCTGAGGAAAAACACAAACCCCTGCTGATTGTTTTCTCCGATGACCAAAGCAGTGATCACCGGGACGACAAGCGCGAGCTGAACGAGATGATCGACCACGAAACCTCCAACATGGTTCTGCAGAACGACTTGGGGCCGGACCTGAACGAGCTGTGGGGCGAGCTGGGGAGGGACAGGGAGGGAGACGAGGAAGTTGAGCCGGATGAAGAGGATCTTATCCAAATGCGCTCTAATCTGATCTACGACACGGCGTCCCGCATCCGTCGCAACGCCAGGGTGAACCACTGCAAGAAGCAGTCTCTGTACGTGGAGTTCAAGGACATCGGATGGGACAGTTGGATCCTCGCGCCCAGCGGCTACGACGCCTTCGAGTGCTCCGGCATCTGCTCCTTCCCGCTGACGAAGCATGTCACGCCCACCAAGCACGCCATCGTCCAGACGTTGGTGAACATCAACAGTCCTCAGAAGGCGGCGCGAGCTTGTTGCGTGCCCACCAAGCTGGACCCCATCTCTCTGCTGTACCTGGACGACACGGGCGTGGTCACCTACAAGTACAAGTTTGAAGGCATGGTGGTGGCCGAGTGCGGCTGCAGATAGTCCACGCCGCGCCGGAGCGAAACTCTTTGTAAAGTCTTAAAGCGTGATTAGAGATGCAGGATTTGCAACAAGCTGGAGAAGGAGACGAAACTGCCTTAACAGACGGACGATGGAGGGAATCTCTGTAAAGTTACCCAGTGAGACTGCAGTGAAAGTTCAGTGTTCATCGACTGTGTTTGCAGACAAATGTATGTTTCTAGCTGCAAAACATAAACAAGTGCTTCATCTTATACGGTCAGGGGCGTGAATATCAGCCGCCATCAGCCGGAGCGAGACAGCGCGGCGCAGATCTGCTGCGAGATTTCGCCAGTAATCACGTCAAGGTGTGTCCTCACATCCAGAAAAATAAAAAGGGCTGCAGATCTCCCAGAGGGCCGGACTGAGCACATCCCTCCGTGTGTGCCGCCTGGTGGGAACCCGCGGGCCAGGCGTCCCCCTCCCTCTCCTTCCCCCTGACATCTGTCTTCCTCTCCACTTATCTCTGGCCTTCCCACTCGATGCAAACACTAATCAGCACTTCATTTGTCCCGGCGCAGTGAAATATCCTCCCAGAGGCAACCTGACAAGGCATGAACTCTCCAGGCCCCCCCCCCCTCTGCAGCCTCCTGCAGCCTCCTGATACGTAGGCACTGCGCAGGGGTCGGCGTGGCGAGGTTATCACCCCCCAACCTCGTTTCCCACTTCACATGCCTCTTTTCCACTCCCCCCGAGCTGCAGCGATAGCAAGGTGTGCGGGGCTGAGAAACATGTACGCCACCGCTCAGGCCTGGACGGCTGGATGCCGTTCTGGGCCGCGAGTGAGGTGGAGGGATGGGGGGAGAGGGACAGGACCGGGGGGGGGCAGGGGTCGTCCACATTCCTGGGCAAAAAACACACTCGCTGACCTGGTACCATGTGGCCCTGAAACATCTACAGCTTCAGTCCTTCATCACTCGTGATGACAAAAAGGCCTTTTGGACATTTATTTTACGAAGGTCTGAATCCAGAGAGAAAACTGGGACACATGGTTGCATTTCCTTTAAGTATATCTAAAGGAAAAGCGGTTACAGATATACAGTTTCTCTTGTTGGAAGCCTTTTGATACCTCTGCTGCTTGTGTCAAACAAAAACACTATTTATTGTTCTAATTTATTAATTTTTACAACAGAGTAGATAACTATATATGTACGTTTGTTACTTATTGTAGAGCAGGTTTTGTATCCACGACAATGCATTCTGCAGCACGTAAACCATTCTGTTGGGAAAAGAAACTGTAACAATGACAACAACAATAAAGAACAATTGCTTCATGAATCCAGAGCGAACAGTCCTCTTAACTCTGAAGATCCTCGCAGGTTCAGAAAGTCTCCCCATGTTGTGTGTCATGATGAGACGAGTGTGAACATTTGCAGTCACGATGCGACGCTGAACGACTGATCTACTTCCTGCTCGTTGGTCCATCAACTTCCCTCTCTGTTATTGTAAGAAGAAGCTGTTAGACCAATGATACGACACATTTCTGACGTTTAGATGATTCATTTCGACAGTATCAGCTCGCAGGTCACAGTTCATTCATGACACACAAACAAAGAACCATGGGAAACTGAGTGGAAGGCCCACTAATGAACGGACACTGACAGCCAGCAGATGCTCCCGGCTGTGATGGAAAACCTGTCGGTGAGGAGAACTGGAACCAAACAAAGATCTGAGCTCCGGCATCTCTTCCTCTTCTCACTCGAATGTCTTCCAACGTTAAACCACATCACAGGAGCGTTGTGTTGTTTATGTACCTGAGGATAAATAAAGGAAACGGATCAGATTCATGTTTGAAATGTGTAAAACTTTGTGTCTCTTTCAACCAGTTACACTTTTTTAACCCTCAGGTTCTGTAGAAACTGTTCACTGACCCGGTGCAGCAAATTCAAAGGTCCAAACTGAGGCTGATTTATTTTCTGCTGAGAATCTTTCAAACTTATTTGCTTTGAAATGTAAAAAATCTGTGCCTCATGTTGTTTAGTGGCTCCACAGCAGCAGGATGACAGCTGATGATTAAATATCCAGAGACAGAAATAAAGAGACAGCAACACAAAGGCTGAATGAATGCAGCAGGTGAGTGAGCGTCCATGCTGCCTGCAGGTTTGGGAACATTGAAGATACAAATCTGAGTTAATATCTGCTGTGAGACGACCGAACAAACAGCTGAGTTAGCTTAGCTTAGCTTAGCTTAGCATGAAGACAAGAGGCAAGGGGAACCTGCCAAGCTAGCTCGGCTCAAAAGTAAAGTAAATCTGCCCACTGGCACCTCTGAAGCTCATTTATTAACACTTTAATGTTGTGTGATTCATTTGTAGATACAATAAACGGAGAAATGACCCCACAGGTTGTAGCTCAGAGAAGCTAGCAGATGTAAATGTTTGAATCTCTGAAGCTTTTCACTCCTGATTCAAGCCTTCATGCTGACCTTACTGTCTTCTGGCTGCATGTTCATGTTTAATGGACAGATGTGAGTCAATCGTTTCATCAAAAGAGCACATGAGCACTTTCCTTTAAAGGTAATGTCAGTAATGTTGAGTAATGATCTGAAGTGGCCGTTTCAGAGCCGTCAGCCGCTCTGACTCTGCAGAGCTTCCTCTCACAAATCTTTGGCAACGGCCCACGAATAACAAGTGCACCGCGATGTTTCACAAAGCAAACAAGTCGGCCACCCTCGTGTAAGACAAGAGCGGAGGTCGTCTAAAAATGGCTGCAGACCAGAGGGCAAGAACCCCGGCCAGTTAGTGGGCCAGCAGCCGTCTCAGCTATGTTAAGCTCACTAATTGAATATTTACAGAACAGGGGAAGAAATATGAATCTGGCCTTTGTCACTGGACGGCAAACTGGGTGGAAATTCGACGAGCTGGGAAGTTTTCAGCATCGAGTGTGATGATAAGGGCTGGTGGTGAGCGTCCTGTGTTTTTTCCCTCTCTTCTCCGTTTTGATCCGACTTCTCCTCGTCACGCTGGAGTTCAGCGTAAGTGATGAACGTGGAAGCGCACCTATCAGCGTGCAGACACTCAGGACAAGTCCTGCTGTGCAGACGGTGCAAACTGCGTCAGATCCTGCGATGATCCGGAGCCCGGCACGCTGACGTCGGCTGCAGGATGTCGACTGTGTGAACGTGTGTTTTGGTGTGTGTCGTCCGAAGCTACACGACTCGCCCAGGTTCTGACGTGGGGTCTGTAATGGAGCCTGATTGTTTCCGGTTTGGGTCACATGCTTATCACTCCATCTCTTGGACTCACCACCACCCAGCGCTCATCCCTCGCTCGTCATTTCACAGAAGAGGAATATAAACGAGGGCCTCTTGATGAATAAACACCTCATGAAAACTTAATTCGACTCTGATGTTGCGAAATTTCAAAAAGTCTGTTGCAATAGTCCAAAATGAGAAACAGATGTTCGCTGCGGGTCACATGTGATGCGGCCAAGAAAAATGCTCCTTTGGACGACGTTCTCAGTGCGAGACAGGAAATGAGGAACCATTAATCTGTCAGTCTTCACTGACAGAAACTGCTGTCATTCACTGGAGACCCTGAAATATATTTAATTAGCTGTTACTTAAGAAGCTTCTGTGTGAGAAAAATCAAACCTCTGAGTGTTGCTCCGCACAATCACCAGACAAAATCACCAGCAAAGCAGTTAAATCACCTTTTTACCTCCAGAAACTCCGCTGAGCTCCTCGTGGTTGGTCACTAGATGCTGGACCGCTTTTGTTTCGGTGAATTTCATGGACCAACAAACGATCTCACGCTCTTTAATGTACTTTTCTTTTCCCATGTGTAGCTCAGCACAAGGCTTGGTTAGGTAAGGTTACAACTGCAAATACTTACTGAAAGTTCCCATCTCGAACAACATGTGGTTTTAATTGCTGCCTGTCGGATCCCCATGGACCCAGTAACGGAGAACACAGAGGCTGAGACGCTCGGCGGGTACAAATCATCGACCACAGCAGCAAAACAGAAAGCTTCATCTTCAGACAGAGCAGCAGAACACCAGGCGTTGTGTCTCACATGCTGTTCAAGTCCAGGATTTGTGGAAACTTTACGCAGAAGTGGTCATTCATGAAAAATGCTCATCAAAAAATCGCTGTGCAACATTTCTTTGGCTTAAAGAGGAAAGTTTATTTAAATATTTACATCATTCTAACTTTGTGAAGTTTCACCAGAACACTGAGGTTTCACAGAAAATGAGGGAGTTGTGTTCGTGCCAAGAGTTACATAAGAAGATCAGCGAGAAGGGTATCATTGTTTTACTCTGGTTT
>JAQNCA010000027.1:1404768-1415108 GCA_029783725.1 Acanthurus tractus
GCAGCAGTGACAAGAAGAAAGTGAGTGTGTCCTGTTCCGGAGAGGAGGAGGAAGAGGAGGAGGAGGAGGAGGAGGAGGAGGAGCACGGCCTCGCTTCCTAAAGAAGAAAAATAAGTGCAGCGTCCCAAAGAGCTTCCCGAGCGGTGATCAGGGCGCCGTGACCTTGCTGGTGTGGAAGGGGCTGGATGTGGTTGGGGAGGGTCATCCGTTTTGTTAATGGTCCTGTCAAGTGACACCTGTGCTCGCCTTGCCCCTGTCTGGAGTGCTAATGAAGCGCGAGAGTAGAGGAGTCTGGGAGTCGGGGTCAATAGCTGCCTCGGAGACTGCAGCCTCTTCATTCTGTGCCACCTACACCCTGTCAGCCGAATAGAGTGGAGCCGCAGAGACATTATCAGGGCCGAAGCTCTCTAATGGCAGCGCGGCGGCTTCCAGATAGACCCGCTCCTTCCCGACAAATTAGCACCTAACAGCTCTGAGCGCTGACTTCAGAGAAACCGCAGAGAGCGGCGAGGAGACGGCGGCTCACGTCCGAGCCGAGGCCTCCTCCGAGTGTGTGGTTCCCGCAGGAGAGCCCGCGCTCCTCAGGGGACGTGTCAGCACTTTGATGAATATTTCTCTATTAACCGCCTCCCATTGTCAGCTCTGGCCTTTGTGTTGCAGGCCAATCCGTCAGAGCGTGAGGAGAGCCCGGGTCGACACCTCCCTCAGGTCATTACTGAAGTCCCAGTGACCCAGCGGCCGCTCCACGCCGCCATCCACTTTGCTGAGGAAGCTTTTTTTTTTTTTTTTTCAGGCTCCACAAACAGGAATCAGCAATTAAAAAAGCTGCACTCGCAAACAACAAAAGCAATGTGGGTGATGGAGAGAGGAGGAGCGGGGCTGGAAGTCCTCCGAGAGCGGCGAACAGAGCCGGCGTGACCCGGCCTGCCCTCCTCGGGACGGCCCTGTCAACTGATATGAGCCATGAAATATTACACAGAGCCACAAACAGCACGGCTGGAACAGCTGTAATGATAGATAGACCGAGATAAGTGCAGTGCAGCAGTCTGGCAGATTTACTCCATCCTCTGACGCTGGAGACAAAACCCATCTCTGGCTGCTATATATAGTGATCAGGAAGGAGAGAAAACAAGTTCAAATGCAATCAGGTATCATTTATTTAACAAAATAAGACCTCTTCCTGTCGGTCGGATAGCACAGCCATCATTAATTGTTTTTTTTTATTCATGTCATCTTTTCTTATCTTTGAAAGATTTGCATCGGTGACTCCAACTCGCCGACCCCGAGTAGCACGCTTGAAAAAATATTACATCTTTGCATATTTACAAATAAAAATAATGGCATTGTTCAGGATCATTCTCATGGACATGCAATTCTCCAGAGTCTGGATTAGATGAAGGCAAAAAAAGAAAAAACAACAGCAGAGAGGAGAGGAGATAAAAAGAGGTCCCCAGAATAAAGCCTCACAGTCCGTCTTCGTCATGGTGCAAGATTTTTATTTTTAGAGTGTATGATAGGCATAATGGTACTATACTTAAATCATTCTTTTCAGTTAGAATACTTCAGGACAATTTATTTGGACAGCAAATTTTTCCCCCCAGAGTTGAATACCAAGCGCTTGAGTGAAAAATAAATACAGACTTTCAGTTCTGGGAGACAAATATAGAAGAAAAAACAAAACAAAAAAACAAATCAAGACTGTTGTAATAATCCCACAACTCCATCATTTTCAAGCTCCGTTTCCCACCATCTTTAATCGCTAGAGTCTGTCGGTTCTGTTGGTTCTGTGCTGCGGACCATCCATCACGGGCTCCCTCGCCTTCAGAGTGCCAGTCACAATCCTGAGGCTAACAGGTGGTATTCCTGGCAGGCGGGCGGACGGGTGGGCGGGGGAACACCAGGCACGGTGCCCTGCGCTGGTGACGACCCCCGTCTCAAGAATCCATCATCAGGGCGGCGATGGATGGAGAGTCCAAGCTGCTGCCTGCAGTGTGTGGGCGTCACCGCCGTGTCGGACATCACTGGTAGCCGAGGGCCGACGCCGAGCCCAGTCTCTGGCTGTAGAGGGCGTAGGGGGAGTAGTAGGCCGAGGAGGAGGGGAGGGACGGCATGGGGAGCCCCGGGGCTCCGGCCAGGTGGGACTTGCTGTAAGGGTGGTATCGAGCCAGGCTCAGGCCGGGGGAGCCTCTGAGGGAGAAGGAGCTGGGCAGGGTCCCCGGGCTGCTGGGCGGGGGCAGGTGGAGGTGGCAGGAGGCCGTGGACGACACCGAGGACGGGTAGGCCGACAGCAGCTTACTGTCCACCATCCCGGGCAGGGCGGTGTGGGTGCGCAGGTGGGCGAGCAGCTCCTCTGACGTGGCGAAGCGCTTGTCACACGGCCCCCCGACGGACACCCAGTTACAGGCGTGAGGCTGCGGCTCGTTGGGGAGCATGAAGCCGTAGGTGTACAGGGGGTGGGACAGCGAGGGGGTGGTGCTGGAAGACAAGGAGCTGGAGTGCAGGGAGTGGAGGTGGTGGGAGGGGTAAACCAGGGGGAAACCAGACTTCAGGCTGGAGGGGTCATGGACGCAGGTGGAGCAGTTACTCCCCCCCAGGTGCGGCGCGTTGGGGTACGTCAGACAGTACGGGTCCCGACACAAGCCCTGCATCAGGGACGGAGGTGAGGCCCCGGTCAGCGGGCTGGAGCTGGGATGCTTCCCCGGAAGTCCTAACCCCAAACTGGACTTGGTAGGGTCCAAGCCGGGAACGAACTGGGAGGGGTAGCCGGGGTAGGCTCCCACTATGGAGCCGTGGTAGCCCATGGTGGCGGGAGGCAGGGGGAAGACAGAGTGTCCTGGTTTAAAGGGGGAGACGGGGGCGATGTGGCCGGAGCCCAGGCTGGGCTGGGAGGTCGGCTGCAGCTCGGCCTTGCTCTCCGGCCGCGGGCTGCTGGCGGAGCTGGCGTTGCTGGAGTTGGCGCTGGCCCGTATGTGGCTGGAGTTGGCCAGCTGAGCCCCGTCCATCCCTGATTTAGCTGCATCGGAGTCCTTTTTGCCAGCACTGCTGCTGCTGTTGTTGTTACTGTCCGAGTTGGCCTGCTCCGGGTTCCCAGGTTTGCTGTCCATGTGCGGGGCCTGGGAGTGTGGCGGGGGCTGCGTGGAGGGGGAATGGCTTTGTCTGTGGGGCTGGCTCTGAGTGTGCAGGGGAGGAGAGCTGGAGCTGGGCGACTGGGAATGGGGAGGGAAGGACGGACATGAAGAGGTGCCACCGCCGGAGCTTCCATTTGGAATCCGGAACGCCGCTTTGTCCGAAGGCCCCTTTGTCGCTTGAACGTCCTTGCGACAGTCGCCCGGTGACTTGGAGTAAGGCTTGAAGCTAGACTTGTCCTCCAGGGAGTGGTGCTGCTCTCCAGATTTGGAAGATCGGCTGGACGAGTCCTTGTCTCCCAGGCTGCCAGAGGAGAGGGAGGCCAGCTTGGAGGAGGAGGAAGGGTCTGGTTTGCCAATCTGAGAGCAGGTCTGGGCCAGCAGAGCCAGAGGACTCTTCTTGGCATCGAGCTGAGAGAGAGGAGAGGGAGCAAGAAGGTGAGCAAACTGGTCATTTGAGCACACACTGCCACTCTGTTAACACTTTATTATAATAATTATCATACAAAAATTACAATAATACTCCGATAATTTCACATTTCACTTGGCAAACAATCATCGGCCCTGAGATGTGAACTGATATCTGACATGGAAATATGTCAGTCAGAGGATTTGAGTCAGAAATGAAAGAAAGAAAGAAAGAAAGAAAGAAAGAAAGAAAGAAAGAAAGAAAGAAAGAAAGAGAAAGGAGGAAATCTTTCAAATGAATATTTTTATTGTAAAAAAATGAACGTATCTGTGAAAGGAGCAGATTATTTCACTTTTCACTCTGTTTTCTCCGCGCGGTGATTTTACTGCTCCGAACTGTTTACGGAACTCGCCGATAAATCGCTGTGCGTAAAATGGCGCATATGGTGGCGTTTTTAATAACATCAGTCACTGTAAAACACGACATTTATTGGAATAAATGATTCTTTCAGATAACTGCTGATCTGTGTGTGAAAATGCCTTTTTTCTCCACTTACTTCGATGCTGACTGGCGCGGACGTGAGGGGCTGGAGGTACTCCGGGTGCAGCAAGTGGCCGCTGTGCGCCGTCAACATCTTTATGATCCGGATGGGAAGCCTTCTAGCCTGGCGCGAGGGATTCGTGGGAGAAGGACACGACGTCGGTGTGGAAACGGACGGTTTTCCCGCTCCTGTGCGGCGTGGATCACCGCTGGCGTCGGCGGCGCTGCGCTCCGGGGACTGGCTGCGTAAAAGCGGTTCAGGTCCACCAGGGGGATCTCTCATCTGGATCGGAGCTCGAAATGGGACGGCGGCATGTAACGGGCGGACGCGGGGTTCAAACTCATTTATCAGCACGCTTCATGGTGTGAAATTCAACTGAAGGCAGCGCGGTAATCCAGAAGGGCATGTGCGTGGTGCGCGTCCACCGTGTCGGACCCGAGCTGTCTCTAAACAGGAACAAATCGCCAAAATGTCATCTTCTACTGACTCCTAAATATTCCTTTATCCAGTGAGGAAAAACAGGAATCGAGATTAAAAAACATAAAGCCAAAGCAGCAGAAGTCTCGCGGCGAGTGGAAGGAATATCCCCGCAGAGGTGAGTGTGCGTGACGGTCCTCCGCTGTGCGTTTCTCTCCCTCTGCTGCAGCCGCACAGTATCTCACTTCTTCCACATACTAACGATGTGAGGGGAGGGATTTCAAAGCGACGAGCCGCCGTCCAATCACAAGTCTCCGCATTCATGCACGGGGGAGGGACAACGGGAGGGGGGCGCGGCCTGTCCTCCGGCCTCACCCGCATATCAGGCCGGGTGGAAATCTGTGTCAGTGACCTCCAAAACATAAATAGTGAACCAGAGGTTTGACATCATGCACGCAGAGATTCCCAGCGAGGATCAGAAGAAGGAGCTCAGGATCTCTGTGAGGTTTCAGGAACACTTTCACCCACTTTGGCTGTGAATAAGAGCAGAAAATCCCAAATCCTGTCCCACTGTCCGTGGACGTTGCTGCTGTGTAAATGGATGTATTGTATTAAAGTAATCAAAGTGGAGTAAAATGCAGTGTTGTCTGGATAAAAACAATGATTCGGTTGTGGTGTGTTTTTGCTGCAGCTCTGGATGACAGTCGCTCTCCACAGGCTGGGTTTTTTTTTCTATGAGCTTCACAGATGCCCGACTTATTACTTTGAGAGTTTTCTCCAGCTCGTACAGGAGCACGACACAGAGAAGACAAAAGACAATGAGGTTTATTCACCACATAAGTAAGTTCAGTAACTTGATTTTATTTTCCATAAAGGACAACCAGTCTTGCCTTATGGGGATTTCCATTCCGGCTGAAACGCCTCCTCATCGAATCAGATGGTTTGGCCTCGGCCACCAGATCCATAATCCGACATATTACAGGGCTGTTGCATCGGGTCTGTTTAAAGTGGTGTCATGGATGGTTGATTAGCGGCTAAAGAAAAGCAGAACAAGCCCGTCTTTGGAGCTTTAATAGGTAAACTTGTTTGACATTTGCCAACACAGGGCGTCCTTATCGAGCTGCTCCTCTGCCGTTCCTCTGCAGCTGAGAGGGGAAGCAGTGTGTGGAGGATGAAGTCACTCGGGCCTCACTCAACAGTGTCACTGTTTGACCTGTCATCATTAGGCTTAGCCCTCACTCATCACCCACACACTGCCACTCACGCTTCAATGGCCCGCAGAGATCCAGGAATCTGGGAGTGCAAACGTGCATGCGGCCGGGCCGAGTGCAGCACAGGCCTCCTTTGAATGCGTCTGTTTGTTTAAAAGCGTCTGTCACCACCTCTGGCCGAGACGTGTAAACCGGTGACGTGTAACCACCGCTTTCTCGCTGTGAGATTTGAAGGTAACGCTGAGAGCTCAGAGGGGATTTCAAACGTTTCTTTACAGCGCAGACTGCTTGTTAAGTTTGAGGTTTCCGATTGTGCTCTTGTTTATCGCACAGTCGTCCACTTGTTAGGAGGGTGAGTGGGTAAGGCTCTGCGGCGTGGGTGGAGTTGCATAAGGAAGGGGGGCGTTTAAAAGGAGACCAAAGAGGAGGGCACTGGGAAAAGCCAGACAAAGGCAGTGAGAGAATGAAACGAGGGAGGGCTCAAACAACAGGGAGCAGCTCCTTTCATGTGTCCCCTTGATGTAGCTGGTAACAGCTGTTTTGGCGTGTCGATGACTGATGGCTGTTTCCTGTTGTGGATATTTTAAGGGGACAGCTTTTCCCGTTAAAGAGGCTTCTCAGCATGTCCCGGGCCCGCCGGCCCTCGGGGCATTTTCATGCTTTCTCTGTAGGCTGCAGCAAAGCAGCAAAGCGGCAGCCAAACAAACCCCCCCCACACCCCCCCCAGAAAGAGGCTGATCGGGGCTGAGGAGCAGCGAGGAGCAGTGAGGAGGCGCAGACCCCAAATGCCCCTGTGATCCTGTGATTTATGGAGCCACTGAGGCCTGTAATGGACGCCATAGCTCTGCGGCGGGGCCTAATTCATGGCTGTGTTGAAAAGCTGCTGTTTGCCTGACTCCAGAGTAAATATATAACGCTGACATTAGGCAGCTGAATTCTTCAAACCTGGCTCAAACAAACCCTCATCTGCTCATTTGTCTCGCGCTCCGTGTTTGGAAGTGCCGAGGCGTTTTGTGGCGCTCGCTGGGATTAGCGTTATGTAGATGCTCTGTGTGATTGTTTAATGAGGAGCTGACAGTGATGTGAGCTCATAAGAGCCTTGTTTCTCTCTGCTGCCCCCCCCCTCCCTTACTCTTTCTTTTTTTTTTTTTAAGTTATTATACTTCTACAGGCCTTCGGTGGTGTCAGCCAGACTCTGACAAGGTCTGGCTGCGTGTCGTACTGTACAAAGAGAAGGAGAGAGAAATGATAAAAGCGCCAGAGAGGCAAAAGAGGGAAAAGGATTGTAAATAACTCCTATTTAATTATCTGTGACTGACTTATGGGGTGTGTGGAATGGGAATAGAGGCCTGAGGCTGGGGCTCTGCTCTACCCCTGTGTGTTTTCTCCAGCAGTAATAAAACCGAGGGAAAAAAAAGTGGATTAAGACAGTTTCATGGGGTGTAGCAGACATGGCATTTAGACCCAAACACTTAAAAAGAGCCTCACAGGCAACATTCCAGCCAGGACAGAATGTTGAAACAAGGATTTCCTTGAGCTGAAAGGTCCACAAACAATATCTACACAGTGTACTTAATGTATTCACACTTCCTCGTTTATCTTTCTGTGGCCGCCTCTCCCTCTGTCTCTGACATACACATGCTAATCCGTCCACAGTCGGACGTGCATGCGCTCACACGAGAACATGCGGCCCGTGCACACACACACAGACGCAGGATACCATCTCAAAGGTGTGTTTTTATAGTTCTCATACAGTATCATCTCTGTGTGTGTGTGTGTGTGTGTGTGTGTGAGAGAGAGTCGGAGCTGCGGCTGACAACCTTATCTCTCCAGTTTAGGAGGGAGATTGTCTCTCTTGTCAGCTCCTCACGTCTCGCAAGCTAACACTCTTATCCACTCTGCCTACCTGTCGTCTATCTGTCTGCATTATAATCACTGTGGGATAATAGGCTTCCCTCTGTGTTCGCAGATTGGCACTTTTATTTCCGAATCCTGCGCCGCTCTGCACCGTTCTGCCTTGTCGTACTCGCTACACCTGAAACGCATTCGCAGACAGGCACGTATGCTGCACGCCGCCCACGCCCGCACAACCTCAAGTCCTCTCCACACACTTGGAAACAAAAGCCGCTATTGTACTCTGCACGGAGAAGTTATCAAGAGCACGGAGAGAGGAGGAGGAGGTGGAGGAGGAGGTGGGGGAGGAGGTGGAGGAGGAGGTGGGGGAGGAGGTGGGGGAGGTGGAGGGAGTCGGGCCTGCACTGCCAGACAGCGTCTGCCTCCAATCAGATCGTCCTGCATTGTTGTGTGAAATTTCAGATGACATCAAAAGATTTTTTTCCCTTTCCACTGGCCTTACAACAGGGAGGGGGGGGGGTCGTTTTGATAGAAGCACAATCAAGGTATTCACAGGCTGGACCCGTGACAGGTCTGCTCCGAGGAACAACAACAGGCCGCGCACACGAGATCCTGCCAGCACATTCCTCACGCTTGTTAAAGTCAATGCTGCTTCCTCCAGTCATGGTCGGAGTCACCGCCTCTGTGTCTTCATCAGCTAACCTTTGTGGAGGGGGAGGCTGCTGGGAACATACATGCTGTCTCTCTGCCTTTCTCTGAAACTGCTCTTATTTTTGTCCTGAAATCAAAACCGCAACACATTTTCTCATGAGGAAAAATTAAGTTGAGTTTCGACAAAGAAAGTTGCTCAATATAGCTTCTCAAACGGAGTCCTGCCCGCCTCTCGCTGGGAATCAGGATCTGATAAACAGCAGAGGTTATTGGAGTTTGTGGTAGCCGCAAAGTCTCTGCCAAACGCATCCGGGGAGGATGATGGCGGGCGGGCGGGGGGGCGGGACGGGACGGGCGGGGCACATGCACATGCCAATCACCACAACCTGCAGCGAGGTGGAGTCGTGTCAGCTGCCACGGCTTTGACTTGACAAGGGATGGCATGGCTCAATTAAAAGCCTGTCAGTGTGTAAGTAAATCATGGCCTTTCAGCCTTGACACATCAAACAAACAGTTATTAAAGCGGCCCGCCCATCCCATTCATCTCCCTGCATGCGCTCGCCAACCGTAGGCCACTGCAGAGCGGAGAAACCTGCAGCACCACACAGAGCAGGAAACACAAAGAGCACCGATGTGAGAGGAAACAAACACGCAAGACCTTTTCAAACTGTCCGAAACTAAAAAGTTGGGATGTGCTTCTCTGGAACCTGCTTGAATAAAAAAGCAGGTCTGAGATCAGGCAGGAGTGGAAACGGCGTTCCAGACACACAGACCCGGAGCGGCCAAAATATTTGTCTCAACCGGGTCCTTGTGGTGACAAAGCACCGTGCTTGTCCCTGGCAGTAATTCACTGGCTCAGATGAATACATGAAAGTGAAACACTGCCATATATCACCCCCCCACCCCCCCATCCCCCCCCGCCTCATGTGCTGCGTGTGAGCCTCACAAAGTCACACACGGCCGTTTGTTATGCGACCGCGCATTCTCATTCTGAACTCTGCGTCGAGGGCTGCGGGCCAAGCTGACACTTATGAAATATTTCCCTTGCTGACCTTAGCTACTGCCTCAGCTGGGGAGATTAATCCTGCGTCTGCAGACAGTGGGAGCACACACACACACACACACACACACACACACACTCTCCTGCCAGCGACTACAACACTAGCAGTAGCAACAGCAGCAGCAACAACTCTGTTCTTGTAGGAATAATTGCAGCCTCTGTTGATTTATTTCAGCCTGCTCTTGATCGTGTGCCAGTCACAGAGGAGTCAGACGACATGCGTTTAAGTTTATGAAGCATAATCACACAGAATATATTGCACAGCCCAGAATGAGCAGGGTGCAAGTCATGCAAGGCTACGGGAGCAACAAATAAAGAAAAGTTGCTGCACTCTCTCTTGGAGCTCCGGTGCAATTTAAATTTCAATGTGTCTCACTTTTTTCCAAGCAAAGAAACACCAAAAGGAGGTTCAATCAAAGTCTCTGCAGCACACCTGGCGGACGCTGGTCGGAGAGTGAAGCCATCGTCCATCGGAGCCCCTCCTCCAACCCCGCAAATATTCTGATTATGTTTTTGTTTGGAAAAATGCAAAGAAGCAGTTGAAATGAGACATCAGCACAGTGATGTCCACCCCTCGTTCTAATGAGGACTGGTCCTATTTTAAAGACACACACATATATGTATGTAGAAAGAAAGCTTTCATCGATGAGAAAAGTTTGCCCATAAGGTGGGGGGGGGTTACTTCTTATATTGGCATAACTTTATTGTGAAAACCTTTTTTGAACCATAACATCACATTTTGATCGGACACTTACAGGTTCTGTCTTTGCACAGGATCAGAAAAATAACTGAGAGTTCTGTTTGTAAAAGTCAAGCGAATTCATTCAGCTTTGGATCTTTCAAGTCAGAGGATCAGTTTTCTGAAACTCAGCTGACAAAACTGGGACTGAAATTAATGCTGGAAATGCAAAAGCATCTGGAAAAACCAAAAATATAAAATATAATCCTAACAGATGATTCTTGCTTTTGTTTCCACAAGCTAACCCTGAGAACCACGCGTGTCAGAGACCACAGTGGCTCACATGAGACATCAGGATGCCACCTTCCTTCTTCTTCTTCTTCTTCTTCTTCT
>JAQNCA010000027.1:1546857-1564939 GCA_029783725.1 Acanthurus tractus
ATCAGTTTGATCAGTTTGATCAGTTTGATAGGCAGCACTGCCTCATTTCTTTGTGTATTCTGAGCCTCACTTTGGTAAAGGTGCAGGAACCAGCTCATGAGCCGGTTCTGTTGTTTAGTGCATGTAAAACATGTGAACCTGTGGCTTTTCAGAGGGTTATGTGCCTGGCTGTTTCTGGCTGGCCAGTGATGACTTGTGGTCATCTTCAGGTTGCCAGGCAACCAACTGATACTCTGTTTAATCAGCACAAAAAAATCGCATGAAATTTCTAAGACAAACTGAATTTAAAGCTGAATTAGCAGCTTTGGAGAAACTTGTTGGCAGAATTTTTTTTACATTTGGGCAGAGCGAGGCTTGCTGTTTCCCACAGCTTCTGGTTTTAATGCAAACCGACTGCTGGTGTAAAGCTGTTTCCCACCTGTGCGATGTGAAAATGCAGAACAGTATTAAAGAAAATCTGCATGCAAAATTTTCCACAAGTCAAATATTCACACAGAGTCTGGTGAGAATTTTAGAAAACTTAATTTTCTTCCCAAAGGTTTCTTCACTGCTGCTCTACTTCAGCAGTGAGGAATTAAAGGCTGTATCAGAATTTATTGTAACATAAACTGCTATTTGACCCAAACATAACAAGTCAATCAACTTTTGTTCACTTATTTAGCAGTGTGATACTTTTTATCAAACCATAGAACAAAATCAGGTGTAAATAAGTACACACAATAATTAGATTTGGTCTTAAGCTCATTTACGTTTCACGAATTGAACAAACTGAACAAATTTGTGCTCGGTGTAAAAGTGCTTTTATGCTTCAGACAGTTTTAACAGGTGTAAGAGTGGTGTTCATCTTTTCCTAGGTGATGAACATGTCTATTAAGAGTTTCATCTACAAATCGTATTAAAATGTGGAACAAACTCTGCCTCTCGATGCCTTAACAAGCAAATATCAGTGTTGATATTTCAGTAAGAGTTTCAGTGAGGAGTTACAGTTTTATCATGGTCCTTCTGCTGTTGCAGGACATTTACACAACGATAAATGTGTGTCAAAGCTGTTGTTTAGTGTCGCAACAAAACTGTGAGACACAACAGACAATAATTTTGGATAAGCGTATGACTGATGGGAGTCTAACCCATCTGCTCTGACACTTTCCCCCAACCCCGCAGTGCTGCCTCCTGTTCTTGTGCCAAGACACTCAGATATCCTGCCAGAGCTGCCACCTCTGGATGACTACACTCATTCCATACCCGAGAACACAAACTTTCCTGCGGGAATCGAACCTCCGAACAACTATATACCAGGTGAGTTTATCTCTGCACAGGATGTTCATGATTTTTTGACAAAATTCCACACAAAAGTTGCACAAAAGCTCAATAAATTCTGAAATCCTGGTTTCTCTATATACTGTAATACACGTTTTATGATGAGTTTTGGGTTAATCAGAGGAGAAATTGATTTTTTAAAATTATTTCTATTTTTAATCTCAATTCTCTCTTTATTTTACTTGCATAACTCTTTGTTGAATATGTAATATTTGTTTTCTTCCTCTCAGTAATTAAGTCAGTCACGTCAAGTGATGATAACATCACAGCTCTTTCTCATTTGTCCGACAGAAACGCCTCCACCAGGCTACATCAGTGAGGATGGGGAGGCCAGCGATCAACAGATGAATCAAAGTATGGACACAGGTACCCTAGACTAGTGACTCCTCCTCCTGTTGTAGTGCGTCTTCCTCACCTCCTCAGCCAGGTCACACTCAAACACATGCTGTCATGGAATGAATCTGACGTGTGATAAACAGGCACAAAAGTTTTACATGTGTAGAGTTGGACCTGGTGAAATTAAGTTAAGACATGTGCTTGCATGTGAACCGTGTCTTTTGTCACACCTGGTCAGCTGTTTACTTTTACTGCATCATCCATTTCTGTTCATGAAAAAACTCTAAAATCTCAACAAACCACCATCAAGGAGGAGGATGTACGGATGTTACGGTTGGATTTAACAGCATGTCTGAATCATTTCAATGCAGACTGATCAGTTACACAGTGTCTGTGGCATTCCTTTGCAAAGAAGCCACCAGGTCTTTGATCAGACCCCCCCCCTCGTGAACCCATCTGTATCGATGACTTCCTGTTTTCTTCGTCAGGTTCTCCAGCAGAGCTCTCCCCCAGCACTCTGTCTCCGGTCAACCACAGCATGGGTGAGATTCAAACCCACCTGAGACAATAAAGCACAAACAAGTTCACTGTATATTAATGCATCATAGTTTAAAATCTACTCAGACTACTTTTGTGCAGTCGGCACATAATTAGCATATGAGTCAGTGTTTTGCCATAAAAAGATGATTTGGACGAACTTATCGGACCTTGTCCTTTGCCGTAGACCTGCAGCCGGTGACTTACTCAGAGCCAGCCTTCTGGTGCTCTATAGCCTACTACGAGCTGAACCAGCGCGTGGGGGAGACGTTTCACGCCTCCCAGCCCTCGCTAACAGTGGATGGATTCACAGATCCATCAAACTCTGAGCGTTTCTGCTTGGGCCTGCTGTCTAATGTCAACAGAAACGCCACTGTAGAGATGACTCGGAGGCACATAGGTGAGACACAGCTGCAGGTTTTTAAGTTTTTAAAACCTTCGGATAAAGGTATTTATGTAAACGAAATCGTTTGCCATGTGCTTGATGAGAAGAGAGATCTTGTTGGTCTGTGATTGCAGGAAGAGGAGTTAGACTCTACTACATCGGAGGGGAGGTGTTCGCTGAGTGCCTGAGTGATAGCGCCATTTTTGTCCAGAGTCCAAACTGCAACCAGCGGTATGGCTGGCATCCAGCAACAGTGTGTAAAATTCCTCCAGGTAAGATGCTGATGCTTCCACTTGTACTTATTTCAACATTATTCCAAAAGCCAATCGAAGAACCAAATGCTAACTTCTGGGCAGAGTATGTCATTGCTGCGGCACCACCACGGACCTGGAATCACTGCACAGAAGCTTTTTAAATGCATCACAGTGCCCAGAAATAAACTGCTGAAATCCCTTCTACAGGTTTTTAGAATTAAAAACCTTTCTTAAAGGGAAAAATCACTGATGAACATGAATTAAAAGCAAGTCAAAGCAACGTTCTCCCCCACTCGGCTGCCAACAATTAAGAGCCACTGATGCCAAACACACCACAAACATGATCAGCTTCAGGCTCGCAGTGACACACCTCTGCATGAAGCATCACTGGGAAAACCCATTTTAACAGTTTACCTCTTTGTTACTTCCAGGATGTAATCTAAAAATATTTAACAACCAGGAATTTGCAGCCTTGCTGGCTCAGTCGGTCAACCAGGGCTTTGAAGCTGTCTATCAGCTCACCAGGATGTGCACCATCCGCATGAGCTTTGTCAAAGGCTGGGGAGCCGAGTACAGGTAAGCACCGCCTGCAGTACGACATACTGAAACATTTGAACGTAAACATTGAAAGACACTTGATTCATTTTGACAGTTTTTACCACTGTATGTTTAAAGCTGGAAAGTGTTGCTCAAACACTGTGTGTTTCACCTTTTGTGAGGTGAAAATGAACCTGAAACTTCAGCAGAAGGAACTGCCTCAGACTTCACAAACTCAGCCTGAACAAACACAGTTCCACATGTTGTTTGGGATGAAAGACTTTAGTTTTTTTCAGTGTTGGCATCGTCCTTGTTTTCCTTCGACAGTCGAGCTTCTGTCCTCGTTAATGACAACATGTCACATGTGACTTCAGCTCAGGAGTTTTTTCATGTTTGGGAGTAAAACGTCTCATCACATACTTAATTCTATGTGTATTTCCTTCATAATAGCTGAGCAGAGACTTAAAAACCAGAACACCGAGCTTACAACAGTATTACATACTGTGCAAAATGCATCTCAGACATTAACATGTGTGTCTGTTTCAGGCGGCAAACTGTCACAAGCACTCCTTGCTGGATAGAGCTGCACTTGAATGGTCCCCTGCAGTGGCTGGACAAGGTTCTCACTCAGATGGGTTCACCGTCTGCACGCTGCTCCAGTATGTCCTAAATGGCTAAGGAAACGCCCCCCCCGCCCAAAAACCCCCCACCCCCCAAAAAGGACGTTTGAGTCCTTTCCTGAAAAGAAAAAACATGGAAAACCCCACAGAATGAATTTTCTGTAACATTCTTCATAGTATTTGTGGCGCTGTTCCACATCCCTCTTTTAACTTTACACACACACACATACACACTTACACACACACACACACACATACATACACACACAGGAAAAGAACAAACTCACCTACATTGTCACACTCACGAACACACAGACTTTCAGCAAAGAATTTGGCACTTTGTAACCCATCTATGTCATGCACCTTGTTAAATTGCTTTCCCCCAAATCCTTAATATTAGATCTATTTGTGGTACAAATAAAATGTATATTGGTTTTTAGTCCAGAAAGTAGGGGAAATACCAAAAATATCTGTGAATAGTTTCTCAGTATTGAAGATTGCTTGTATGAGTAACACAAGCCTGAATGCTAAAACCATTTCAGTTCCAGCCCACCCCAACCATTGTTCTGAACCTAAGTTTACTTTTCTCTGGGAAACTCGGCCCCATCTTTTGTCAGGGCGAGCTGGCTGGGTGAAGAAACGATGGCCTCGGTGGCAGTTCTGTGTTTATAAAATTTGATTGAACCGACCCTGCCAGAATGGTCCTTTTTGTAACTCTCGATGTGTGTGTCGTTGTAAGACATACTCCTTAATGGTCAAATAGAAATATTATTTATAAAAAAAAAAAATGAAGAATTCAGAAATCCCAAACAAACTGCACGCTCGATCTGGGTGTAGTTTGTTTCTTTGTCATTATATGGCACTTTGTGTGTCTTTGTTTGAGTTGAGATGCATCCCCTCTGAACAGCCTGGTTCGGAAGCTAATGAGACATTGACCGGGCTGGCAAGGTGCACTGGGCAGGGACCAGAGAATATCAATATTAAAAGCTTTTTTTCCTCACTCTCTCTCTCTTTTTGACACAACACTGGGAGTCCCGGGGCTCTCCAAGGTGAAGCGTTAAAAGTCTTACCTGGAGAAATTGAAGGTATCAATGAATTCATTCTGTTTTTAGCCTATATCCCCATTGTTTTGCTACTTTTTTGTATTCTCATGTATTTTTATATATAAATATACTTAAGATTTTCTGTCGTTCACTTTTTATTAAAGTAATATTTTCAAGACCACAGCCGTTTCTAAAGTGACATGAAGGGTATGAATCATTCCTTCATTTTACCCAAAAGGTTCTGTTTGATTTCATTTCCAATCGCAGCTCTTTGTCTCGGTTTAAAAAGAAAAAAAAATCACTGCCCCACGTGACGTGTAGCCTGTTTCTATCCTTTGTTTTTCCAAAGAAATCTGGTGCATTTAAAGTACATTTAAAAAACAAAAAACAACTGATTTGCCTGAACCCAAAACCTACGTTCCTGCGACCGTTAAATGATTCCACAGGCATGTGAAACTTTGTAATGGCCATTCATTCATCTCTTCACTTTTTTGGAAAACACACGTGACCTCTTGAAGCCTTTTTGGTGCTTAGTCAGACAGGCTGAGATCAACCAGACGAAATTGGCTTTTAAAATGTTACAGCAACATGGGAGGCAGGCAGGCAGGCAGGCATCGTTTTACTTCCATGCAAAGAAGAGCGAATGTGCCTGCACACTGGGACATTCTGTGTTTATGTGTGTATTGTATTTGTTCTGTCTATAAAATACAGTATGTACAACAAAACCTATTAGCTTAAACTCTGCCATTATTGTCATTTTGTGGCTGTTGCAAGTTTAACATGTTCCCCCCCCTCCTCCCCTATTTTGATGTACATGTGTTTACCTTATGGCACTAGTGATTGTACTTTAAGTGCACCTAGTGGAGTTTGGATTTGGGGAACTGAACCACATGTTAGGGTCCAGTGTTACATTGTTTTTATCTTTGGCCTACAACATATGAATGTGAAAAAATACATTACAAAAACTGACGTGGACCAGACGTACATATACATAACAGTAGTACAGTATGTGTGTATTTAACAGTAATCTTTTTGCAAAGCAGTCAGTACAGTAGATGTCGCAGTTGTTTTACCAGTAGAGGGCGGTATTGATAGAGCAGTTCTTTTTTTTTTTCTGACCATAAGCTTCTCAGGCGTGTGGCATATTATGCAGACTTCATAAAACACTAATAAAGATTTTTATTCTCATGATTCTGTCGTGTTCATGTTACTGTGTTTCTCACTCGAGCAAAATGGGGACATTCATTAATTAAAATCATTAAAAACACTGGGTATACATTTATTTAGTCTCCAATAGTAACTCAACTATTATTTTGCAGATGAACGCAGTGTTTCTGGGACACAGTTGGTTTAAGTGGTCAGGTTGTGTTTGAAGTTTCCCTCGTCTGAAGCGTTAATCTGAGATTTGATGCTAGATTGAGATTTTACCAACAAAACACAAGATTAATCTAAATAAATTCTTTTATACGCGTTAAACTCCTCAGTGGTATGTGATATAATTAAATTTTACTCACTATGACAAGCTGTCACATTACTATTTAATCTTTAATAACACCAATAACCATAATCCAGTAACAACACAGTGAGAGTAGTTCTTTTGCAATCAATACATGTGAGACATGATCGCTGAATAAATCTAGATTAAATATTCCAAAGGTAAGCAGGAAAAATCAGCTCCACGTTATCCAACTACAGCTGTCACTTAATGTTGACATGTTGGTAGTATATCAGTATTAACGGGGCTCATTGAGCCTAGAAAACACATTTACTTTGGATTTTATTGAATATATTCTTTCTTTAATTTGGGTAAAAAAATTAATAGCGACATTTTTTTATTTGTAATGCATTTCTATAGTGGGATACTTTTACTTGAGCACACAGTTTGAATACTTTCTCCATTACTGTTGCTACTTTGCAAAGCACAGCCGTCGTCAGGTTTGTCCTTCCTCGGCCACCGTAGGCTACGTCAGAGGTAAACAGCGCTAGCTAGCACCCGGCTAGCCGCTTGTGAAGACAACATGGCTTTTACACTGTACTCTCTCATTCAAGCAGCAATCCTCTGCGTCAATGCTGTGGCTGTGCTGCACGAAGAAAGATTCCTGAGCAAAAGTAAGTGACCGAAACTAAAAGTGTCATGTGAGAGTCGAAATGGGTTAGCTAATGCTAACTAGCTAGCTCTTTCGCATTAAAACTCAACATCTTAAGCAGCTCGCGGTGATCGGCCAGAAGTCTCTGCTAACTTCCTCCTTCAGGAGCCAACTTTAACTACTTCACTATCAAATGCTGACGGACATCAGGAAAAGTTCCCACCCAGTGTTGGTTTGATTTGTCTGTAAACGCCGGATGTCTGACTCTGTGTGTTTGACCATCAGTCGGCTGGGGGGTGGACCAGAGCGTCGGGGGCTTCGGGGACGAACCGGGCATCAAAGTCCAGCTCATGAACCTCGTCCGCTCGGTGAGGACGGTGATGAGAGGTGGGTGTTCACCGGAACACACACACACACAGTCAGAAGGACGCTCGGCTCGGCTCGGCTCGGCTCGGCTCTGATCTGACTCTGTTTGTGTGTTTTTGTCTTGGCAGTCCCGTTAATTGCAGTAAACTCAGTTTGCATTGTGCTGCTGCTGCTGTTTGGATGAAGAGGAGCGAGAGAGGAGACACACCAGGCCGCTGTCAGGAGGACACCTCCATCACCTCAGGAAGCTTCTGCAACAACATCTTTATCATTTAGACAAACAGAATGTCTCCTGTCAGCCTGTTTGATATCACACATGAACACATGGTGAGTTTGTCAGGGCGTGTTGGATATCACAGCATCTTAAAATACAGAAATACAGCTTTTTAGAAAAGTTCTCTTTTACATTTAATGGGCAAAACAACATGCTGAATAATTGATACATTTTTGATTTAATCAGAATATGAGTAACAATAAAACACATTTTTGCTCTTGTATGTGAAAAATATCACTGTCACAAAAAAGCTGTGAACTGGTTGTGATTTTTACACTGAAAATAGTTAAATTAACTCTTGAATATATGCTGTGGTTGTTCAAATGCAAAAATAAAGAGTTTTATAATCTTTTATTGAGTCTGCTTACTTGATTTATTTCTTCAAATGGTCGAGGGTTTGTTTCTATCAGCTCACATGCTGTACTTTAAACCTGCATCACAGATGGATGGAAATCAAGAAGGATGTTGCAGCTGTGAGCAGCTGTGGAAGCAGAGTTCAGAAATGAACACGTTTACAGGACGAGCCCTTTGTGTGCAGCACAAACTGTTTCGCGACATGAGGTCTGGCGTTCTCTCTGGAAAAAATCCTCTACAAAGTTACAAAGGACAGTTTCATCTCAGCGTTAAGATGCTTTTAGAGGTTTTGATCTGCAACAAAACTTCTAAAAGCAACAAAGCAAAACAATTTTTGTGGTGTAAATTAAACTCTTTGCATTTCTAATTGAACTTGTTAAAATATGGATAAAAAAAGTTGCTTTTGAACTCAGAGCAAGTTGAAACAAGAGGCATGAGACCAGAGGCATCATGTCATTTTTTTCTTCATTTAATATTGTTTTTATGGAGTAAAATGTGTATAAAATCAAAGACTGTTTGTGTCTGACACTGTAGTTTCACCTGAAAACTGTTCAACTAGCAATTTCACTTCTAGCACTGAAGTGTCTTACAGTTAGTACCTGCTTCATTAAAGAGTATAAATCTACAGTACATTGTTTACTGGCCAATATTAGAGAAACTTGTACCAAAACATGTTCATAAAGTCGGGTGTATTTATTGCAGAGGAGTGCTGAAGGAATGCCCTGACTTGAGAAACCAGGTTCTGCAGGGAGAAGCTCCATGGTCAGGGTTCAGCATGATGACCACATCACTTCAGGAGACGTGAGGGAAAAACTGTGTTTTAATTAATAAATAAATTAGGGAGAAATCGTAGTGTTTGCAGTGACAAGCTGACACGCCTTTGTTTGAACAATGACTTAGTAAAAGCATTAAAAAAGGACATGCAGCATATCTGTTAACTTCACTTCCTCACTCGTATTATTTAACCTGCTCGTTATTGTCATTGCGCCACCCAGTGGTCGAGCTGTAAGACTGCCACCGCCCAGCCAGACCCTTCTGGGCGTCGGATGGATTCTGTGTTTTAGTCCTGTGATGAACTAACAACCCGTTCAGGGTGAACCCTTCATCTCAGCAAGTGCATGTTGGAGTAGTTCCACCCCTGAGGAGGAAAAGCAGGTACAGAAAATAGATGATTTCCTCTTTTTTTTGTTGTTTTTTAATATTTACAATCTAGCGACGTTGGCTCAGTCTGCTGTTACTCTCACTGTGAATGACTACAAGCGAGTGCAGCAGCCCAGCGTCCACGGTCTAAATGTCTCCCATCGTGGTTGTCTTTTCTTTAGTGTGGTGTTGCTGGCTGAGGTGGATCTTGCTGCTCCGGCTCCGTGTCTGTCTCTGCCTCGTTCTCAGTGTCCTGCTCAGGCTGCCGGATGAGTCCTCCGTCCTGCGCCGTGTTGTAGGAGCCACAGCCGCCGCACTTCATCCCCAGCACATGGAAAGGCACCGTGCAGTGGGCTTGGCAGTCATTGCACATGACCTAAGTTGAGTAAAAACACAAATACACAGTTGAAGTGAACCAGTTGGGTGATTACTTATAAAATCGCTGAGAGTCCATATGGACTGAATTGAACGGAATTTAAAAACTGGGCACACTACGTCTACAAGTTCAGATTCTAATCCATCTGTTTTTCAACCTAATTTAAGCTGGATTGAAATATGCCAATAGCATTTAGTTGTAGAGGTCTCACTTTGACAGAAGCACCCTGGTATTCAGTGGGCATCGGCGTCTGGGCAATCTCTTTGTCTATCTGGTCCCAGTGGTCCTCCATGTTCCAGGCAGAGTGCATACACAGAGGGCAGCGGTATGCTCTGAAATAAACAGGGAAACTAAGTTTTATTGTGACGCTTCACCTACTGCCTCTCCATGCACCTCAGTAACCAGATTACTCAGAGAGATTACATTACAGTATCTTCATTACTGTATATCTGTTTATGCACACAACAGGTCAGTAAAGAGATTAATCACTAACTTCACTGTGTTTTCGAACCAAGACTTATATAAATATACACATTTTTCTTTTTCCTGTGTGTGTGGTTGACAGCTAGGACAGTGAAAGGGGAGGACACAGACAGACAGACAGACAGAGCTTTTTCTCACAGCATTGGTGTGTCTGAGTTTTACAAAAAGACACATGTTCAAAAGTGGAGACAAAGTTTGTGTTATCATCTGTTTGAGTTTTAGACTTTGCGTGGCATTGGTATGAACAGGTGGAGGTTTTCCTCTGTGTGACCGTCTCAAATGTCCCTCAGTGGTAACTTTCTGTCTGCAGTGATGCATGTGCATACTTGTATCAGAAACATGGTTTTCTGTACACATGGCACAGAGGTCAGCATTCTTCAGAAGAAATCTACCAGGGGCACCATGTCCTCTACCCTGACCACAGAAACCAGCTTTCTTGTTTTCATTTCTAAGACATTTCCTGATGACAGAAAGCAGATTGTAACCTGGTTACTTCATTGCATGTAAACACACTGTCTGATGAAGGACTTCACTGTTGCAACAACAAAACCTGAAAATGTTTATGACAAACAGTCAAACAAACAAAAAAAATTCACTGTATTCCAACACAACCAGAAGCAGGAACATCCCCCCCTACAGGCCAGAACTCTGGAGAACAGCTGAAGTCATATAGTTTTAATAAACCTTGTTTTTAAAAATACACTCACTTCCACTATGGACTATATTCACATATGAGATAAAATAATGATAAATAAGACTGTGTATAAGTTTAAAGTGCACAGTTTTTAACGTGAACAGTTCGCCATGCAATGAACTGACTTGTGTGCAGAATTTGATAGTGTTTCCTTCTGTGGTTTTGGTTTTGGGATTTCATTAAACATAGACCGACTCCCTTTTAGTCCTGACGAGTCACCAGTCTACATCCTTTACTTTTCTTTGACTTATTTGTTCAGTCTTTTCTGTCTTTGGTTTCTGTGTTCTCAGCAATATGTATATTTTTGCATTAGTGCACTCAGAGCAAAGAAGTGGTAAAATTCTTTGTTTTCGTGTGCATAACTGGCTGATATAGCTAATTCTGATTGTGTTCATATGTTAAACTGGAACGAGATGTAATTTCTTGACTACACAGTCACCAGGTAAAAGAGCTTAAAAGACTTACCCTGTTCTGACCATATCATCAAAGCAGGTCCTGCAGAGATTGTGAAAAAAACATCACTTGTTACATAAATTATGTCATATTACATCTCTAACTGTTATAACTTGAAGATGATAACTATAGTTATTTAATAATAATGGAGAGATTGAAAAAATAACTCTTTAGTGTTCAAGTTTATACCATCAACAATATTTAAACATCTTTTCAATCATCTTCATTTCATTTTTGTAATAATCTTCTGGACTCTCTTCTTATTTTATATAAAATACACGCGTCCTTTTAAAAAACAGTGTACAGAGAAATCAATCTATATAGAAATCTGTTAAGCCAATGTCTTGCATTTATGTATTTTTCCTTGCGTTTCCATGTATTCAAGTTAGGATGCAGTTCAATATGACCACCCGGGTCAGGAGAATCATAGTGAGTCATACTTGTGTAAAAGATGGCCGCAGGGAAGAACGTGAGCTCCAATTCTGGATGTGTGAATGTCCTGTACAGAACAGAGGAAATTTTTAACTGCAGAGAATTTTAAAGCACGCACAAAAATCAAACAGCTATTGTTCCCTCGTCCAGTGTATGTTTTTATTACCTCCATACACACCGGGCAGTTCTGCCTTGAAACATTTTCAACACACTGAAAAAAAGGAGAAAAATAACGGTAAATGACAGCAGTGGGGATGCTCAGTTGTTCATCAAACAGAATACACATGGCGTGTCTGGGTCAGCAACAGGGAGAGGGTAGTACTCACCTTGTGGTTTCCCCGCAGATCCTGGGCTAAACACAGGTTGCACTTCTCACAATGGAAATACTTCTCTCTGGGCCCAATCCTGTAGGGGTCATAATAGTGTCATAAAGCCTGTTCACACCTGGTAAGAACAGCTGTGAATGAACCCAAGATTCACTTAGGATGCATTGAGTTTGAATCTCCTGGACTACATCTGTTGGTGGCCTGGTAATCATTTTCCAAAAGATTGTAACAGGCTATAAAACAAGTAACTGTCATGCGTATGAGTTATATAAGTCGCTCACCTGCATATCCCACAGGCCTGACAGTGGTACTGCTTCTTGTCCTTGTCGAACAAGTGGCAAATGTCGCAGTAATACTCCCCAAACTGCACATGGCACTGCTGGCAAGTCTGCTGTGCCTATTAGAGTGATATTTACATGTAAACCATCCTTTTCTCTTGATATGAGCTAATCAGTGCATACATGAATACAAAATAGAGACCAAGGGGAAACCAAGATCATTAAAGATTGCTAAGTGCAGCTGACGATGAAGCTGATACATATGATGCAGTTGTTTTCGTTTCCTCTGTTACCTGCTGAACTGTGTGACACGCTGAGCACTGCACCTCTCTGACTTTGAACCGGTCCATCTGGTGGGTCTCCTCTGCATCATGGCACAGGCGACACACATACAGATTACCACAGCAGGGTGCCTGCAGTATATACAAATATGTGATTACAGATGTATGACAGATGTGTCTGTCATACTGATACCCCAGGTTATGCTTATACTTATTCTATGAATAAAACTACTTACTCTGAATGACCCACACTCTTTGGTTGACACGTTGTGTCACAAGATAGCTGGTTACTCGAGATAATTCAATACTTACTTGACTCTAAAGCTCTGTCAACTTTCTTATCTTAACAACAACAATATATCATACTGAACTTGTGGACAGTACAATACACTACGGAAATGATGCGGCTAACTTTACTGATAAACCGGCTATCGTTTAAGCACGAGCTAATTTATTAGCTATGTGGTTGCTACCAAAGCTATAAGTTTTGTAGTGCTACCAGTTACAACAGAGTTACAGCGTGGCATGTTCAACGCTTCAACGCATCAACCCATCACTCACATAAAATTGATAAATTCCGTAAATTTAACTCACTTTTAATAGGCAGCTACGCACATAGTGTTCACAGCCAGCAGGGGAAGCCATGTTTCATCCAAACTTATGGGTCTTCTTCGACGGTAATGATGACGCCACGCTTTTCTTCTTCTTCGTCTTCTTTTGACAGTGTAGAAACAGTTACACTGCCTCCCTGCGTTTGGGACTCAACAGTGGCCTGGTAGCACATGCACTCTGCCAAATATGACAAAACTGCAAGCAAATTAGAGGACTGAAATGGGTCAGATATCATAAAAAATACATTGATGTAATGAGCAAAGCGTTCTTGCAGAATATCAGTATTCGTTTTGCCTTTTTTTGGAATGTTTTGGGTTCCGGAACCGAATCATTGTCACCAGCAAAGCCCCGGAACGTGAATGGTCAACACCTCTGTAAAGCGACCATTTCTTGCTAAAACATAAACACCAAATACTGAGTAATTGATCAAAGGTGTACAAACTTAGAGATGAGTGTTGAGCATTGTGAAACAAGGCGCCGCTGGTGTAGTGGTATCATGCAAGATTCCCATTCTTGCGACCCGGGTTCGATTCCCGGGCGGCGCACGTGTTTTTGAACCAGCCGGATCATTTATGTCTTTAAAAAAGTTACTATGTTATAAAATGATTTATTTATGAACAGTGCTACAGCTGTTACAAACATTTAATGTGGTGTGTCTCACTGGTTCAGCACATAGAATCACATATTACGGCAGTAAGTTCCTCTAGTCCCTTTTTTTGTACGGCTATTATTACGAATAAGCGAATGGAAAATATTATTCTGTGCAACTGTGCAAAACAAAAATGAAAAAACTAGCTGAATTTGCAGCCGTAGCCGCACAGATGTGTAGGTATATATGAGTGTGTGGGAGAAAGAGCGCTTGATTTGGCTTCATTTCAGCGCGCAGGTTGACGCTGCTGACGCCGCTCCTCCGCCATCTTCAACTTCCTATTGTTTGCATCAGACTGGAGCTGTCTGCGGTGTGTGTGTGAGAGCGGAATCGGCCACCAATTTATCATTATTTTGTAGATAGAGCCTTCACGTTTGCGTCGCTCAAGTTCAGAACAAGCCTTTTTTTATGTCATTGGACTA
This sequence comes from Acanthurus tractus, assembly GCA_029783725.1. Classification (NCBI taxonomy): domain Eukaryota; kingdom Metazoa; phylum Chordata; class Actinopteri; order Acanthuriformes; family Acanthuridae; genus Acanthurus; species Acanthurus tractus. The sequence goes on from JAQNCA010000027.1 coordinate 1,561,114, forward strand.
AAGAGCTTTTAGGGCGCGACCACTAAACCTTGACGATGGAGGACGATCAACCCAGAACCTTGTAAGTAACAGCGGGCCTGTCTATGTCCTGGATTGGGAAGGCTCCGTGTAACTACGGCGCGTTTTAAAATGTTTCCACGTTGTTGTTTCAATTAAAAACTGTAAAAGCCTGCAAGTTAGCCACAAAAGGGCATTGCGTTTGCGCTATCGTTTTGTGGAAACGATAGGTACGTTTTAAATGCGATAATCGAAAGCGTTATCGACATGAACGTGAAGTTATTTTATTTGGTCGTATAAATAGACGGAACCTTAACTCGCCTGAAAATGAAACTGAAGGGTTAGCTAATAGGATGCAAACGCCGATAGCCGGCCACAGTGTCTGAAATTCACACTTATATCGAAAGATAACATTTATTCAACAGAATGTTTGTGTTTTATTGTTAACACATTCGAGTTAGCTATGTGACCGTGGCTGGGAGCACCGTTAGTTGCCAAAGCACTTAAAACATGAGGCCCTTTTGAACCGGCTAGCGTTATCTTTAGCTAAGTTAGCTGGCAGACAAGCCACGTCAACGCTCGGAGAGACGGTCCGGGACAGCCCGGGTAAACGGTCACCGTACTCGGGTTGTTGATGCGAAATTAAGACAATACTCAGTGTTATGTAATCCACTGTCATTGTTGTTTTACTGTGGATGTAGTGAATTGTTGTGGGTTGTAGCTAGCCCGGTTAACTAGCCTTTGTTTGCATGCCACTTCCTGTTTGACAAAGACTCTATATTCCAATCTCTCTCCCTGTTTGCAGGTATGTGGGGAATCTGTCCAGGGATGTCACCGAGCCCCTCATTTTACAGGTCTTCACGCAAATAGGACCCTGCAAGAGCTGTAAAATGATAGTCGATGTGAGTGTCATATCCTTTATTTCATTTTATTTTGTCCGACTGTGGAAAAGACATAGGTGGCAACAGTGGCCTGAAGGGTTGATGCTGTAATAAACCACCCAAACTACACGTGCATCATATTGGTTTTCCTCTCTCAGTTTATTATATCACGCCTAACACACTCTAAAGTACAGTAGGTGGTTTTTGTTGTAGTTTTTCACAGTATTTGGTGGTTTCATTGTCCCCTTTGCTCTGAACTTAATATTAGTCCTGTTTTCCCGTTGACAGACAGCTGGAAATGATCCGTACTGCTTTGTGGAGTTCTATGACCACAGGCATGCTGCTGCCTCACTGGCAGCAATGAATGGAAGGAAAATAATGGGTAAGGTAAGCTATCGTGTCTACAGGGTGAGTGGGGACGGGTGGGCTTTGGATTTGGGTTATCTAGATGGTTTCCCTTTCAAAAACAAGACAACTTCAAAACAAGTGGAGTGCTATCTTTATTTAGGCTTTTTATTTCATTAACTAGTTTTAATTTTACAACTGAAAATGGGAAATTGCATTTTTTTTTTTTTTTTACATTTCTTAATCTTACTTCTTCCTTAAATTGTCTCTGTTGGTGAAATTAGTTTTGCTGAACGCAGCGCTCTTTCAGTTAAGAAAGCCATAGTGTTAGGTGTGGAGGAATGTTGTTGTTGTGTGAGATCTGAGAAGAAGAAATTAGACTAGAAATATGATTAAGGGCTCTTCTGAATAAGCTAATGCTGTACTGCCCACAAAGTCTTTAAGACTATGTGAGTTTCAATGACAATCTAGTCAAACAAAAGGGCTCGAGGAAGCTGGACACAGTGAGGTTATCTAGAACAACAGTGTATTAACATAGTAATCTGCAACACTTAATGGACCTCAGGGCCCATTAAAAAGATATTAAAGTGTTGCTGGAAGGTGTAATAACAAGCTCAGGTTCTGGTTCCAGTGCTCGGTCATAATGTGCTAAGTCAAATGACTGGTGCTCAATTTAGCAACTACAGATGGTTCAATAACACCTGCCTCTGTTGTCGTCTTGAGCCTTTCATTGTAATGTTTTTTTTAGCATTGCATTAATGCCCCTTTTTTTAATGAGAGAATTCCACATTCAGTTATAAAGGCCAGTTTCAGTTTATATGTAGTTCAGTCAATTTACCTTTGAAAGATGAGGCAGCCATTGAACTTTACAGCCATGCAGTGCAGATAACCAGGTTTAATGGTAAAGGATGTAAACATTCTCTCCCCGGCTTGTTCTTTGTTCGCCCCTTTCTGCAGGAGGTCAAAGTCAACTGGGCTACGACGCCAACCAGCCAGAAAAAAGACACAAGTAGTAAGTATGAGTACTTTTCATGAAGGATATGCACAGAGATTACCTAATTAGTCTTACATCAGTTCAGAAATGTTCATGAGTTGGAAGAGTTGAAGATGTAAATGAAAGTTGTCTCTTCATTCTCTTGTCTGGAATGTGGCTTTAACATAACCTCATTTTTGTCCTTCTGCTAACAAACTGTGATAAAAATCAGCACTGCTTGGCAGGAAGTCACATCCATGAATTATGGAGTATGTTTGAAAAAGAGTGTGTATCTTAACACACTGCATGTCTAAACTTTTCCCCCCCCCCCCTCCCCGGCAGATCATTTTCATGTCTTTGTTGGAGACCTTAGTCCAGAAATAACCACAGAAGACGTCAAAGCTGCCTTCGGTCCTTTTGGCAGGATATCGTAAGTATCAAGATGTTCAGATAAAGATTCATAAATTAAGGATAGTTGAAAGAAAATGAATTAGAAGTTTGGTCATCACCTGACCTGCCTCAAACTCATGAAGTCTCTTCAGAAGAAGAAGAAGCGTTATTTCTTTACACTATCAGTGCTGTTGAGCTTTGTGTTGTTTTCTTGTTTTGATAAACTCCAATTGTATTTTTCAGAGATGCCCGTGTTGTGAAAGATATGGCTACAGGGAAATCTAAAGGCTATGGCTTTGTGTCTTTCTTCAACAAATGGGTTGGTACAGACGTGACCAAATTATTCATCTCAGTGCAATTACTTTTAAATCTCTAAGTATTATGTTACATGTTAAAAGAAATTACTTTTATTTTTCGCTTTTTGGTGAACTGGGATGTTTTTTAAGTGGCATGTAATATTTTCTGATCATTTCACACACGTCACTGTGTTCTGTGCTTTCAAACGGTGTACGTTAGATTTGGGGTCAGTAAAATTCAGCTTTATGGAGTAATGAGAGTCGTAATTTCTTTCAGGATGCGGAGAATGCCATTCAGCAGATGGGTGGTCAGTGGTTAGGAGGCAGACAGATTCGAACTAACTGGGCCACAAGAAAGCCCCCAGCCCCAAAGACCACCTATGAAAGTAAGTTCCCATTCACTTTGCTTGATCACACAGGATTCTGATCTGCATGTTAACCGTGGCAATGTCTCCATGTTCTCCCAGCGGGTAACTCAAAGCACCTATCCTTTGATGAAGTCGTGAGTCAGTCCAGCCCCAGTAACTGCACTGTGTATTGTGGTGGCGTCAGCACAGGACTGACAGGTAAAGAAATATGATTTCTTCTGTCAATATGAAAACGTATATAAATATGGACGGAGGTAGTGCCAGTGACAAAATGCAAGAGTGTTCAAAAATGCAATAAACAAAGCAGCAAATAATCTGTTTGCTGACAAAAGCTGTTGAGCACAACTATAAAGTGCTTTAATCTGATTATCATTAGACAACAATGTCAGTCAGGCTAAAGCTAACAATAAATTGTTCGTGCTAATAAGTAGAATATGTGTAGCCACAGCTTCTAACTCTTTACAATAGAAGTCAACTGTAACAACACTTGGACCGAACCAACGCAATGGACATATTCAGACTGTGCGTTCAGCCCTTCTCAGCTAACAAAGCAATTTATCACAGACCACAGAGTAT
>JAQNCA010000027.1:1675602-1691641 GCA_029783725.1 Acanthurus tractus
TTGTCAAATGCTGTTTATGATCCAAAACAGAGATCCAGTGATAAGCAGATTATGGCCAGATGAAATGTACCAGAACACGAGTTCTCGACATGATGTAGTTCTGACAGCTAAAAAGCACATGGGCTAATAAAGGACAAACCCTGAGGCTTTAAGGCTTTAAAGACGGAAACCGTCCGGCGGCGGAGGGGGGTTCGTGCAGGAGGCTGTCGTCTTCAGGGTGTTTCAGTTTGGGTGCACGAAGAAAAGGAGGTCCCGACTCTCGAGACAGCCATCACTTTGTCTGTTATCCAAACTCGCTCATGATTGTGCCCATTTCATAAAAGAAACAGTTTGGCTGATTATTTTATATTTCCCTGTCCGACGTTAACCTGAGACTGTTTATCTTTTTATCGGACACAACACACTTGTCTCGACAGGCTGGGAACTCTGGCTGAGTTTACCAAAGTTCATTGTGTTGCAACCTGCAGCCGTGCCTTGTGAAAACAGCGCCATCTGACGGTTCAAGAGTTCAGCCTGAGCAGAAAGATGCGTTCAAGGACAGAGTGATGCGGTCCTTCTAGAAATTGTAACTAGTAATTTAACACGATTTTGTGCTCAATAAATGCAATACGTGGGCTATCTAGACGTGTTAATATTGCACTTTATAACCTAATATGCTGCTTGCATCTTTTTTTATCAATCACCAAAGGTAAAGGGAAGACGAATAATTGCCATTTATGTATCACATTAAATTAAGTTATTGGTGATTGGTGAAGGGAAAGTAAATCAGCAAGCATTTTCTGACCACGAAGCACATTATAATGAGTTTTCATCGATTTTGTACTCGTCTATTTGTTGAATTAAGCGACAAAGCAATCTGCGCACTTTTAGCGCAACAAGCCTCCCTTAAACGCAACTGAGCTACTTCCGGTTAGCAACCAACGCGCGACGCCTCCGTGGTTTCCATGGGACCGCTGACACTAGCTTCAGCCTTTCCCTCCGCTAACCAACTAACAAGTTGGGAAAATAACAGCGAAATAACACATATTTCCAAAAACGAATCGTTGTTATTGGTTACTAATTGTTTTAAGTCCGGTAGACTTTTTCTTAAAGGTTTTTTTTCGCAAGTTGACTACGTGTTAGTCGACGACAGAGAGCTAAGTTAGTTAGCTAACCGTTAGCAGGCTAATTCAGCAGAGAGGATTTATTAACCAGAGGCAGGGAGGCGTCACATCTCGCAGGATGAGCGAACAATTAAAATTCATCGTCGAACAACTTAACAAAGAGCCGTTCAAGAAGAACTTTAACCTCATTACGTTTGACTCCCTCGAACCGATGCAGCTGCTGCAAATCTTAAATAACGTTCTGGCTGAAATAGACCCAAAGGTGGGTGACTGGCTGTCCAGTCTGTGCAGTTGTGTCAGTGCAAACTGTGAAACATGTTGTTGAATGTTGTTAGTCATTCTGAGCTAAATAACGCTATTCACTGCTACTCTTGTCTCTAGCAAGCTGTAGATATCCGTGAAGAAATGCCGGAACAAACAGTCAGGAGAATGTGCACTTTACTGGGGATGCTGAAATACAAACCTCCTGGGAACAACTCGGATGTGTGAGTGTTTGCATATACTGAGGATTTTAATACTCACGTCTCATGCAGTGAAGCTTTTTTATGTCTAAACCGGCAGATATTTTAATCCCATGTGGTCTGTCTCTCACGCAGGAGTAGCTTCAGACAAGGTTTGGTTACTGGCAGCAAACCCGTGGTCCATCCAATCCTTCACTGGCTGCTGCAGAGGGTCCCTGAACTGAAGAAAAGAGCTTATTTGGCTCGTTTCCTTGTGAAACTGGAGGTGCCTGCAGATTTTCTACAGGATGATGTTATCAATGACACCTATCACCAGGTATTTAGAATACTAGACAAACACCTTTCATTTCCTAGTTTTGAAAAATTTGAATAAATAAAGACAGTGGGCTATGCATTGCTGGTGTGTGTCGACAGTATGAAGAGCTGGTGGAAGGGTTCAAGACCTATCACAAGGAGTGTGAGCAGCTTCGGACTTCAGGCTTCTCCACAGCAGAAATCAGAAGGGTAAATACATTTAACCATCACTGTTTGCTAGAAGTTGTTGATGCTGTGTTTTGCTCAGTATTTTACTGGAACATGCTGTCAAGAATTTGTTTTCAGTGTATGAGTAATATAGTATGTCACCTCCTGAAGCTTATCTGACAACATGCATCAAATCAAGACCCTGTTTTTCTTTAAAAACAGGACATTAGTGCAATGGAGGAGGAGAAAGACCAGCTAATCAAGCGTGTGGAGAGGCTGAAGAAGAGGGTAAGACAGACTGTTCCAAGAGGCCCCTTTGTTCATTTAATGCTTAAAAGGCTTCAGTATTGACAGAGGAATGAAAACATGACCCTGGACAGATTATCAGCTTCTCCAATGGACATGATAAGTATCTGACAAGCTGTAAGGTTGTGTTAACAAGGCTGTGAAGTACTGAGGTGTTGATTTGATGCTGCTTTATTTAGGCACTGCCAAAAGATGCAACCTGACTCTGTTAGAGATACTTGGTTATTTTAGCTGACCATGTGCAGGCCTGTAGTCAGATGTCATTGTGATATTAATTTGTGAATCCACTAGGTGGAGTCAGTGTCCAATCACCAGAGGATGCTGGAACAGGCCAGACAGCTGCGAGTGGAGAAGGAGAGAGAGGTGTCACTGACTCACCAGAAGCAAGAACAGAAGAACCAAGTAAATGAATCACATTCACCATCACATTTGCTCACAAAGACATCTTGACCAGCTGAACAACATGCTGTCCCCTGTTCTTGGAGCGATTGAAAAGCAAAGGCACACTTTGCTGGCTTACTAATATGTCCAAAGCCTTTTTGACACCTCAATTGGATATTTTGTTTCTTCTCTTTTGTTTGATACTAATAATGACACAATTAAACAATCAGTTGATCAGCTGAAGAATGAAAAAATATATTTTGATTATTGATTTATCATTTCAATTATTTTCATGCAAAACTGGTTTAAGAAAAAGGTCAAATATTCTCCAGCTTCGTCCTCTAAGATGAGAGGTTTTGTTTTGCTTCTCTGTGATAAACTGGAATGTCATGGGATTTGGGATTGTTGATCAGACAAAAACAGGCTTTGATGATGTCACCGTGGTTTCTAAGAATTAACAGTGGGAACTTTAAATCATTTTATGGCAATCGATAAACTGGTGAATAGTGATTAGTCACCTTTAGGGTAAGTGGCAGATTAATTGTTATTAAAAACATCTAATTGAAAATATCTTTTTAGTTATTATGGAGTTAATTTGCATCCTCCCACTAAATTACAACTCTCATAGTTCTATTATTGTATAATTTGTAAAGTAAAATAAAATTCAGTGATAAATTGTGAATGAAAACTTCTGTGACTGACTCAGGCTGAGGTGTTACAGATGAGGTATCGTAGTCACGTTTTATTTGCATAACGTTTAGCCACATTTGCAAACTTCCTAATGTAATGTAAATATAATGTCAGTACACATCTCATTTAATTTTGATTCAAACAATTTACAACAAAGATGTAGATATTTGAGTCATTTAAATGAGGATATGCTAATATTAAGCCTCTGAGTCCTTTTTCAGCCAATAGGCAAAATAAGCACTTCTTCAAGCTTCATATATTAAGTGGACTCCTATGATAGAAAATTACCTTACAAACAAACACGCCATTTGAAGATGCAATTTTGAATGCTTGGGAAATGTTGTGTGCATCATTCACTATTTTTTGACATTTATGGACCATACAATGAAATTATCAATCAAGAAAATACTGAGAAGAATCCCCAGTAATGAGAGTATCTGTTGGTTGTAGCCCTAATGTTGAACAAACTCATTATCAGTGGGCTCTGAATGATAAAGCTCCCACATGACACTTATTAGCAACATTTTTGTGTGTTCAGCTGTTCCAGGCAGAGCAGAGACTGCAGAGACTGCAGCAGCAGTTGAAGGATTTGCGACAGGCTGCAGCAGATGCCAATCCAGAGAGTGAGTGGCCATGTTCCACTGCTGCCTCTGCAGGGCACAGCTGGATGGGTAGTTCAAGGACACAGAAGAGCGTTAGAGGGGGTCTCCGGGCTAATAGGCTTTCATCTTTTCAGACCCACTAATTATGCTGATCTTTGAAGTGCTGTGAAAGAGCTTATGTGATGTTGAAATTGTCTCCTTTTGTTCTCATCTGGTATTGTGCTCTTCAGCCTGAAGGGAGATTTACGCATTTGCAGTTTCTAAAATGACCTGTGCAATGCAGACGAGGGTGGAGCTACACAATTACAGTTACTCAACACAAAAACTCTGTGTTTATGTCTAAAGAGATACTTTCGAGTGTCAGTTTCCACTATAAATTGTCCTGTTTAAACAACTATGTTTGGTAAGATAAGTGTATTACAAAAGTAAGTAGCTGTTGTGTTTTTCATATCCTGACTCGCTTTGCATGTAAAAGTCATATTCAGCTTTTCATAAGCAATCAGAGTTGTGGAAAGACTGATAGGGTTTCAAACACTTGTAAGTGCTTGATTAAAAGCTCTTTCTTATTTTCAGGCTTAATTAAACGGCTTGAAGAGGAGATCAAGATCAATTCCTACATGGTCTCTGAAAAACTCCCCAAAGAGCTGAAGGGCATGAGGCACGCAGTGCAGTACCTGCAGAAAATTGCATCAGAGCCAGCCATGGGTCAGACTGATCTCCAGGAGCTCGAGGACAAGGTCAGGGCCGTGATGAGGTGTTAAGCCTACCGCCTTAACTTCTAAATTCTGCTGTGTTGGTGTCTGAGCATTCTGTAATTGTTACATTCACAGATTAAAGAAGCTGATTCTCAGATAAACCAGCTGATTGAGAAGAAGATGATGAGAAATGACCCCATGGATGACAAGCTGACACTTTACAGACAACAGGTTTTTGGATTTTCTATTTTCCTCATTTTGTCTCCTTTAATTTTATGGGAACTGGGTCCTGTGAGAGACGACTGTGATGCTGTTTGAGGTGAAAGGAGCACTGTGGACTTTTTTTGTACACACTTAAAAGTTCTGTTTACATTTATCCAGCATTTTTAATCATGTTTACCTTTAAGCAGTATTCTTCTTCCCTGCTTTTGTTGGTGCATTGCAGCATTTCATCTTGGGGGGTCCCCCCCATCTTGTTGATCAATGAAACAGTGTTGGCAGGGCTGTGTGCGACCTCGTGAGCCTGCACGAGATAAACAAAACCTTTTAATAGCACTGCTCGGGGGCAGAAGGTCCACAGGGAGCCTGAAGGGTCAAAGGTCTTGCAAATGTGCACCAGTAGATTTTATTTATGTTGGAGAAAATAAGTGCATTGATTATTTGAATTATTCATTTTGTCCATTTGTTTGCTGGAAGGGAAATGTAATGTTTTCATTTGATACATGCAAAAGTACACTGCTTGGAATAATAATTATTCCAAAACAATACTTTTTGTCTTTCCTGAAAAGTCTGACGACAGGGTACATGCACTGCAAACATCAAATATTCAGGTAACTCTTGTGAAAGTTGCATATTGGAGCACAACTGGCTGCAGGCCTGCATATAAGAAGTGGGACCCAGAAACCTTGATGGCGGTTATGGTGCTCAGTTATCTTAAGACATATAGTCTGTGTTGCTTAGCCATCAAAACAGCTGTTCAACAACAACAACAAACAACAAAATACTTGCACATATATGTGATTGCATAATATACAGAGGACACCCCTCTTTAACCTTGTGTGCTACAGTTTCGGTGTTGATGCTGCCACAGGCTTACAAACTGTTTGTGATATCTAAATCCTCCTCTTTTGGGATTTATTGCAGTCAGACTCAGGGTGATGTTAGAAAAACTCGCCCTCTTTTGCAACTGAAGTAAAAAGCCCTCAGGTGTCAAACTCTATACAGTAAACCTCAAACACCCAAGTGAAGTAACAGCTCGGAAAAAAAAAGTTTTGAAGTAAAACCTGTTACATTTTTTTCCAATGCAAATATTTTTTATTCCCTGATATTTCTTGCCAGTTTCTTTCTTTAACAACATCCTTATTGCTCAACTGCATTCACTCTCCCAAAGGTTAACAATTACACAGCGGAACCTCTTTTGTCATGTTTGTATATCCAACGTAACATGACTCTTTCAGGCTTCCATCATCATTCGAAGGAAGGAATCGAAGGCAGAGGAGCTTCAGGAAGCGAGGGAGGAGCTGGCTGCAGCAGAGAGGGAGCTGAGGCAGAGGACCGGCCAGGCTCAAGGCTCAGATGGGGGCGAGGTCATCCGGGGTGATGAGGTACACTGTGGAAAGCCCTGCTTTCAGTCACAAATGAATGCAATCTTGAAATATCAGCCACCTCTAAATACTGTAAACATGTGTTGATGTTGTTAGCTGGATGTACAAGATGTCTCCCTTTGTTTCTCAGAAGAGTTTTACTTTCAGTAGCCAAGAAAAGAAACATTCTCTGCTTGATTCCTTTCTTCATGTTAGAGCTAACTGCAAACATAAAAACAAAAAGTCCAGCTTTGTTTACGAGTGCGCACTGGCAGATTTGCAAACCGCAGAAAGAAAGACACAAGGGGCTATTTCTGTTCTTATCCAAACACGGACAGGCTCACTGTCTAATGTTACTTATCCCTTTTCCCTGCTCTCCCCCACATTCCCATGCAGAGCCAAAAATAGAACACAACAGAGAATATCCAGAACAAGGAACTGTGCAGGACAAACTGCCTGAAAGTTGGCCTTTTCCCCAATCTTAGTGTCATCAGTCTCCCAATTCAAATCAGCTAGACACATTAAACAGAATTGGAGCATAAAAAAATCTCTTTCTTTATATCCTACATTGAGGATTTGCTCCCCCTTTCACACACATGGCACCTACTGTGAGCTGTCATGTTGATGAATAGAACCAGACTATTGATTGTGAGAAATAAATGAATATTAATGCACTTAAGTCAGAGAGCCTTAAGCAACCACATCTTCTTCTTCTGCCTATGCATGCATTACACTTCCAGTTGAAGAGATGTCTATAAATGGCTGTGTATTAGCAGAGGAACGGGGTGTGCTATGACCATATGCACTGTGTGGATGAGAATTTTTATAGCTTGGTGTTTGACGCACATTGATGTCTGGGAGGTTAGAGCCGGGCTCTCTGCTGAGGTACATGAAGTTGCAGCATGTCTGGAACTGTAGAAGCTCACCCCTGCTCTCTGGTTGGGCTTGTGAACTGTCGTCACTGAAAACGGTGCTCGTGTGTTCTGTTCCAGGCTGATTGTTCTGATGCTGTCGCTGACCTTTGGCCTGCAGTGAAACAGGAAATATCTGTGACAAAGATTTCCAATGCTATGTGTGGCATTTAAGCACCAATTCTTGATTATTACCTTATTACTTTGAGCAAGAGTAATGAATAAGATGATTTCTTAAGAGACACTAACGCGCACAGAATAGGACAGTCTACCTTTATGATGCATTTTATAGTTTTTTCAAATGGGTAACATTTTCTGAGAAACTGACTTATTATGTTGCTCAAACATGTTAGAGGTAATTTTTTCTTTGCAGAAACAAAACTATCACTTTCACTGTTTCTGGCAAAAGATGGAGGGAGTGAAATATCAGTGGAAAAATTACCTCTAACATGTTTATTCTTCTCAGGAAGGGAAGAGAAAGCAATCGTTACAGCAGTGCGGGTAGAGAGAAGTACCCAAACCATCGTTCTGACAGTGAGAGGTTATGCTGGCAACCACATAATCACTGTCGACGTTCAAGATCACTTGTACCAATCTATCGCAATTAATTTGGGACTGACCAACACATTTCAGATCCGACTGAAACGATGAGAGGCAGCTTTTTGTAGAGACAAAGAGGCCCTCGAGACGATACATGAATGAAGTTAATGGAAAATCTTTTGTCGAACACAGCTTATCAGACTCCTCCGTAGTTTTGGGCCGTGGGCCACGGTGGAGATGCTCACTTTATCAGAGGTATTTTCCATTCTGCTGGTAATGTGTCATCACATGCCTCCCACCAACTGCAGGGTCTCTGGGAGAGGGATGACTACATCTGCTCGTCATTGGTCGAACAGTAACATGAAACCACTTCACTATCAAGCAGCTTCATCCCGCTGGTTAATTTTAGTCTTCCTGCAGTCAGAAACTCATCACTGATCTGAGTAACTTGCTTGCTTTTTCTTGAAATATTGACATGATCTTTATTATAACTGGCTAGGTTTTTGTGTTGTATGTTCTACACAGACTTGTTGGGAGCATCTGCTGCTGCACCATTCATGTTTATGTGTGTTGAAGGAGTGTGTTTGCGTGAACTTACTGTAGTGACGGTGTTATGACAGAACTGGCGGCCAGTTTAACAGCAGTTGTTTTGGGGACACGCTCTCTGGAACACTATGCAGTATTATTCTGCTGTGCTAATTCCTCTCTTAGCCATGTCTGCCCTTGATGTCCCAAAATACACAAAGAATAAATGCACACCCACCCACCAACCCCACACTCACTCACACACACACACACACACACACACACACACACATCAAGCGTCATTGATCCCCAGGGGACATGAAGCACATTGTATGATTTCTGGGGCTGTTCTCCCGTGTCCATGTTCATTTATAGCTGCTCTTCATTGTGGAGGAGTTTCATTGTGTCCCAATAGACAGTGGAGGTGGGCGAGTGACTGAACATCCACTAACAGCAGTGATTCTGCCAGATGAAGCTGTTTGCTGTGCATAGCTGGCTGTGTGTCTGCAAGGATCGAGTGACTGTTTCAGGTCATGGCATGGCCTCCGGTCCCCCGGTCACTGCGTTTTCACTAATCCCTTCCCTCTCTGGTTCAACTCTTTTCCCCTGTGGCCTTTTATTGTAACTCAGCTGTGCAGGTCACCATGTCATCAAATACAAACTGATTTTATCTCTTCAATTGTGTTTCTTAAAAAAGAAAATTAACGTTTTCCTGCTTATAGCAGATGCATGAACATAAACTTCAGTTTTACCGCTAAACATTAAATTACATAAAATACACCTTTTATTGAGACTCACTCTTTGCTTTACAGTTACTGTAATAAAAATGACTACATGTGACTTAAAGCCAATGAACTCACATAGCTGTAAACTAACTGCAGTCCCTTTCACACAAGGGATTTTAGGATTTTACTGCTTTTTTTGGTTTAACAATTTGAAGCTCTACTGCTTTAGTTCAGTTACACTGTTCTTATGAGCTGTCTTTCCAGCAGCAGCAAGCATCTATTTTCAGTGAGAACGCTCAGAAAACCCACAGTGCACTACCTGTCCATCAATACCTGTCCATCACCAGCTGTCCATCACCAGCTGTCACACAGATAAAGCTAATGTTTCACCAGCGAGTGAAAATGAAGAATTTAGTAGCTACAGAGATTTTCCTTCAGGAGCTGATGGAGATAAAAATCAGACCCAAAAAGTAAACGTAGAGCGACATTTAAACGCTAAAGTTGCTTCTCAACTGTGTAAATATGTGTATGACAAATGTGTAAATAAGCGATATTTTGCTAACAAGTTCAACATATGAACACTAAAGTTATGTCAGTGTTGTGTTTACAGCTTGTTTTCACTGCCTTGATAATCAGGTAAAGCAGGTTTAATGGCCTTTTTGATGTGTTAGTGGAAAAGTCAAAACTACATTTAAAAGCACTGTTAAGTAAAACAGATGTTAAGTGTTTGTTAAAGTTGAAGCGGATATTGAATTCTGTTTCTCTGTTCCTCAAAGCTGAAACGATTGGTGACGAAATTGCGCAGCAAGGGAACAGTCTACAAGAAGAGACGGCAGGAAATCGCTGAGCTAAAGGCAGAATACGGAGTCCTGCAACGGACAGAGGAAATTCTTCAGCAGAGACACGAGACTGTCCAACAGAAACTGGTGACTCTTAACTACATCCTTTTTTTTACTGACAGACTAAACAAATATAGACAGTAAAGCAAAATAAGTCATGAAATCTGCTCTGGATGCTACAGCTAGCAATGTGAGACCAGTTGGGCAGTCGTCTTTAACTTATCATCACCTTAAATGTTACTTATTCTAAGTGGACCTCAGAAATCCATCCAGCAGCTCTTACCGGCCTCTCAGCCCAGATGCAGTCATCCTGTATCCCTCCCTCCCCTCCTCCCTGCACTCATGCTGCCATTCCATATGGGCTGTTTTCTCTTGATCTGCCCATTCACACAGTTTGTGTTAACAGAGAAGTGGCAAAAGCTTCCTGGAAATGGCTTCACACTGCTGTGTGGTTCCAGCACCTGACTTGTTGATGGGCTGTCTGACGCAGGCTGAGCTGCTATTTCTGATGGCCGCATCTGCTGCTCCTCCTCTGTCTGCATCCCACATTGGGATTTGTTAGAGCATTGAAAGTTTTCCCTCTGATCACACGTCTCTGTGGCAGTGTGTGTGTGTGTGCTCCCTTCTTTATGCATGAGCCTGTTTTTCAGGCGAGAGTTAAATGACTGATGTGATGAGTGGGTAGCTCTGTAACCGCATCTGCAATGTTCTCTCTTAGTGCTGCTTGTTAAAAATAAAAATCTCTTTTTCTGATTCAGTTTTCATGTCCCAGCTCCAGTGCTCACCAGTAGCTTTGTGTGCAGTACAGTTGTGTCTTGTGGTACATGTAAAATAATTTTCTGAAAAGACTGGATTCTAATTATAAAGTAGTTGTTAGCACACTGGCTACTGTTGACATTTGAGGTGACGCACTCAGACTAAATATTTGTTTAAGAGACTGTGACCACTAAACTTCTTCTGCGGATTTGAATTTTATACAAACAAGTAACCATGTGACTGTGCTTTACTGTGTTTTTCAAGCAAACTGTGGAAGCGGAGAAGGGCATCTCCGGCTACAGTAACACTCAGGAAGAACTGGAGAGGGTGTCAGCCATCAAGAGCGAGCTGGATGAAAAGAAAGGCCGCACGCTCGATGACATGTCTGAAATGGTAACTTGACCTTCGGGGCATTGGGTAAACTTTCCCACAGCAAAGCCAGAGAAGATCTTTTTTGAAATCTTTTGATTACAGATTTGGACCTTTTTGAAGAAAGTTGTATTAAAAAAGATACATTAACAAGAGCACAACAAGTGCCAAAACTGACTGGGTTATTACACAATCATGAAATGGTAATTGGGGCTTTAATTAGGCATTATTAACCGTACAGTAAAGATAGATTTTGTCAATGCCCTTGTCCAACCCCCCCACCTGCACAGGTCGGTGAGGTATGGCTGCACAGGTAAGGAGACCCAAAGTGTGTGGGCCTGTGCAGGCTGTAGTTTGTCTGAGTTGTGCATACCTCGCACTGCCAGGGCGGCAGAACTTACAGCATTAGCTCTCGTTGGCCTTTCCCACAGCAAACACTTTGACGTACCACAGCAGGAAAACCACAGGTGCTATTGTACTCGTAAGATTAATGATGTCTGAACTCCATGTTGCTGCTGTGCTTTCAGGGTCCTGATTTCATTCATGCTGGCTCATTGTCACACTGTCATGGCTTCCTGGGACTCTGGTATCGTTACTGTTATTAATAACACCTGTCCTCTTCCTGCTATGACTGCTGTGAAAAAGGCCCATTAGCACATGGTGTTTGGTGACCTCATGTGATTCCCGACTCAAATCCACCCAGCTTTGGTTTTAGCAGAAGTTTAATTAACAAAAGAGACGACACCTGTGTGGGTTGTCAGTGGAGCGCTCACTGCTCCCTCCTTATTTATCACCCTGTCATCTGTTTGTGTCAGGGCTCAGGGGGAAGCAGCCGCAACTGCTGAGGCTGATGATCCGAGCTGCAGCCAGTTTCTTGATCACTGTGGCTGCTTGACCATTCAGGAAATTGTGATCCAAGCCTAATAATTAGGTCAAACATCTCTGGCTTCAGCCCTGAAGTAGATCTATAGGGCACACATATGCATGAGTGCATCGCCTACTGAGGCGAAATCTCAAAGTTCACCAGAGTTCTGCTCAGTGTGAAACCCCCCTCTCTCCAAACAGACTTGAGGTAAATGGATTGTGAATATTTGCTACTGTTAATTTTGCTGCCTCTTACACTTGAACTTTGAAAGGCACTGCAAAGCCATAAAGAAATAAATTGTATAATAAAATGTTGTAGTGAATACTTGCTAAACCGTTACCAAATACTGCAACTGAACCTTTATTTCAGCAGTAGACACTCTCCATACTCTCCTATTGAGAAGAAATGTCAGGTCACTCCAGGCTGGTTCATGATGCTGCTGGACTTCATCATCAATCACAGTCACATGATCTGCCGCTTATCTGTGTGCACAAAGTCATAAATTGTAGCATTAAGTTCTATTTTGTTTTATTTTACCTTGATGTTATTTTTAGGATTTATGTTGTTTGCGTTCAGTTTTGACGCGCTGTGCACTGTTGCCTTGGTTTTTACAGGTTAAGAAATTAAACTCTATGATTGTGGAGAAGAAGTCAGCTCTTGCACCAATTATAACAGAACTGAGGTCCCTCAGACAGCGATGTCAGGTAAGAACACCTCTAAGTCAGAGGATCTTCACACCAAACCAGTCAGTTTTTGTCAAATAAAAAAATAAAATAAATTTGCCTTCAAACGCCATGATTAATCTATGTTGTTGTCAGACACAACTCAGGAATAAAAGAATCCAGGCAGGAAGTTGATACAGATTGCACAGTTGTTCTAATGGGGGTCAACAGAGCCTGAGACTCAATAATCAAATCTAGAACAGATATAACTCATACTACTAATTCCATGATATTAACTGTATATACAGTTATATAGAAATATATTCCAGTGCAAATACAGAACTAGCATCCATCATGAATTCTAAAGCTAAAGCAAAAACATGAGAAAACGTGAGAAACCAAGAATCTGTCCTGATTAAGAAAAAAAAATGGTGGGATCCTTGTTTTGTGCCTGCAAGCCAGCAATAATAATGTTTGTGTGGTATCATGGTCAGAGTCCATTAAGAATAATTTACGAAGTCCATAAATAAAATGCACAATGGGAAAGCCCCCCACATGGCCGAGCTAAAGCGGAGGATTAAATTTTCCTACACGTGTTCCCAGAACCGCTCTCCCATCTTAGCTGGTAATGTCCGCTAATGAAGAGCTGCAACAGGAAGACATAAATAGACTTCGTAAGAGCCTGTTGCATGTTAAACTACTCATATGCCAGCTGTGATGTGATGTGATGCTGCGGTGACACAGTGCTGAGAATATGACAAGAGGGTTGCAAAAGGTGTATTCTATGTATTTGTCTCAATTCTCATAGAGTATGTTAAACCATTTCTCACTCAGTTCCTGTGTTTGACTGTTGGGATTCCTGTGTTACCAGGAACTAAGCCAGGAATATGAGGATAAGAAGGTGCAGTACGAGAGCTGTGCTGCTGGTTTGGAGAGCAACAGGTCTAAACTTGAGCAGGTACAGTCAGTATTGATGGGATGTAGTCAACAGTTTAACAAGATATACACTTATTCAGCGTAACCTTGTCTTATGCCTTCGACATGACTTACAGCGTGTCTTTGTTCTTGTTCTTCAACAACAGGAGGTAAAAGCATTAAGAGAAGAGACCGCCCGGGAGGAAAACCAATATCACTACATCAACTCCATGTCAGAGGCGAGTACTTCACAAAGACTGCAGCAGAAAGAGATTTAGCCATTAGCCACAGCCACTTTCTCCCCCATCATAATCACTGATTTACAAGCCAAATATCGCAAAGTGTAAATGAATACTCTGAACAGTGGCTTGCTACCCACAGCAGTGCTGCAGTTGTGGACAAAACGATGCAGCATTTTGCATGTGACCTGCCCAAAACGCCCACTGTGAAAATAAACTCGTTCTCTCCATCTCTGTCCTCCGCAGATCGTTGAAATGCAAATACAGCGGGCGGCTGAAGAGATGAAGGCCTACGTGTCCTCTGATCAGCAGGAGAGGAAAAAAGCCATCAGGTGAGCACACGCTGAGCCGAGCCGGCCAGCTGCTCGCGAGAAAAACAGCCAATTCACCTCAGGAAGCTCTTATTACAACCCAGCCAGTTTAACTGCTGTCATTTTATTCTTTCATAAAGACCAGCGAGTCATTCGAAACCCGTTACCACACCGTGGGACGCCATGACGTGCCGATACACCACACCTTCATCTGAAAACGCTGGGCGTGATTAACATGTTGAATTGCATCTTTCTGCTTCTTTCGTAGGGAAGTGTATATGAAGAACATTTCAGAACAGGAGTTACTTGGCAAGGTGAGAAACGTGTCCAAGAATTGAGCTCGCAGATGTTATGGATCAATATGTAGAATTATTCCTTCAGAGAACAACACCTGAGGACAGACGAGGTAGACAGAGACACTAGAAGCATACAGTCATTTAAAAAGAGTTGATACAGAATACTTTGCCCTTGAATATATGTTTATAATTTGGCCTCTGAATGCAACCAGTCAGGCTTTGAACAGTCTTATATTGTACACACAAGGGCCCTTTTTTAAACTTTCCCTCACTAATTACTCCTTTCCTCTGTGGAGTCCAGAAGTTACGCGAGAAGCAGAAGATGGTGAGAGAGAACCACAGCGCCAACATGGAGCAGATGACACTGTGGCGTGACCTGGAGCAGCTGATGGAGTGCAAGCGGCAGTGCTTCATCAGAGCTCAGAGCCAGGCATCCATTGGTCAGGTCATTCAGGAGGGGGGGAAGGACAGGCTGGTGCTCTGAGGACACAAGGGGGCAGGGTCAGTCACAGGTCGCCTGCAGTACAAAATTTGCAAACAGTTCAAGTTGATGTTCAGTGCTTCCTGTAATAGGTCTAATCCTTCTGTGATACAGTTGTGACACTTAGATTTTTACAAATAACAGGCACCAGGTTTCTTAGATCACTGGAGTTAATCTTTCCTTCCATCTCTGCAACGTGTTGCCCTCATGTCTCACTCGACAGTTTATCTTGTGTAAGAACGAGACCAGTAACCAGTCTGAGTTCCTTTTGAGAACCCACATGCATGAAGAGGTGTTGCAGGACATGGATTTTCACTTTCTCCGGCCCCCTCGGTGCCTCCATTTTGCCACATCTTAAGAATACACGTTCAAAGTGTGGAAAGATAACAGCGGACAAAGTGGTGCTCTTGGGATGGGGCCGCGGTCGGCTATTTTTGGTCACCACTACAATGACCTTGGACAGGGAGTCTTGCCAATTTTGGAATTCAGCAGGAGTGCTACTGCTTTCAACAGTGCAGATGAAACAGTCGTATTATTCAGATTGTTTTATTTTGTATCTCTACAGACATTATTTTTCCAAATAAGATCCTTAATTTGAAGATAACCTTTGATTTAAGACTTGGACAGGTTGTTGTTTGTCTGTGTATGTCCAATAAATATACTTTATATTCATTTTGACTCATGTTTCATTACAACAGTCATCTCAAATGAACCAGTCTGTCAAGTTGCCCATCTGAAGACTCACCGGTGTGATGAAGAGTTATCTTTTTCAGTGACGATCCGTTTCAAGACAAATCTAAAGCACAGACAGCACAATTTATTTGTAAAAATCAAGTGTCATTTTGATCATTTTTTGCTTTCTTAAACTAATATGTAATATTTGTTGCATTTGTTGCATTTGTATATATAAGAAGACAGGTGTAGTTTAGGAGGGAGGAACAGATGTATGCAATTATAAATCATCTTTGATGTGCGACTCAACAAATGTACTTCCTGCACTGAAGTTTGATCACTTCTCTAGCGGCGAACATTGGACTGTGGTTTGAGTCCCTCAAAGTGTTGTTCCGACAAAAGTCTTCCTGGATGTTTCGGGATCCTTCCCTCCCTTCGACAGAAACTCAATCCTCTGTCGACAGCCAGTGTTAGTGGCTCTTGTGCCAAAAGGATCAAGTGTGCAATGCAAAAGGCAGCTCGACGTCCAGCTGGTCAGTGCCGTGTTGTTAATGTTACAGCACCTTGTGCTTCTTGGGGCTTCATTAAGACGTGTTAACGGATGATGCACGCCAGCTCTGTAAAACATCTGACACTGACACCCCCCCCCC
>JAQNCA010000027.1:1710915-1735180 GCA_029783725.1 Acanthurus tractus
GGCCATCTGCCTCTCCATGTCCCTCCACTTCCTCATCCTCTACGTGGAGCCTCTGCCTGTGAGTTTGACTAAAGCACAAAGAAAAAACTCCTCTGCAGGTCAAATATGCACTGCAGGATGCAGGTTGAATTTCAGTGCGGTTCTTTTTGCCCCCTAGTGGCCACAGACCATCCTTACAGACAGTAACTGAAGCTGACAGTGGCTGAAGGGCCACCTGAAGGCCGAATCTCACAAGGTTTCCATTTTGCAGCTGAACTGTCAACTTTCATCTTCTTACTCTCATCATGTATCTGAGGATTTTGTTTGCCATGTTGCCTCTCAGCCTGAGTGGATCACTGAAGGATTCATGACAGAACAGCTCACCGTTCTGGGGGGGGGGGCACGGTTTCTGCTTTCTAGCTGAGAGTCAGATGAGACCGATGTCATGTGTGTTTGTTATGAACGGCATCAAGTCTGGAAATGGGGAGACAGCCAGTCTGCCTTCGTCCAGCTGGCAGCACCTCTGAAGCTTCTTAGTTAGATGATTGACTGTTCCTCAGCTGTGATCTTCTGCAGCCTCGTCATCACAACAGTGTTGCTGGTTAACTATGAAAAAATCAGGAAACTGTTGAAAAAATGAGTAACTTTGTTTGAAACAGTAAGATTTTAGAGGTTCTGTTGGAGAGAGCCAGACTGGCTGTTTCCCTGCTGCCAGTCTTTCTAAGCTAAGCTAGGCTAAGCTAAGAGAAGCTAAGCTAAGCTAACTATGTGTCTGTTGTAAACTTGGCCCTCAGACATGAGAGTTGTATCCGTATCCTCATCTAACCCTCTGCAAAACAGCAAATAAGCATATTTTCCAAAATGTCGATGGATTCCTTTGAGCGAGACGTCCTGTAACATTCACCTGAGCGGCCCTCAGTTCTGCTCAACGTGCCGTCTGTTTGCCGTCTGTTTGCCGTCTGTTTGCAGAGCTGCTGTGGTGTCTGATGATGACGTTTGTGCTGCACTCCCACAGGTCATCTTCCAGATCACCCCTCTGGACACGACCCAGTGGATGATGGTGCTGAAGATCTCCCTGCCCGTCATCCTGCTGGACGAGCTGCTTAAGTTTGCTGCCAGGAACTACTTGGACTTTGGTAAACAGCTGGAGAAGCCGGCCGGCAAAGGCTGCTCTCTGTCTGCATGCGCCCAGGGCATCTCGTGGCCCTTCGTGGCCATCTCCCTGCCCCTGGTGCTGTGGATCTACAGCACCGACACTAACGTGTCCGCCATGCTGTGGCCCTGACTGACTCCAGTACACTACCCTTCCTGTGCACCAGTGTGAAGTGGACATTAACACACACACACACACACACACACACACACATCTAACACAGTTAACATTAACTTGGAAAACTCACAGTCAACACTTGCACCTGCTCTGACGGTCCGTCTGCCGGCAGATCTTTTGTATTTAGGACATTCTCACCTTTGTGTTTCTGGGCTTCGGGTTTGGTCATATTTTAATGACTGTGACTGACATTTTGTCTGTGTTTTCTTTCACCGTCATGCTTTCGTCTCCTTTGATCCCCTGTTTTTATCAGATAGAGATACCCAATGTTTCGGAGCTGTGTATGTTGAGCTGTACAGAGAATTTACACTATTTTATAATGATTAACATTTTGTAATTTTGGGAGGGGCTGCTGGGACCAGAGTGCCGGGTTTGAGGAGGATGTAACTCTAAGGACCGTACAGTAATAAGTTTGGGGTAAAGACTTGAGAGATTTGCCCTCACATGAATCTTGATAGTCATTTTTTGAGCTCCTGCATAGTCATTCATTATTTTCTGCAGTAGGCAGAGCACAGCTACCTCAGTGCTGTTAATATGACCATTACTACACATTTGTCTCAGCAAACATTTCTTAGATCATCTTCTGAAGTGTTGAGGGAAGCATCGACTCGCTTTGCATCAGAGACAAAGCCCTCACTCGCATTTTCATGTATTTCTTTCAAAAAAACACATTCTTCTTCTGTGTTGTTGGGGGAGAGAGAGGACAAAGACGTGTTACCAGTTTGATTAGGAGCAATTCATATAAAGCCTGTTGTTAAGTTTGTTTACTTGAAGAAAAACATTTGTCTTATCTATCTTAAGTTTATTTTGGGGGTTTTTTGGTGGTTGTTGGTTTTTTTTCCGGTCTTAATTTTGCAGCTTAATTAACAGAATCTTTCTATTGTTTGTATAATGTGCACATACTGTACTTGAAAATGTAAAAAGGCACCAAGAAGCTGTTAGTCTCATCAACTGAGCACAACGTGGAGAAGGCGGCCGCTGGTGGAGTCTGTATATCTGTACATAGCACACAAAGTAGAGTCTCTGTATAGATTTTGTTGTCGTTGCTGTCAGAATGCTCCACACCTTTACACGAGTTTACCTGAGCGCGCTCTCAGTCGCTCTGCATGCCTGCTCCAGTAATATGCGGCCAGTTTTAAAGCTAACTGTCGTTTCCTCCGATGCCTTCCACCCGTTTGTCTGCAGAGTGAGTACACATCCACCTGCATGCCGGCCAGCGCCCTCTCACCTTTTCGTGGTGGCTCATGCAGCTTTGCTGACCGTCGTTGCTCACGCAGGGTCGACGGCGATGACGGCGCCTCGCATGTTTGATAGGACGAGCAGTTTTCGTTTCAGTATACTTTTGGTGGTACAAGAAAGAAGAGTAGGAAAGTGTTTCGGAGTTTGTTTGAAAATGTCTTTAATGTCACCAAGTGCCAGACTACACGCTGAATAACACGGAGACTTTTTGTCACGTTGACTGGCCCAGGTTCACTGGTGCCAGTCGTGTTGGACTGTAGACTGGCAGCTTCGGCAGAGACACTGACGTTTAAGTGCCCCCGCACCATTATAGGACATAGTGTTATTGTTTTTTTTATTATTATTAATAATATTATTATTATTTATACAAGTCTTTTTAATTGCATTTGTCTTTTAACCCAATCCTCTGCCTGCCCACCGCATGTCATTAATATATTTGCTCTTTTATGAAAAGAGGTACTGCTGAAGTGAAGTTTTTTGCTGCTCTGATGCTTTTAGTCAAATATCCACTGATTTTTATTTCTTCCTCTCTCTTCCTTTCCTTTGCAGCAAAGGCCAAGTAAGCCCACCTCTACTCTAAATTCCTTGCAGAAACCTTGGTTTTGTTTTGTGTTGTGCATGTGTGTTTTGGGCAGCACATCTTGCGAGAGCTGCATGTCAGTTAAGTAATATAAAGGCAGAGGCTCACGAAGTTCATCCGTCGTTTTTACAGAACGGCCATAAACAAACATCAGATAGCCAGTCCCACCTCATCAGTCCATCCATCCTCCTGCATGAAGAGCCTTAGATTACAGTACAGTCCTCATGCCATCTTTTTAGACAAAGATCTTAGTACCGTGTACAGTAAATTGTACTATATTACATGGTGCATGTCCGCTGACTTAGCCATCTGTTTTACCAGACTTGTGTAATAGACAATGTATAGTATTGATAAATAGAATAGACATTCATCAGATAGTACAAATGGTAAATAAGCTCAAAAAAAGTTCATTTTTCCTAAGGAAATACTTTTATGGGATATTTAAAAAACCAAACAGCCTTTTTTTTTTCCTTCGCACTGAGATGTGCAACATGTTGAGGCAGATTTTGCCATTTCTGGGAAGGCGGACGTGCAGCGATGCAGCCGTGCAGCGATGCATGTGTTACACCACGAGAACAGCAGGCAGTCCCTCCACTGGCGTTTCTTGCCAAACTGCTGTACTGTATTTTCTGAGATGATTGTACAATGTATCACATGAACTTTGGTTTCAGGTTAATAAAACTGTCATACGTGAAGAGTTTACACGCTGTTTCTTCATGTGATTAAGATTCACTCAAACAGGACTTTTGATTTTTGAGAGAAACTGGACGACTGTGTGCATGTCATGTGAGAGTGTTTAATCTTTTTATTATACACTTTAAAAATCTGTACAAAATACTATAAACATTTGTCTTGAAATGGTTAAGTAACACTTCACAACTTAAGAGTGAGTCAAATCGTAGGCTTATTTTTTGATACAGAAAGGCAGACTGGACAGACAACACACACACACACAAATAAAAAGGATGTACATTACATGACACATTCTCGTGTTAAAATTCAGATGATACATGTTGAAGAGCAGCAGAAATAAGGTAAAGTCACTTTTACACAGATCCCCCGTTTGCCTGTCAGAGTCACCGAGTCATGGCAGATACTTTGACATCTACATGTGCCTCCTCTGCAGCAAACGAGCAATCAGCCAGGCTCGAACAAGACTTATATTTAAAATCTTAGCCAGTCCCCACTGAGACCCTGTGAAGGATAACACCAGCCCATTTCTAGCCTGGATGAAATTTCCCACCTCACCAGTTGCTCCAGTCTATGTTTTTAGCGCACGTCTTGCCTGAGAACAACTCAACCTCAAAAAGGATTTAAAGTCTTTTTTTAATACACTGATACTTCGTAATGGACATATTTAAGTTGTGCATTGCACTGCCTGCAACACTGATGCATTCAGTCAGGTAACTGTAGTTTTCTTTAAGGTTGAGAGTCTACTGGTTTGACTGGGAAAGAAGTCTCGGTTCCACAGTAAAAGTGGCTGATTGGTGGGAAAACAGCATCAGAGGCCACCTCGTCCTGTGACAGCCCTGAAGGCTGAGAGCTTCTGAAAGGCTCAGGTGTGTTAGGAGGGGGAACTGACGGTGCATCCTTCAGCGGCCTTGGCTACTGCATACCAAACCACTGTTCCTGATCGGCCCACTGGGCCGCTTCGCTGTCGCTGCCCTCGAGATCTCCGTCCTCCCCACTGCCCTCCATGTCGTCACCATCCAACTCCACCGTGGCATCTGTGGGACTCTCCTCCTTCTCCATCTTCTGCATGCCCTCTAAAGACTTCTGGTCATTGGGATCAAGGCTTGGGAAAGACAAAATAAAAATGCACAAACTGTCAGTTTAACTTCAGCTTTTACTGTTGCCCCACTTTAAATGGGGCAACAGTGCACTTGTGTTGCAATAGAACATATTCTCCAAGACTGCGAGTAAAACTAAAGAATGATCCCTAATCACCTCAGCGCTATGCTGTACTGATCCATGGCTTCTTGGTAATCGTTGACAGCAACCAGGAAATCTCCCAGCATCCTATGCAGGACACAGTCACTCTGATTGGCCAGTGCGTTACGGAGGAGAGCGATCCCTTCCTCATATTTCTGTTCTCGGCCTTCAGAAGAAAACAGGACACTGTTATTTTCATCCCTTCATCTAAATTCATTTTCTTAATGTTACTGAAAAGATCAAATCTTCTGGGAACCGTAAAACTTCTTTTACTGCCAAGTTCAAAAAGCACATGCTACTGCTGATGACGGCCGTACGTACTGAGCAGTTCGGCCTTCTTGACCACAGCCTTGGTGTAGTCGGGTCTCTGGGCCAGCGCTTTGTCCAGCAGGGTTTTGGCTTTCTCCTGAGTCACTGGGTCCTCCAGGCACACAGTGGCTAAGATGGTCAGGGTCTGTGCATTGGCCCCCAGAGTCTTATAGATGTTATTGGCCATTCCCATGGCTTCTCGAATCCCATTGGATGCCAGGTAGCAGTCGATTAGACCTGTGAAGTGATAGTTACTGATATTTTAAGGTCAGTGTGAGCAGAAATGTGCTTCACTTAAAAAGACACAAACCTCCGAAGGACAGAATAAAAAAGACAGACATGCCTTCATAGCAGTCAAGTCGGCAGGGTGCCAAGCGCATAGCCTCTCTGAAATGGATGATGGCCTCTTGAACTCGACCCATGTTTCTCAGTGCTGCCCCCTTCAGGAGAAGAGCCTGCACACTGTTGCTGTTCAGCTGGATAGCCTTGGCTCCCAGGTAGAGGGCTCTTGAATAACGCTTGCTGTAAAAGCTGTGACAACTGCACAAAAGAAAATAGAAGAAAGTGGCATTTACAATAAATACTAACATTTATCTTACAGTCTGTTTTTTTTAGACGAATGTCTTCAGTAATGCCTTTCAATGTGCTCAGAGACTCACCCGGAGATCACCCAGGGTTCTGCATGCTGGTCTGAGATGTTAAACAATCGTCCTCCCAGGACTTCAACATCCTCCAAGTGTCCTTCACGGGCCATCAAGTATCCATAAACATCCATTCCTGCATGTGCAAACAACAGAGCTGATATTCACCTGGACAGCAAAAAGTTCCATGCAACCCTTGTCAGATTTGTGCTGACCAGTGTGCAGCTGGTGCAAATGTCCTGAGCACACAGCACAGATGATGACTGTCAATCAAGCCATGGGGATAAAAAAGAACAGCTAACTGCACAATACATATTAACAGTTTTTAAAAAATGTTGGGTCAATCAATAAATTCAAACTCGGCTCCTCCTGAATCACACCTTTGATGAGGTACGGGTCCAGCATCTGTGCTTGTTCAAATTTGAGGATGGCATTCTTGGTGTCACCTGCCCTGAAGTAGACATCTGCCAGGCTCACCAGGAGGTCCACATTGTCTCGCAGCAGAGACTTCTTTTCAAGAGAGCTGAAACAGAGCGAGGGAGGACAGCGACACGTCACATACACAAGACCATCACACACTAAAGGAACAATCCTATTCAGCCTCTTTGTGTAAAGCATTTCTGTCCTCCTCACCAAATAGTGTTGATGGCTCTTTGATTGTCCCCTGCATGTATGAAGGCATACGCTTTGACCCAAACAGAGAGCCAGTCCAGGTTGGGGATACTCTGGATCACATCCATAGTCATGGACGCCACCTCAGCTCCTTTGACTGATAAAGAGAGAAGACCTGCAGGACAAAAGGGCATGTGACTATCAGTTCTGC
Source organism: Acanthurus tractus (assembly GCA_029783725.1). NCBI lineage: Eukaryota > Metazoa > Chordata > Actinopteri > Acanthuriformes > Acanthuridae > Acanthurus > Acanthurus tractus. Next base: position 1,717,749 of record JAQNCA010000027.1, read on the forward strand.
ACACTGGAGCAAGCGATGCACTGAGTCTAAGCAGAACCTTTGTGAGCTTGTGTGTGTGCATTTATACATTAGCTTATACTTTAAATTTATACATAAACTTATATAATATATAAAAGGTTAAAATGATGCATGTTTGTTTAAGGTGTGTCTGTGAACACACACACCTATGATTGCATCCAGAGCGAGGGGACACTGTCTGAGAACCTCTTTGTAGCTCGTCACTGCAGAACGTTCCTGACCAGCTTTCCTGTACAGGTTAGCGAGCATCATGTTGATCTGAGGCCAGAAAAAACACAAACATCCATTTAACACACTTCTCTATAAATCTTATGCACACAAACATTCGTAGAATTCAGGTGAAAATCAAGTTGCATTTCCTTTAACTCTCTTACACCAACTCATCTTTTTGTACTGATAGATATAGCATTTGAGATAAACACGAGGCTACACATTATTATCCTTCCTGCATTTAACTTTTAACTTAATTTAATATTTAACTTAACTTCAGTCGCACTTAAATGTGATCAATGTATGCACACTGATGCATCTCATACTGTGACTGATTGAACGTGATGGAGGGTCTTAAATCGTGCAGCATCTCTCAGGTTATGGGTAAAGGGCTTGACTGATAAAAAGGGCAATGACATAAGAAAACAGGCTCAATAATAAAACAATACAAGTATACCTTTGGAGTCCTCTGTCTGGATGGAATCCCATCAAGCACTGCAATGGCGTCTTTATCAAGTTTCAAAATGGTGTAGCATTCAGCTATCTTGTACTTAACTTCAATTTCTGATGGCAGACTCTGAAAAACAACCATTAATGTACATTGGTTCATAACATGAACGCCAACTAACCAAGTCACTGGTTGTCAATGCTGTCAATGATGCTACATGCAGCAGAAAAGACCTTCATGACATTAACACACTTTAGAATAAAAATGTCTTAACTCTTAACCACATATTCTATGTGTACATACATATTTAAATACTCCTTATCAACTGGGCAGTGGCAACTCATCATCTCATCCAAAATTGTAACATTGCTATTTCCTTTGGTTATCTTATTTTATCTCACTACCTCCAAAGTCAATGAGATCTAATCTCCCTCGAGGTGCAACATATTGCATGATTATTTCCCAAAAACAGGAAATGAGCACAAACATTCTTGCAGTTGTTGTGTCGTATTGCAGTGTGTTAAAAATCCGTCAGCTGTGTAACAGCTACATTAATAATTCAAAAATGCAGTCTTATACCTGTGCCTGTATGTTAGATGCTGCTCCACCAGTAGAAGTACGAACTTTAGATGTTTTGCTGAGCACCTTCTTCTGTTGCAGTGCCATGCTGTATTTGCAGGCGGCATTGCGATATTCCTTATCATGGAAGATGGCATCAGCGTGGTAGACCAACAACTGATACTTCTGGGCTGGCGAGAACAGCTCTCTAATATCAGACAAGAAACAAATGACAAAGTTTATTAGAATCACAGAAGAAACATCATAGAAAATGTATTTTGTTGCTGTTAGCTGAAATACTAACAGCACAAAAACCCTAATGATCTCACTGAGTAACAAACACAGAGGGGGAACAAAAGAATAATAGCAGCAGAAAATCAAACTAATGAAGAATATCCTCAATATGAAACCAAAACACAGATACTGAAGGATCAGCTGATCCGAGGCACAGGAGTGGAAACAGTAACCCAATGAGTGCGTTTAAAGGACTGAGACACTCTGGTTCAGCTGTCCCCCACCTATTAATATCAATGCTGGGCTGCAACACAACAAAACACTATGCAGCAACTTTAACAGCACAATGGCGATATAACCACTGACTTTAGTCCAGTCACACCGTGTTATCGGCGTTTAAAAGGGACAAAAGAGCAAGTTATATACAATACAAGTCAGTCTACCGATTACATTTAACACACTTCATATGAGTGCGAATAGCAGGCATCGATAACTGTGGGTTTCTGAATAGGGCTATTTCCCGGAGCGTGTCCTAGTAATACACTACGCCCAGCGAACTTTAAATCACACTGTTATCAACAATATTACGTTATGAGTGCGTTTTGTGTCCCCAGTTGTGGCTTTTCGGTAACGTTATACGTGTCAAGGACTAACAGTATGATGCACCAAGGTGGGAAAGCACACTTCGGGAAATAGACGGACCCCGCTCTTGAGAATACTTACGGATTATTATTACTCATCGTCAATAACAAACTGCTCAATATCCGGACATTAGAGTGAAGGCCAGCGGCGGCCATATCCCGCACATGATCAATTACATTCATTTTCGATTAAGTTAAGGGCTTGCTTTAGGTTTCCGTCTCAAGTTAAAAGTTTGGGCTTGTAAACAGCTAACGCTAGCTAGCTTCTGTTGTATTAAATATGGCGCCGAACAACCTTCCTTCCGCATAATGTTGCCTTCAGGTACTCTTCACTAGCTCCTGCTTTCAACCACGGCACATCTAAATAGCATGTCCTCTGAAAATCTCCACACTGACAAAAACAATTGTTTTTGTTAACTTTATTGTTTTTGTTCTAAAAAAAAATTGTGGTAAAGATAAGAGTGGATATTAACGCTTAACAGACAAGTGACGCTAAGTCAAAAGATATAGCACTGTTGACAAACGCCGCTGTCGGATGATTATGAACGCATCGTGTGTTTTTGCAGCAGCCCAAGGCAGCGGCTCCTGCACACATCAGAAGGTAGACAGATCAATCCGACACCTCCAGTCTGCTATGGAGGTGTTCTTTGGGGCCCAAAGTAAAACCCTCTGGAATATGCGCTCCTCACCAAATCATTTATTTAATAATTATTAATAAATTGACTATAATATAGTCAGAATTTATCATAATCTTGTGATTTAATTAATTATTTCTCATTTACCATTAGGGTCTTGACATCTTTGAGCACCTTTTAATGTGGCAGGAAGTTAGACGTTGTGCAATTAATTTTAGATCCTTAAACAGGAGTAAAGTAATCTTTAGCAAATTCTTATTCGGCTCTAGCACAGTAACATATGGTTATAGTAGAGTAGTGCGTGATTCTGCCCTGCAGCGTGGGTGCCTTGGGATTTGTTCAAACAATGTGAATCTGGGAAAATAAGTGCTCACTTGCTGGGAATAAATAATGTAAAACTAAAACGATTCCAAAGACGAATAGAAATGAACAGATCCATGGCATATTTTTAAAATGACATTCTCCCTAATCTTTCCTTCTAGTGTGGAAATGAACAGATATGGTTTAGTATTCCCAAACCAGAATTACTCGAGTCCCGTGGGCGTCTGTTTGTCTATGAGAACTGCCTTTCTCAGAATCTTCTGCCTCGAAACAAAACACTGAACGCCATTTGATCATTGCCATTTCTTGTACAGTATCTCTAAGACAACATTTTGATGTCCAAACTGAGGTCACAATCATAATCAGCATCAAAATAAGACACCTTCTCCTCACACGGTGGTCTTACTGTGGTGTGTTACACATGAATAGGAGGGCTGTACAGCCAGTCCCCAGGTTAGTTAGTGCCTGTTGATTTCTCAGAAACGCTGCCTTGAACGCACGGTCGGCCGCAGACGCGCATGCGCACAGCTAAAGCCAGCAGCTGAATCTTGTGTCAAAACACAGAGGGAAACCAGCAGCAGGCAGCGCAGGATCTCACCCCGATTTCAGCTTTAGATTTTTTTTTTCGAAAAACATTTGTCGATACAAAGTGTTTATCATTTACGTCCGCGTACCATGACCGAACAATCAGCATTACTTCTTCGAAAACAACTGGCAGGTAATATGAATACGAAATTGTGAGCAAATATAGCCGACATGAAGGCTACCTATCCACATAGCGGCTAGCGTTAGCTTCTTTATAGCTACGCAAAGCTATGTTTACGCCATAGGACTTAGCTCCGAGAGCTATCCAACCAGCATAATGGGTCCCTTCATCACTGGAGTTCACTGTGAAGCTAAGCTGCTTTCATTAGCAGATCCCCTGTTCTAATAAAGATGCGTTTTTAAATTAATATGTGGCTCAAGTAACAATAATCTTATATGAATCGCGACGCAAACCCTGCTAGCGGGCTAGCAAGTTCGACATTAGTTACCGTAAGCTAACGGAACAAAGGAATAATCAATCCAGGGACTCATCTCCTCTGATGACTTTAGCCTCGCTAATGATAGCTTCACAGTATTTTTTTATGATTTCACAGACTGATAGTGCTTCCATTGAAGTTGTAGCCCAAGTGAAAGCACAAACTCTCCGCCTAGCCGTATAAGACAATATCCAACGATTCTGGTGTCAAATGGGGCTCAGACTTTGGTGAGTTAACGTTAGCGGCTCTCAGTGAGGACACGCATCCGTGTTCAAGCCCTCACTGATCAAACTCTCATTGTTCTCCTGTCAGCTTACTTTGACAATCAATATGGTTATTGTTTGCGGCAATCTTTCCCTGTTAATGTGTCCATTCACACGGACGGACCGCGACACTGAGGTAGTCCGATAATCGGTGCAGTCTGCAACTGACAGTCCAGCCCGGCGTCTGGACGCGGTCTCCTGAGTCGGCTAAATATTCATGTGTTTGTTATCTCTTTACAGTTTTCCACACAACTCTTCACCATGCTTCAGAGCTTATTGAATCACGATTGTTGTCCAGTTCCATCATAGCAGATATCGTTAAGGACATACACTAGGAATCTTTATTCTCAACACTTTGGCACGGATTGATCTGATGTATGTTTGGTCTCAGTGGGAAGAATCGAGATTATTGTTGACTATGAATGGAACTTGACTCCAGATCGGAAAACCGACATTCAAGATTGAGAAAAGATGTCTGAGCTGCACTACAGTATTATGAGGGTCAACATACCAAACACAGTTACATCATTTCAGCATTTTCTTCAGCTGTAAACTCAAGTTAAAGTGACCTACTTTGATAATATATAGTGACAATGGACAGTAGCTCGCCAGGATTCAGGTTTTTCCTTCGTGCTAAAATCAGAACAAGCATCCACCATTGTGTCAACTGATTAGAAAAATTAGACAGGTTATTATCCTATGCTATGACTGATTATATGCCACATTGAGTTTCTTTGTGCGTGGGGTTGTGAATCACTGCCTTCACAGTGGTTGATTCATTTCTGTTCTTCAAGTTGGTGATTCAGTTCAATGGTTGTCATTATTTTTGGAAACCACGATTTGATTCAGTGAACATTAGCCAAACTGTACAGTTAAATAAAGTTGTTGTAATATGAGGTAACAACTTTTTCTTAAATATTGTAAAAAATATAAACAATTTCTTAAAAATATTCTTAAATATAAAACTTCACTTAATAGTATAATATGATACCAAACACTTTTTAGCTTAAGACCCAAAAGAGAATACTGCTGTCGACCCAGAACCCAGCCCTACAAGAGACACATGACGTATTGCCATAACATCTGCATTTATAAACTTCTTTGAGCCACCACTTAAAATTTACGGGATGCTGCACTCGAGGATTGGTTTGAGCAAATCAGTCGGTGTTGATGCTGGAAAATCGCTCTCTGGGCACCCGTTCTACATAGTTTCATATTATCTTTGTTGAAGTTCTATAGTTCCAACCAGAATCACACATCTATAGCCAGAAAACTGAAACAAAGGGCTCAGATCAAATCAGCACAATTCATGCCTCGCTCTGCTGAGAGTAATGGTGTTAATTAAAGGGGCTAATATAACACTTACTACTTATTCATTCTGGTCAGCTGTTGCTAACCTTCTTTATGTCATTAATTTGTTGTGAGTGCAAACTCAGCTTTTCCTGAAGCTGCTTCACAGTGAAATTAATATCAACAGCAGTTAACAAAAAGAAAAAAGAAACTTGCTGCTGGCCGCCATTTACCTTCCATCACACCTCATCAACATCAGTGACTTTGACATAGGTTCATTATAGATTTACCACCTTGTATTATTCTCTGTGTTCACTGTGCACCTGTACTTGTAGCAGCTAGGTTTGGCCTTGTTTTGCGCTGTTGCAGCCTATTTAAAAATCCCAGTTAGGTGTTTAACATTTGTTTTTTTTAACCTAATACTGGTTATTTTCACAATGTGAAAAATCACAAGCATTTATCTTGAGCTTTGTCAAGTAAAGTTTTTCAGTTGAAATATTGTTCTGTCAAACTGAAACTTGGATTGAGTAGTGGTACATGATTTTTTAACGTTATCTTCTGTGTATATATATATATTGCTTCATAGAAAACTGTGTGTGCTAATTTGCCAAACTGTACATACTGGCTCATTAAATTATTATGTTTTGCACTTTGATCAATGTCCTCCCATTTCTTGTTCTTCACAAGGTGTCTGTAGATGTAACAACAAGCCACTTTGACTTAAAATATATCAAGTAATCTTTACCCGACTATCTGCCTGCTCACACGTGTAGGTCTGTCACTTTTGTGAGTTGCTGTAGTTGTGTTTAATTTCCAGTTCATTGTCTTAAAAAAATACTGCCTCATTTTCCAGAGCTCAACAAGAACCCCGTGGAGGGCTTTTCAGCTGGTCTGATAGATGATGATGACATATATAAATGGGAAGTTGTGATCATTGGTCCTCAAGATACCCTTTTGTAAGTGAGAAAACATCAGTATAAGAATGGCTTTGGTTGAGGAAGTCCATTACCATTGTACATTAAGTTCTTTCTCTTCTCTTGTATTGCAGTGAAGGAGGGTTTTTCAAAGCATACCTAACCTTTCCTTATGACTATCCACTACGGCCGCCAAAGATGAAGTTCATCACTGAAATCTGGCATCCAAATGGTAAATAAATGCGTAAGCAAACTGTTTGATGCTGTCATCACTTGGTCTTGACAAATTAATAAGAAAACCTGTCTACTTAATTGGATTCTTTCAAATGTTTTTGTGATTTAACAGAAAAATTTAGTCGTCCACACTTAAAGTTTAGCAGAAATGTCATCGTCAAATTCATGCTGACACTAAGCTCATGCTCCTGTTCTCCACAGTTGCAAAGAACGGGGATGTTTGCATCTCAATTCTGCATGAGCCAGGAGAAGATAAGTTTGGTTATGAAAAGCCAGAGGAGCGCTGGCTTCCAATCCATACGGTAGAGACAATCATGATTAGTGTTATCTCCATGCTGGCAGATCCTAACAGCGACTCACCAGCTAATGTGGACGCTGCGGTGAGTTACGCAGCTTATCATGTTCCCCTGGCACTGGGAGTCTCTGCTCAGTCCTGTTATCTGGGCAGTTTGAGTAAATCAAGGCTGCGTCATTTAAAGAATCTGATGTTGTTCCCACAGAAAGAGTGGAGGGAGGACCCTAATGGTGAATTTAAGAGGAAGGTGGCACGCTGTGTAAGAAAAAGTCAAGAGATGGCATTTGATTAGAAGTCAATTAAAGTAAATTCCAGGGTAAGTGAATAAAATTGTTTCAGCAGAGTAAAAGCCATTTGTGAAACCTTGATTCTGGTGGTAATTGTGAGTATAACTCTTTATTTTGTTTTATTTTTTGTTCTTTTTCAGTTAAAGGAAATGCCTTCAGAGGGAAAATTTCAGCAAAAGGCTTTTGCACCCCTTGTTTTGCCAGTCAAAGGAATTGGTTGGCTTCAACCACGTTTCTGTGAACGGTTGTCATTTTCCGCAAGATGAGCCAATTTGAGAATCCTACCAGCGAAATTAACCTATTTCCTACCTGGAATTGTATATTTAATGTTATTTATTTTGAAAAATTAATGATGTAAGATATGTCACTACTGTAAATTAACTTGCTTTTTTATCTGCTGCTGAACAGTTTCTACTTTATACCAGGTTTCTTATGCAATTTAGTGGTCAAGATTGTGTAAAACAAAACAAAAACCCGTTACCATTAGGTCATCATTTGTCTTCCCTACTGAATACTTACCACCAGATTAATGTTGGCCCAACAAATCTCTGTCAGTAGATGTGATTATTTTCAACACTGTCATTGAATCACTGTTGCCTTTCGTTGGCTCCACCTCCTCACAGTGTGCTTATGTTTAGAGGGTCAGGTTGAGAACTAAGGGAATCACAGAGAGTTTTCATAGTCTATTTTTCTGAGAAATGGCCTCCTGTTAACATTTTCGTCTTATGCTGGTGCTGGTGTGCATCTAAGAGGTATAAGACTGTGACTGTCAAACCTGCATGATCCCCTCAAACAGCTCTGTTATGTAATGTTGCTAGCTGTAGATGTTAATGGAATGGCTTACTCAGTGATTTGAGAGTCATCGTTTTATAATTAATCGACTCGCACAAGCATGGCTAATGGTAAGAGGAGGTCTGTGCCAACTTCTCAGGATCAAACTTCATTAGGGTCTTGATAGCAATCAGTAAAATTAATCTCTAACATTACTTTATAACACGTGGCCCTCTGGGTGATCGCTTAGTCTTTTCACAATGTCGTTTAAAAAATTGTGGACAACCAAATGCCGTCTGTGAAAATAGCCCAAGCTGTGACAATTCTGCATGTGTACTGGTCAACTGACGTCTGATCTTACCTCAATTTGACAGAATAACAAATTTGACAAAGAAGATTATGGTTGTTTGAGTACTTAATCCATTGACATGGGTAATTCTAGGGGCTCCATAGTAGAATTAGACTAGTCATTCTTACTTTGTTGTGGCACATTTGGCTTTCTATCTGTGTGTGGGTAAAAGTGGTGAAGTGTAGGTCAAGTTCATGTGTGGGTTTAGACTTTGAAGACTTTGGGAAGAATGCTAAGTAATGCTCTTAATTCTATCGACATCTTATGAACTTATGAATATTTATCACCTTAACTTAATCACTGAATTTGGGTTGTAATTCTTGAAGGAGACTTGAAGTATAAATCCGTGTTCCGATGGAAAATGAACAGTCATGGATCTACGTTTTCTTTTGAAAGAATCTAAGGAGTCGTATTCGGGTGGAGTCTGGAAACCATTGGCTTTTGCTCACTTTCACTGACGCTTTTTTTTTTAAAAGATAAAGCCACAATGACATCTGATTTGAATTCTGTTATACATGATTGATCTTTGACTGACATTGAAAAATTGCTAACCATCTCTCGGCGCATGCAATCAGGTTTGAAGGAGTTGGATGTGTTTAAAATATGATACCATTGTTAGTACATTCTGGGTGAATGTGATGTGTACAGTTAGTGGACTTCTGTAGACTTAATGATCACATAACTGCTGTCGACATTACCTTTTTACGTCAGAATTTTCTAACCTACCATGACCTCCTCTGACCGGTGTTCACTGTATTTGCACAGATTCGGTGCGTTTGAAACGTCATTAAGCAATACGCCCTGAAAATGGTGTGTCCAGGTAATCCACCCTAACGCCATTATTTGTTTTAGGTTGTTTTTTTTTCCCATTTTGTGTCAATGCAATGTATATTGGACATGATGCTCAATAAAGTGTGTAAACAGAGTGGCTTGTAATTTGGTTTATGTTTTACATTTTAGATGAGAACATGCACTGGGTTCAAGTATATCGGACCTCTGTTCTGTAATTGGACCCTGATGACAGTGTCGGGTTTCAGGGCTGACTTCTTTTCACACAAACGTGCACTGCTGGCTGTAGCACGCACTGAGCTGATAAGGATGCCAGAAACCTCTCTGACACAGTGACAGAAAATATATTAAGATTATAAGTCATGATAAAAAAGCAGGTTTACGTTTGTTGAGCAACGGAAAAAGGAAAACCTACTAAAACATGAAAGTGGTCACTTGTTAATAAGGTAAGACCACAATGAGCATCAGGACTTGAACCGTTCAATTGTTTATGATGGATTTATTTCTTTTCATGACAATCACTGATTTTCTTTTAGGGCTGTAGAATCTAACAGGAGACGCACAGAGTCAAATAGTCTTTCAATTAATCAATTAACCTGTTTCTGTTACTGAATTTTAAAACTAGATCATAGAAGTATCTTAACAATTGTAAATGTTAGCTACCTAATTCACTAAACTAAACCTGTTGGTCTTCGTGTTTGATGGAATTGCTTGTGGTGAAAGAAGCATTTAGTTCATTTAATTGTGTAAAAAAAATCAAAAAATCCAACAGAGCAAGTAAAATCTTTGCATTCTAGAGTAAAAGTAAATTATTTGTATTAAAGGTAAAAGATGTTTTCAGATGTTGTACTATATAAAATAATTACAGATGTAGGAACGTAAACAGAATGACTGCAGTAGATCAAGGTGGAGTTAATTTTAATAATTTTATTGACTGTTGCCTATTATTAAATTATACCTTAAAATATAACTTTATGTGAAATACTCTTAAAGATAACTAGAATTAAACCTGTCAAACATTAATCAAAGGTACAAGTTAGCTTCTGATTTAGTCAAGTGCAAAGAAGTGTGTTTTGAAAAAGCATATAAATAAAGTCCAATTCTGTAACTAACTCAATACTGTACTGAAGTAAATGTCCTATATAATGGGATTTCTTAGTAATTTTTTGGTTGTGAATTCATATCACAGACTCATAAAGCTCAGGAAGATGCACAATCAACAAACTTATTTTTGTTTGTATTAAAATATAAAATTTTGCTAATGCAAGAAATGGATGAAATCTAGACTTTTGGAGAAGAGTACAACAATTTGTGCGACTGGTACACTGGAATTTCTGGTAAAGAGTGTTAAGTTAAGGATGTGCTGGTCAAAAATCACTTTTTTTCCCACAGTTTCCTTGTGGCAGGCTTTGGATTTCTACCTCGTCAGCAAATGACGAAAATGTACAGAGGAACAGAGAACCACCACCACATAAAGGAAATACACATTCCCAAATCGATTACGTCTGCGCCCTTTTTACAGGAAACCAGACAACGACAGAAAACACACACATTTAGTTTTCCCCACCATCAAGTTCTTTAGGCTGGTTTGAATGAGATAAAGATGGTATTCTGTGTGTGTGATAAGGTTTCTGTCATTCTGATGGGCGTACTCACATCAGTGCTTGTTTCTGTCTTAGCATCCAGCTCTTACAGCTGCACAGAGACACTACTTTGCAGTAAAGTGAACATCTACAGTACAGAGTGCACGAGGCAGCAGATGAAGAAGCACTGTCTCAATGTGCTGCGTGCATGCAGTCGATCAGGTGTGTGTCTACATGTCTCCATTATGAACCACTGCAACTATTCCTGACCTCATGTTGTGCTTTGTATCACCCAGGTCCCACCTGCAGAAGGGGATATGAGAGTGATTAGCATAGAGAAAACAGTATATTTACAGGGGATGCAGATAAGAATGTGGCCAGGACAAGGCCAAGAATGCAGAAGAGAAGCAGGGGCCGCAGCATGGCTAACTCTAAAGTCATAATACCAAAAATAACCAACAGATGACAGATATAATGGCAAATGGTTAGACTGTGTTGAAGAGAGGGTGTTTATGTCAGTCTTTGTTTTAATATCTGTGGTCTTGTTGCTCAAATGTTCTAATATGACTTATAATGTCCCTAACTAAGAACTGTTGAACGTACAGTTCTGCACAGACCTATATATAATACAAGAACTGCTGCATTTAGAGTTATAGTAAACATGTTGTGCTCTGCTCATTAAAAATCTGATTAAAGTAGTTGTCATTAAATGTACTCACATTCTTGATCAGGCTATTGTACAGAATGCAGTAATAAATATTAAACAAAATGTTAGATTCTCCCTGGGTTCTTAGCATAATCTCTTCAATTAATCTTTTATCTCGACTTTAAATAACAAACTTTACTTTGAAACTTGGGTTCCATTTCAAAAAACATTAATCCATGATTTAATGTGGAAGCTATTATTGACAAGATCATGTATTTTTTAGCTGTTACCCTACAATGTACTTGAGTCTTTCCTAAACGCAACCCTTTCTTAAATGACTGTTCTGTTTTTATTCTTGTTCTGCATATCTGTTAACTAATTCAAACAGGGCACTAATTTGATTCATATTCTTTACTGTGTGACTTTGTAACATCTGTCCTGAACCCAAATGAAAAATTGCATTTTGGGAAAAATGCAGACAAAATAAGAAAACCACAATCACTTAAGTTAAAGAGGTTAATGGAGAAGAAGCTTTTGTTGTACTTTAATGGTGGCAGACACGTGCAGGGCACCCTGAGAGGCTGTGACCTCGATACGAGTTTGGTTTGGTGGCTGATGACTCTCTTGAGACAAACCCTGGAGGACTCAAACAGCATCATCATCTTCATCACCATGCTGGAGGCCATGTAGAGAGCCAGAGAGGAGAGGAGGCACCTGTTCATGGAGAGCAGAATGAGCCATAGTTCACTACATTTTAAGTTCTTTGTAGAAAAGAAGCAAAGAAATTATGTTTCTGTCTATTCATCTTATAAATAAATCTATTTCTCTGTTTTTTTTGCTTTTGTATGTAGCTGACAATGCATAGTAAATTAGCATTCTACCTTTGGTTATTGCCGGAAGTTACTGACAAATGTTCTCCATAAAATGTTATATTGTTGATTTTATGTAACATCAGGCAGACTGATAACAGCAGGGTGAGCTGTGTATGGTCATATCAAAGCCATGTAGATCCATCCATTAACCAAAGTCCCTCTGTGTTAAAGTTTTAGATATTTTGTTGATGTAAAATGCATATAAACGTATAACTTCAAGTGTAATCGTTGATTGACTGAAAGTGCAGTCAAACATTAAAATCGGCAATGAACAGTAAAACCGGAAGGAAAAGGGACAAAGTTAATTAACATGCAATGTCCTGGTTTTATTAATTTGGCCCTTAATGTTAAAGCTAAGCTAAGCTAAGCTAAGCTAGGTTTAGCTAGTTAGCATCGGTGTTTGCCCGTGTCTCGCGCATTGACTACACGGTCTCGTGCCAGGCTCATGAGCGCGGGCCGAACGGCAGAAATGAACTGTGTGCTTGAAGGAAATCGTGTAAAAGGTAGAAATTAACATGACTTGTAAAACATGACCAGGAAAATATTGCTGGAGAGAAATTATTGTTTTGAAAACTATAACCTGAATAACCTCAGAAGTTGTATTAACTGTTTTGAGGCTTATAAAAAAATAATTTTCAGCTGAAAAAGATGCTAGCTTAGCCTAGCTTTCACCTAGCTAGCTAAGTTCGTAAGTAGAAGTCCTACAGGGGTAAGCTAACCCATGTTGTGACGTTTTCCATTTTTTCAGGCAGTTGAACTATATTACATTGTAAGTAAAAAATATAATAACGTATGTCACCGTATTAACCTTGAACTCTTGGTGGCGCCCTGTGTCGCAGCCTTTGGAAAGGCTCTCCATGCCCTGTCTCGGATTGGAGATGAGCTGTGGTTGGACCCGATGGTCAAAGGGGTAGGAACAAACTTTTAAGGTATTCAAGGTAGAATGCTCATTGAGTGTTACAATTATTTCATGCTCTCTCCTCTCACGTTTCCTGTAACTGAACGACATTTATTTTACACGAGGCCTTTATTTGTCTTCTCCACATAGTGGGTTACCTCTTTACTTCCTACAGTCAAAAGGAACAGCATTTAATCTGAAGCTCTCTGTCTGTGTCTTAAAGCTGGCCCTGAGAGCAGTGAACGCTGCTCATTCTGCATACGCCTGTTTCCTCTTCTCACCGCTGTTCTTCCAGCAGTACAGCCTGGGATCAGTATCTGAGCAGGGATGTGGAACAATCAAATGCAAGCTAGTAATGAAGGTATGTATAAGTCCTGTTTGTTATTCATCTGTGCAGGCTCAAGCTTATGTCTGACAGCTCACCTCCAGGAGAGTAAAAAACAAAACCAAACAAAGACACATACATGACATGATGTTTTTCTCAATTCACAGAAAAATATCAACACATTTCCTAAAAGAAAGCTTAGTTTTGCCTACATGTACCAAAATGCATTGCTTGGTACATGATACCCTGTGACCTTTCTCACTGAGCAAAGACAAAAACAAATTTTGTTTTTGAAGTGCAGCATGCCCCCTTGCTTCCAAAGCTGAAATAGACTGTAGGTCCACCCATTTTGCAGCAGGAAAACTCAGCTTTTTCTGTCATTGTAGCCCACAGTAAGACATTTACACTGATTCAGAATTAAATTTGATTCAGATGACTACATTTATTATCAGTTCCAATTGGATTTGATCCAATCCAATCATAAAATGAGGTGAGTTTTCCCTTTAAGACTCTTAGTTTAAAAAAACAGTGTTGACAGTTTTGCCTAAAACATGTCTTTTTGTTTTAAAGTCTATTCTGCCTCTTTTCCGGTGTTTGACTTCCATTGAGCGCACCGTGGAACGATGTCAGATATCAGTCGGCACACCCAATGACCGAGTGATGATCCAGTTTTTCTGTAGGCATGGTAGGAAACATTTTGTATCATAAGCTGGAGGTAAACGAAAGATTAGGGACTTTTAGAGAACTATTCTGATTGACTTAAATGATTTTAATCTTATTTATTTTTTTATTGACTTCAAAAAACTGAACCTTTTTTTTAGCTGGTTTACTCTTACCATGCTTAAAGGGGCCTTTAACGCCATTATGCTGCAGACACTGCAATGCATAATGTCAACACTTGGTGGCAGTGTCCTGTCTCCTTTTGTTATAGGTATCACTAAAACCTACAACCTGCATTTCCAGGAGAGTGAGGCTCTGCAGGCAGTGTTTGCTTCACACCTCTGCACCAATGTGCTGAAGGCTCCTGCCAGGTTAGCAGTTCAGCTGTCAAGTTAGAACCTCATCTATTCACTACATACAAAACTTCAGGACCACATTTCTATATTTGTGAAGGATTAATTTTTTAAAATAAAATCTTGTTTTTCAAATTAAAAAATCAACTTTAACCTTTTCTTTTACTTACAGGTGGGTTTACTGTGGCATTAATTAAGTGTGTGGTAGCTCCTTGCTGGATTTCAAACAGTCTGTTTAAAGAAGATAGAATAGTTGTTTGCAGTATTTTGTTTTCTCAGCTGAATGTGGGCAGCATTCAGACAAATACCCCGAAACAAACACACACACAGCTTAAATTCAGTGCAATTCAGTTCATCAGGAAGTCTGAAAAGGACTCAAACATTAATACTAGTATCTAGAAGGGCTGCAATCTGTCTTCACAATACCAGAGTTGATTCTTTGTGTTTTTGCATTTGTTTTGTTTACTTCTGAAGGCTTCTTGCTGATATGGTGATGCATTTCCCAGTGTCCCAGGAGGAAATCACACTGTCCATGAGTCCCCTGAGAGTCAGTCTGATAAATTACTGTGAAGAGGGAAATGGTGAGCTGGTGTTACTCTGTGATTTGGCACAGGCCAAGAACAACACTGCAAGTGTCAGTTTTATCAACTGTTTCAAAGCAGCAACAGCTTGGAGATCGATATTTTATAACTTAGCCTGATAATGCAAATAATATGCATACTTTGTTCTGCCACCACATCAAAACAAATACAACAAATGTTGTGTTGATACTGTTTGACTTGGATGTGCTTCTGTCACAGATCACATGAAGATGATGTACACTGAGATGTCCTTACACCCAGACGAGTTCAACTACTTTCAGGTTGGAGTGGACTCGGGCATAACCTTCTGCCTGAAAGAGTTGAGGGTAACAAGGTTATTTTTGGAGGCTCGTTTTATCCTGTCACACGAGAATATTGTGTGTGTATCCTTACATGTAAATACAGAGGGTATGAGTGTGTATGACTGGCTCAGCCAGGCTCATTTTATGTCTGGGCGGTCGTATTTCTGGTCGTGTAATCTGTATCCTTGAGTGTTCGCAGGCCTTTGGAGCCGGCTCTCTGTGTCTTTTCCATGTGAACCTTCCCCTCGGCCCTGTGGCTCAACTTTGTAGCAAAGATACTGTGTCATTAGTGATGCATATAATACCACTACAAAGGAAGAGTAACTTAGGTTATGAGTTACCTAAAGTATAGGCCACACATTGCAAGGTTCGTTACACTTATATGCAAGTTGGAATGTGTTTGTATTTAAGGGCTCGTTGTACTTAGGTCCAAATCAGACAATTTGTATTTTAAGTAGAAGCAAAATCTGGATCATAGAGAACTATACTCTCATTACCCAAATATCATGCTCTGTATTCAAAAATAATTCGTTACAGTGTCTAAATGAACACACCCTTATTCAAATTGCTTTCTCTCCCCTTCACCTGCTTTCACTTTTATTAAATCAGAAGGACTTGGTTAGCCATCTGGAAATTTGGATGAACAGTCCTTGTGTCCGTCCAGTTAATTAGACTGGACTTGCATTAACACCCACAACTCTTGTCCCTAATGTCTTGGAATGTTTCTCGGACACCCTGCTGGGAGGCTTCTCGTTAGCCAGCCTAGTCGTCTTTGTTCCTGTCGGTCGTGGAAAATCTGGTTTAGATGGATTAGAAATCAGAATTTAAGTTTTAGCCGGCCTTCGTTTCTGTGAACATCGACTGATTTATTTATCCCAAAATAAGCTAATAAACATGCAACTTTATCTACTTCTTCAGTGTTACAGTTATGAAATGGACACACACAAGCATAGCTGAGTTTATTTGCTGGTGAGTTGCTGTTGCTCTGTTCTTCCAGGGTTTGCTGTCCTTTGCAGAGTCACATTGCCTTCCAGTGTCGATCCACTTTGGTGCTGCAGGAAAGTAAGTGTCTACTATCGGGCTTATCTCAAGTTTCAAGGACCAACGTCATTCTGTGCTTTACTGCGCCACAGACACTCTCAGCTGACCTCAAAAGTCAGCCAGCTATTTGTCTGTACCTGGGGAGTCTAGAAAAATTACCAGCCACTTCGCCACTTCACCAAGTGAACAGTTATGATGAGTATTTCTGTCAGCTGTTATAACAGTGACACCGGTTAATTTAAAAAACAACATAATGTTATTGTATTATGCCCCCCCCCAGATATTTATCAGCCCATCACTGATGTTGTTTACAGGCCTGTGTGCTTCTGTGTGGAAGACATGATCCTGGAGGCCAGTGTAGTGTTGGCTACTCTTATGGACTCTGGAAGCAGGGACCCCTCTCAGCCCACAGAGAGCCTGGCCCCCACTACACTCAGGTAACAAACACTGTCCTGGCTGCAGACGCACTGCTTTCAATCCTGTGTGTAATAATTTGAATCCCTTCAGCGTCCTTGTCATAGCTGAAGCCTGTGCAGGCCCAGTTTCTCAGATCTACTGCAACAGCGTATCTGAGAGTTTAATTGAATCTTCCCAAAAGGCTCCACCTGAGCTTCTCTCCTGGCACTCAGTCAAGGCAGTTTGCCCTCATTGGCTGTTTTTAGCTTCCTAAGAGAGCATAGTGTTACAAGGCCAGCCTTTTGCCTGTAACAGAGATAAATAGGGCAAGCCCAGGACGTGAGGGGTTAGGTTAGAAGCCTGTCAGTGTGACAGTCGGTAATCCCTTCATCTCCGCTAGGCAAGTCTGCTTGGCTGTTCTGCCAGTGACACTGTCCCATTCTGCTACCCTTCTCTCTCTTCCTCTCTCTCTCTCTCTCTCTCTCTCTCTCTCTCT
>JAQNCA010000027.1:1759833-1770489 GCA_029783725.1 Acanthurus tractus
CACCATAAAATCAGCATAAAAAGCTCATTTCTAAAGATTTTTTCCGAGTGATCTGAAATCCTTCAATCAGTGACCTCGTCTAAACAATGATTTCCTCTCTGGTGAATAATCTCCCCGCTGTGCACACAGCTCCCATTCTAAACGATCATGCATTACTCTTTCAGATTAGGTTTTGTTCTTGATAAAAGTTGGATTTGAACCGGGTGACGGGGTCACAGCACGACGGCCTGCAGAGCTGTGGAGAGGACAGCCATTATTGTTCGGTCAAAATTATATTTAGATGTGAGGAACCGAGTTTATCCAATTTTAGAAAACCTCACAGAAAGTGTGGATTCCAACAAGTGGAGACTCAGAGGTCTGCGCCCACCTGCGTCCCCCGAATTCTCTTTGAGACAGAAAACAAAGAGTGCTCCTCTCTGCAAATGCCTGTGATTACAAACACTTTGCTCGGCCTGCTGGGAAAACACACAGCTTTGGGTGTGTGAGGTCAGAAAAGATGTGCGTCTGTACTCGCTGAGGAGCCTTGGACTCGGGTTCAGCTCGGACTCGGCCTCTGCTCCGCGAGGAAACAGTTATTTATCACCAAAAACAAATGTGTTGCATACCAATCAGATCCTCTAATTAAATGTTAATGAGCATCAGTGCTTCATTTGAAATGATTACATTTCAATACTCAAAAGTCAGAAAATAAAAGAGTAAAAATCAGCAGCAGGTTGGCTGAAGCTCACTGATCACCTTTGGCAGGGCCTCAGTGAGGCGTAAAGATTTAAAAGCTGTCCCCGTCTCTCTGTCGCTAGATTGTGAATTCTGGTTTTGTGATATATCACTATCCTCCTAATTGCATCTGAATCCTGCATGTGAGCTTCACCCCAGAGCCACAAATAAAATGCAATAAGCAAAACTTTAAATAACCTTCCTTCCCTTTCCCCCGAGGTGTTTGTCTTTGGCAGAGAAACGTGTTATTGTCCCCCGAGGTGCATAAAATATGACCCGTGACAATATTATTTTTCTATCTGAGCTGATTTTCATGAGGGACATCGTGGAGGAGCGGCTGGTCACAAGGTGGAACATGGATGAGAGCGCTGGTTCTGATGGGCGCCTTCACCCGGTGATAATGGTTTAATTAATGTAGGAAATCACACACAGCTCCTGTGCACCCAACCTCGCCTCTGCCGCGGTGTGGCCAGCAGGGGGCGCTCCTGGCACCAGCAGGCTGTGTGTTCCCTGACCGGGGGAATGAGTTATTTTAAGTCGGCAAAGAGCAGCCTCATGCTTTATGGCGTTTGGCAAAAGTGAAATATGTGGCAGGTTTAATCTGCTGCTGTCACACGCACCTTTCTGGTTCTGTCCCAATTAAAGAGCATTTTAATGTTTGAGTGACGAGCACACACACACACACACACTTACTGTTTTGAGCTCTGACAGTGTGTGTGCACATGAAGTGAAATAACATGTGTGCAAGTAGAGAAAAACTATGACTATATCACGAAATATGGCGGGTTAAACTTCGGCCACCACAGGTAACAGTGTCCAGCTTGAGTAAATTAATTTAGAAAATAATGTAAAAATATATATTTATGCTACTTTCATAATTTAAATGTGTGCATAAAGAGACAGTATTGAAGGAATCGACTTTGCAGTAAATAACTCCGTCTGGAAGTTCACGCACAGGAGGTAATTTATGTTAAATTCCCGTAAAAACACGGAAAAACACCGTTAAAAATGCGGATGTTTGGTCCCGACGCAGAAAGGAGTCGGTGATATTTTAATAAGGAGGATGTTTGGGTTTCCCAGCCGTGTGTGCGCCGTGTCTGTCCCACCGGCTGCTGGAATAAAAAGCTAAAAGTCGGCTGCGGACACATTTCCTGAACTCCACTAATCCTCACATCATCTCCTTCCCTTTTCCAGACGCTATCGATCAACCCGGGGCTCTACGTCAGTATCGATAACTTTGCCAAAGCAACAAAAAATCAAGTGCGATCGTCCGGCGGCGGCGGCGGACGGAGGCTCGCACGCAGCCACTTGCTTTTTGTACTTTTTGCAACAGTCGCCGCACTTTTCTTCCGCCTCTCCGGCCGCCGCTCCGACAAACATGTCGGCGGACTTGTCAAACGCATCGGCGGAGCGTCGCGTTCAGGCTGCTCGCTGTGTTTTTTTAAAAGTGGGACCGGTGATCGTAAACGGTGTTTAACGAGGGGGAATCCAGCCCACATATTTATTGCAGCCACTGAAAAAAATCTCCTCAATATCCCCCAAGATGGCCGCCGATGTAGGATCGATGTTTCAATATTGGAAGAAATTTGATCTACGGCGGCTCCAGGTTAGTGCTATTCTCACCTTTCTCGGCTTATTTTTGCAGCGGTGTGTGTCGGCGCTCTTCCCCGGGGTGCGCTGCTGGTTTTGGGGGGATATGAGGCAGAAGCTGGCGGCGTTCGCATTGATAGTTATTAGAAATTGATCCCTCTTCTGCCTTTGTTCAGTTCAATCATTGATCAGCGGTGGAGCGACCGTGGAGCAGCACAGCCTCCGTTAGCCACACCGATCTGGGATCAGCACCGCGGACAGCACTGCTGTTTACGCGCACCGGCTTTTCTACGCGTTTTGTTCTTTTATTTTTCTGCGTGCTCGGTGCCGTCCGCGGCCAGCTCCGCCGCACCGACATGTACGGAAACTTTTAATGCACCTCCGTTATGGACGTAGGCTGTAACTTTTTCGCCCAGCTTAATGTTTTATGCGGTTTGTGTCGACGGCCGCCGCGTCGCCGCCGCTGCCGCCGCTGCCGCACCGCTCAGTAGGCTAACGTTACCGATCCGTTCATGTAATTTCACATTTTTTATTTTGATTTTCTGTATTTTGAACAATTTGCATGTTGGGAAGTTTTTTTTGTGTGATGTGCAAAGTTTATTTTTTCACACATGGAGCATTTGATGACAACATTAGTGCATTCTGGACATTTTGACACATTAAACCATTTAGTTTCCTGTTTTATTTAATTTTTAAAATATAATGTGGAGCTGTAAAGTGTGTAACCGCTGAGCTGCCGGGCTGCTTCTGAGCGTGTGTGTGTGCAGGTGGAGGCGGTGAGAATGTGGCCGGTCAGGTGAGCAGTTTGTCCGGGAACATGGTACCCACAGAGTGCCGCTGAACCGCATGTGAGCCCCGCATGAGAGCCCCGCATGAGAGCCCCGCAGCCGCTCCGGAGCCGGAGCAGCATTCACAGCCCGCGACGCTGAAAGCAGGCGGTGAAATAAGGTTTGCAAAAAGCTAAACGCTGTTTTCAGTGTCCACCTCCTCCACCACCTCCTCCCCTCCACCCACCCCGCTCCCCTCGCTCCTGAAGCCGCATAGGGCTGCTCGGCCGGGGGGGCTGTGTAATTGTATTCCCCGCTAATGTTTGTAAATGAGCCTCGGCCGGCGCAGGGGCACCGTCCCCGCCGTGTGACTGATGCTCTGTAACATGAGCGGTGACAGGAGCACGGCAGCCCGGGTCCCTCGGAGAAGCCGACCGAGGAGGAGGAGGAGGAGCAGGCGTCAGATGAGCCGTGCTGGCCGGGTGTTGTTCCAGCTCCCGGCCGCTGGACCTCTCCGCCTCCCATCCAGCCTGGGATCCACAGGGGCGAGGGAGCTATTGTTGTTGCGGCTCCGCGCAGCGTCCTCTCTGCGGGCTCTCATCCCGGTTCATTCCGGCTCCAGAGGACCGTGCGGGGCCGGTTTATGATAGATGTATGCATTCAAGGTTTTTCATTAAATGTGACTGAGTAGCTGTGGAGCTAAATCTGAACTGCCCCTTAAGGATGCCCGAGCCATTACCTAGTGTCATGAGCAGTGATGTAGTGGTGTATAATAAAAAGGTTAGCCTCCAGTCAGTGATCATCACAAGGCGTACCAACACTCACATGAGGAGAAAAATCCAGAAAAGTGTTAGTTCACGCTTGTGTTCCCTCAAATGACCTTATGCTCATGTAAAATGAATCACTTTGCTCGCTGAGAAGCACCAGTGTTTAAATGTGCTGCAGGAGGATGGTGGTCAGTTTATAAAGGTGGCTAAATAATTCCATCAGTAGGTGCATGAATTGGATTTTTGTGTTTTCTCTGCAGCGTGCTGCTTTCAGGCTTCTCACTTGTGTTTCCACGCAGCCCAGGTGAGGCTCTGAACTGTGAAAAAACCCCACTGTTTATCACCTGGATCATTTTGCAGACAGATAATGTTTTTTTAGAAGTGCCGTCTTGCAGAAATGCAACTCTTCATCGCAGCTGCATCATGGATGCATGAAACAAGTTGAATGCACATGTAGTCATGAATTAGCTAAAAAAAATGAATGCGAGTATGAATAGCTACATCCTGACTCAACGGCAGCGTGCTGTCCTACAGTTTGTCCGGCTGTTGTTAATGATCATCTGACAGTTGTCTCACTGAAATCATGTTTGCTTTAACACGGCAACCTTTTCCTGTTCCACAGGAGCCGATCGCATTTTCTTATTGTCAGCGGCTCTGGTAAATATTCCTGCAACCAGCCTCTCTGGTTGCAAACATGCCTGTAGCCTAAATGTGACATCGTCTGCTACATGTGTCAGAAATCAATTAATTCACTTATTTCTCATTCAGTCATGGTTGGAGCCGGTTTCTGGCAGTGTAAATCATTGCAGCGGACTCCCCACCTCAGCCCGTGTAAAGCAGTGCTCTCTGTGTATCTGAGGACATGTATGAGCTGTTTGTTTTAGCCGCTCACGCCGGAACATTTATTTTCTCATTACAAGTTATTATTGTATGGGTAGACCGAGTGTGTGCGGGTTTCTGGTGTTTGTGCAGTAGATTTGTGCCTCCGAGTTTCACAGGATGAATAATTCACCTGCAGGCTGATGAAAAGAGGGCAGGGAAAGTGCGAAGCGCTGAGGTGGAGTGACCTTGGTTCCTGCTGGCTGCAGGTCACCCGGCCGTTGCTGTGGTAATCATTCACACCAGCCAGATGGCATTTCCGTGGGCGAGCATGAAAAGGACGGGTCAGGGTCTGTCCTGCCAGGTCCTGCCAGGCCCAAAAACAACTCCAGGCCAATACGGTACCTGGAGAGAGAGTGCTGGGCCTGTAGAAACACTCTGCTGAGCCAGGTGATGAGAGTGCGCTCGAGCCCACAGATCTGTTTATTCCTACCAGCCTGCGTGTCTGCGTGCGTTTATTATCATATATTTATCACATGCATCCTGTTCAATACTTGCCCTTTTAGAGCGCCGAGAGAAGAGAAGAAATTGCAGAAATTAACATCAAAGCAGACTAAAAAAAAAAAAAACCAAGAACTTTTATTTAATTTTACTGAAGCAAACTTGCGCTCCATGTTGCTGCCGACCACTCTGTTGTCTTTAGCAATGTCGCAATGCTGCGCTCATACGGCGAAATAACGCTCGGCTGCTTATTTGTTACCGTTTTTTCGCCTTGTTGTTTCCACTCTCTCTTCCATGAATCCAAGAGGCAGTGGGGTTTTAGATCAGGAACAAAAGCTTGTGATTGTACTACATTTAGCATGACTCAGTTGCTCTGGTGTCAGCTCTAATCCGCACACAGAGACAACAGTATTGCCAAACAGTGAAATTGCTTTGCAGCCTGTGAGCCTGGCTGCCTCCGCTGCCAGCCTGCTCTGTGTGCTGTTTGCCAGTAGCTCCCACACACACACACACACACACACACACACACACACACACACTGACACACACACACACACACACACAACACACCAACCCTGCAATCTCAAATTGGCTGTGAAAATCGGTCTCTGTCTCCCTTTCATTCATGCTTTCATATATTTGTTTGCTGATATTGTTAATGTCAAATGCATCAGCATAATCTCATTGTAGTGGAGAGTAAGTAAGTCCAGAGCGCCTCAGATCTTGTATTATTTATCACAATGACTGTATCATTTGATTCGTATGCTGTGGAAGATATAAAAGGCTTTAAAGTCGACCTCCACTGCGCTGCTATATGTGCTCATTATCTCATTTTCAAGACTCGTCTTTTGTTGTAAGGTTCTGCAAACCTCCTGCAGATTAAGTGCTGTGTGTGAATGCAAACGCTGCCCCATCATCACCATCACCATCATCGTAATCAGCGCCGGTTTGAGTCAGGCATGCCTCCCCATGTAAACATTTCTTAGCATGCCTTTTATTATCACCAGCACTTGTGTGAGCGGCTGGGTGGGGCATGTCTGTCACGGTCCCGTATCCTTCGGGTCGCCCTTCTCTTCCTTTGACAGTGACAACAAAGCAAATAAGAAAGAGGGGAGCTCTTACAGGACTATCTGGGGCAAATTGAGATGTGAAATCCAGGAGCCATAACCCCGGCACATAAAACGCAGGGAACATTAGAGAGCGAGAGGAGTGAAACAGACTTCAGCATTAAGCTGTTTAACCTCTCTGTGTAGCATTAGTGGTAGAGACTTCAAAGCAGATGCTTCAGCGTTGGAAGCAGAATGACAAATGGGTTTAGAGACAGCTACCGTGAGCATTCTCACAGGAAGACTAGGCCTGTCATTAATGTCAGCTTAATCACTTTGACCTTCCTTCAAGTAGATTTCCATACCTATCCAATCATTTTGCTGTGCTTGTGCTCCTGTTTGCAGACTGCTGTATGTGCTGCTGTTTGATAAGGCTGGGTGGGATGATGTTACCGTCTGTGTCGCTGTTTGTACGCTTCACATGTCCTGGAAGCAGTCATATTAAAGCACTGGTTCACTTGCTCGTGCTGCAGGAGGAGAGAACTTTCCGTTAGTAATATGCGGCCGTGCATTTGGCTCTGGCTTGATTTTCCCAGTTTTTGACATATACGTCTCCGAGGTCTCTGCCCGCGTTCTGCGAATGCAACGGCCGTGGATGTGGTTTCCTCTCCGTTTTTCACAGCTTTCAAATAATTACTGCTGCAGGCAGACCAAACACCACCACGCCATGTATCACCGTTCATGCTATTTCCCAGAAATCAGACATTTTAGCTCCTGATCGGCTCATAAAATTTGTTACGGGAAGACTGTTAAAACAGGCAGTCTTCTTAAGTGAATTGTAACACGGGAGGAAAATGGCATTAGGTGGGTCTGAGACAACAGAAAAACCCGATTCACTCCGACCGAGAAAGATCTTTTCTGTCACCGTCAATACAAACCGTGTAAAATCACAGACGGAAGTATTTGTTAAGGAATAGAATGCAGTTTAATTTAGTCACTCTGTTGTAACGCAGCTTCTTGCCACCGGTGGCAGCACTGAGCACACTGAGGCCGCCGCCTACATGAGAAATCTTTGCCATCTTTGATTTTACATAGTTTTTTACTGACTGTAATGGAAGAGAGCGTCGTTAGTGAGACCGAATTGTGTTTGTTTATTTCTGTGTATGTATTTTTCCCTGGACAGAATTTTAGGAGCCGTTCTTTGACAGAAATGTGTGAGTGTCAGGAGCTGGGAATGAAGGGATGAAGGTCCGTGATGTGTGTTTTGACTGTGGATCGGACAGTTTCCATCTAAACTAGTTTCTGCCGGCATAGTTCTCACGGCATGTTCTGATTTTTGGCGTGAGAGTACATTGTTATTCTGCAGAATGATGCACCTCCGAGCACCAAACAGAAGTGCTTTGCCTTAATTTAATATGGCTTGATGAGAATTCTCAGAAACTGACCTCTTTTGAATTAGATTAGCTGAAATCGTGACATGATGTTGACATATTTAATTCTAATTCTAATCACTAGTTGTTGTGGCAGATTAGTGCAAAGAGTTGCTCATCATTCTCCTGCTTCCTACATTGTCTGTTTGCACAAAACATCCTCCAAATATTTCTGCCTTTGAAGGCTTGCCGTTTTAATGTCTTCTTCTGTGAGGCGCCAAAAACGCAGCAGTACCCCGACGTTTCGGCAGGAACGTCCCCTTGGTGGTTGACAGTGCTCCGCAGCAAGAGACGCCAGATTTTTCATAGCAGTGCGTTCTCTGTTCTGCTGCCCCTAGGCTGGAGCAATTGCTTTGCAGGAGTAAATAACCAGCTTTAACAAAACTTCAGGGACACATTAGTCTGCTGGAGGATGGTAGGGCAGCCTCTCCTCGCCTCGCAGTGAAGGCGGCGGAAGCGTCAGGAGGAGAGAGGTAATGGCTCATCGGCATGGGTATAAAGCTGTGTCTCCTCTCCCCGCTGACAGCCAGTCCCATGCCCAGCAAGTCCATATTGAGCTGCATTTCTCCACCGCGGCCTTGGCTTTATTTGTTTTGACTGTCTGACGCTACTGCAGATGTATTGAGCACCCGTCCTTTCCTGTTCATTTCACCGGGCTTACAATGAATCCCACTGTCCTCCCTCTCTCCGTCTCTCCGTCGCTCCACCCAGCATCCCTCAGCTGTGTTTGGCAGGGTTTCACCAGCTGTATTTCATTTCTCTATTGTCCATTTCGACCTTCATGACTTAAAAAAAAAAGCCCTTTTTTTTTGCTGGTCTTTTGTGTTGTGGTGTGGTGTGGTGTGTGTGTGTGTGTGTGTGTGTTGGTTCTGACGTGGGTTGTCATGTAGTGTGAGCTAGCATGGTGTGAAGGGTGCTCCTGGGGCCGGCGCACTCATGAGATCAATGCTTCACTAACCTTCTCCAGGTTGTCTTCGGGGATCCCGGCAGCTCTCATTATGTGCCACCGCTCAGAGTGTGTTTACCAGACTGGAGGAGCAGTCGTCTCGCTCATGCCACCCTTTTGTGAGGCCCATTTGTCCTCATTTAAGTGGGGAGAGAGAAGACCCGGGCACGCCGGCCTCTCTGTGGTCTTTTGAGCAGTAACCGGCGTTTGTTAATACAAAAGCAGATGTGCTCTTATTTGTCAAAATAACACAAAAGGTGTGTTATGGCGAACGCAGACGGATCAGGCTTGTTGTGTTAGCTGGTCTTGTCTTTGTGCAGCTGCCCCCACACAGTTAATTACACTCTTATTCATCCCCAACAATGGGAGGGGATGGAATAAATCTGAGCGGCGCACTCTCGCTTCTTCACCGGGAAGGTGCAGACTGGGACCCTAAAGCGAGCGAGTGGCTTCAAGAGGTACAGTTTATCATTTTTAATGGAGAGGAACAGGAAGTGGAGACATGAAGCTGGGCTCTGTGATTTATACGCCGCCTCAGTCGGGGGAGAAAAGAGCAAGTCTATCTCCCTGTCCACACCTCTGGTTTGCAGCCGCTCCTGCTCGAATCATACCCCACTGCTATTCTCGGCTCCTCTCCAACACCACCAAAATACACTCGCACTTTGCTGGAGCCTCTCCGGGGAAATAACACAACACTTGAATTTGCCTATCCAACCAAAAGGTTTTTTTGGGTTTTTTAGGGTTTTTTTTTTTTTTTTATTATAACGAAAACAACACCTTATTGATTTATTATCCATTATTAATGTCAGCAATTACACGGTAACACGTCCGCTCTAATGAGTTATTGCTGGTGTGTAGGAGGTACAGTATCATCCCCGAGTCCCCGTCTGCGTCGCTCCGCTGCCTCCTGCCTCTCACTTCATCTGGTTTTTGTTGTTCCCTGAAAAGCCCAGTGATGTCATGCCTCCATTGTCACCTGTTCATTTACTTTCGTAGCGGAGGGCATCGGAGTATTGATTAGGGATTGCAACTGTGTTAGCAGCTCTGCCGGTGTGTAATATAGGCCTTGAGGCTATTCTGCCTTTCCGTTCGGTCTCACGAGTGCTTTCCAGACCTTGTAATCTTAATTAAATATGCAACTTTTGATCGCAATAGGGTCACTAATTTTGCATTTAAATGTGGTCACAGACACCCCCGATCCCCCTCAGCTCGGAGACGAGGCGGACATTTTGAATCTTAATTCAGAAAAAGGAGAGAAGAACAAAGAACTGAATTGAGTCTCTCCTTTTTCAATTTCCCTTGTTAGCCTCCTGCTGCATTCCCCCTATAGTTTTTTTTTTTTTTTTTTCCAGATGAATTTTATGATATTTTCCTCCCCTCCCTTCTGCCTCTTTCTCTCCTCTCTCTCACTCCTCGGCAGTTTTCCCCAGACAGGTTCCACAGTGTTTTAGAGGGGATGGATTTAATTGCTCTGTGGGGATTGGTTGGCTGTGCCGGGCTCGGCTGTTTAATTAGTGTACCCTGCCGGGATTGGTTTAATGCTTCATGATCTTGAAATTGTCTGATTGTTCAGCCCTCTGGGGACTCTCCCTGCCTACGTAGGCCAGCAGGTTTAGCTAAACATTGCTCCAGGCTTCTGCTGTATGCAGCAGGAGGAGAGAGATGCCTCAGGAACTGAGCTCCGGTCCAGGTTGGTGGGGGTCATGACCAAACGGTGGACATGCACACGCGTGGAGGGGACGGTTTTTCCCGGGTTCCCCTGAGTTCTTTGGTGCAGATCTCGCAGGAATACTCATCCTTATGATATTTCATCCTAGCTTGATGCTGTATGGAAATGATCCTATTGACTATTAATGCAGTACCAATATTTATACTATGACACAGTGTTTCTTTATGATTAGCAGCAGCAGCAGCAGCAGCAGCAGCAGCAGCGTATGATGATTTTTAGCTGCAGCCAAGCAAAATAGTTTGTTATGCATGTGGCTCTCTGCTTGGCCCGCACATTTTTTTTTGTACATTTTTCCCTCGCATGTCTGAATGGATGTCTTGTGTTTTTGAAGGAGCTCCTCTCGCCGC
>JAQNCA010000027.1:1840012-1850956 GCA_029783725.1 Acanthurus tractus
AAACAGTCAGCACCACTTCTTTTCTCATTTCATGTCAGTATTTCACTTTGTTTTAGTCATGTTGAAGCTCTTCATCAAACTCCTGTGTCTCTGCCGAGTTCACATTCGGACATTGTCGAGGCCCCTGCAGGACTTTCTGATTTTCAGCCTCAGATCTGCGTGTGTGGTTTGGATTATGGCCTCATGGCGCAGCACAGCTCGCAGACAGATGACAGACAGATGACAGACAGATGACAGACAGATGACTGCTTTCTGCTCAGTGCGAATGTTTTGGCAGTGAGCAGAGTTAATGCTTCCTTTAATAAAAGCAGGTCCTGAGCCTCCTCACACCATTACGTTGGACTGTTTCTCCAGGTGGCTCTGCGTAACATCCAGCCTCATCAGTAACCGCCATTAGTCTGAAATGCTGCATTTGCTTTGCAGCAGGTGCCGGCAGTACCTGCGCTGTCTGAGCAGCTCCACTCGTTCAGACTCTCTGAGCAGAACATTCTACCAAAAGCCTCCAGGAGCTTTTCTGCAAATGCATGAACGAGAAGAGAGAGAGCCGTGGTTTCCACTTTGCTCCTGTGTTTTTCCCATCATGCTGTGTGCTCGTCAGCACCGTCCTCAGCTGACAGGTCTGCGTCTCTGTGCACGGCCTGCTGGGATCTTTGGTGACCTCCTGGCTTGTTGGTCCTTGGAGAACCTGTGTTCTCCGTGTGACAAACCCTCACTGTGGTTTCGCTTTTACACACAGATAGATTTTAACAAGTCATCTCCTCTGGAATGTCCTCCGTGGCTCCGTGTGCTTGCAGCACTTTGTGGTATCTGTCTGTATTCAATTATCTAAATCTGGTTATCAGTCAGTTGTGGCCGGTTGAGCAACAGAGTGAGAATCTTTTTGAAATGGCTCATAAAAGTGCAAGAGAAGTCTGTTTTTACATGAATTACATCAAGATTTAACAGTCGTCTTTTTGTCAAATATGACATTTCTTTTAGAAGTTTGGCTTAAACAATGTGGAAGACAGAGGAGTGAAGCCAGTGAAAAAAGGATTAAGCATGTATTCACAACACTGTGTTTTTTTCCTGGAAGCTTCCATGTGTTTTATGTCAGATTTGTTAGTTCAGCCCGAGAAAATACGACTGTATTTCCAGAAAATCCCCCTGGGTGTTTTCCGAGGCAACTTCATCGTTTGTCACAGTTCAACCTCGGCGGAGCAGATAACACATTTAGGCTTCATGGTGCAGGTTTTACATTTTGATGACATTATAGGTTCCAGTCTTGACTCTCCAGCTGGGCTCCCTCCCTGAGAGGTAATCAGATCTGTAAATACTTAACCGTCAATATGACTGTTGTTAAAGGTTTTTAAACTGGGTTCCACTGCATGTAAACCCATTTTTCTGGCACATGCAGCCGTGTGTTGAGATTTTATTAATAAGTTAAAAAAGAAAAAAAGGACGAAGAAAGAAAAATATTGCATTACTTTTAAAAACATGTGTTGTTGTTTTATGACTGCAAATAATCCAGATGAATTCATGATCAATGATACAAATCAAACTGCAGCGAATAAAAACGATCGGCTCTGTGCTTCACTGTGCATTTGTCTTATATAAGCTCTGTGCAATGTGCCTCCACTGTGAGTTAAGTGAGTGTGTTAAAATAGACTTTTCATGCAGATATTTGTGATGCGTTGCTTCCCTCTAGTGGTCGTTTGCTGAAAGTGTATCACTGGGGCCACATTTCAGAAGCAAACTGAGAGATTTTTTTTTTTTTACAATTATTAGGCATTTGTCAGTGTTGTTCCAGACGGCAGGTGTGGTCATCACATACTCACCTGTGCTCTGTGCTCCAGGTGCTGGGGCTCTCTCAGGGCAGCGTGAGCGACATGCTGTCTCGGCCCAAACCGTGGAGCAAGCTGACCCAGAAAGGCAGGGAGCCCTTCATCCGTATGCAGCTGTGGCTGCTGGACCAGCTCGGCCAGAGCCTCAGCCAGCCCCCCAACCAAGGCCACACTCAGGGTGAGGCTGCAGCTCACACACACACACACACACACACACACACACGAGAAATTCAGCTGAGATGCCTAAATGTTAATGTGTCAAACCTCAGAGAGCAAAATGTAAAAATATAAATCTTAGAAGTGTGAGGCTGTATGTGAATTTTTTTTGTGGTGCCCCCCTCCTCTAGAAAAAAGCCCAGTGACGGCCCAGTCCTCGCCCTCCCCGCCTCCGAGCCCGGCAGAGAGCCACCCGAGCCCCCTGGTTGAGCCTGTGAGCCTGTCCTTGGAAAGCAGCAAGGAGAATCAGCAGCCGGAGAACCTCGGCCTGGGGTTGCCCCCCCACCCCGAGGGAGGGAAATCTACTCCCAGCCTCATGGCCCTGCATCAGCCCACAACCCCCCTGGGTATCCAGGAGCTGGTGGCCATGTCCCCAGAGCTGGACACGTACGCCATCACCAAGAAGGTCAAGGAGGTGCTAACAGACAACAACCTCGGTGGGTGGAGGTTCACACTGGGGGGGTTTGGCTGATGAGCGCAGTCACAGGTTCTACATAGGCCTTTGTTTGTTTGCTCCCCGCAGGCCAGCGTCTCTTTGGGGAGACCATCCTGGGCCTGACTCAAGGCTCCGTGTCCGACCTGCTCTCCAGGCCCAAACCGTGGCACAAGCTCAGCCTGAAGGGCAGGGAGCCGTTTGTCCGCATGCAGCTGTGGCTCAATGATCCTCACAACGTAGACAAGCTGAGGGCCATGA
Organism: Acanthurus tractus; assembly: GCA_029783725.1. Taxonomy (NCBI): domain Eukaryota; kingdom Metazoa; phylum Chordata; class Actinopteri; order Acanthuriformes; family Acanthuridae; genus Acanthurus; species Acanthurus tractus. The sequence goes on from JAQNCA010000027.1 coordinate 1,842,743, forward strand.
AGAAGATGGAGAAGAAAGGTGGGGGGCCCACAGTGGATACTGTAATCATTCCTCTGTACAGTTTGAGACTTCACTGGTGTTCTGTCAGCCCCTCATGCTGTGTCTCTCTCCCCCCTGCAGCCTATCTGAAGCGGCGGTACGGGCTGCTGAGCACCGGCTCAGACAGTGACTCACCCAGCACTCGCTCTGAGTGTGTGAGTCCCAACTTGGCCTCACTCGACCTGTGCCCCTACAGCCAGGTGAAGAAGCCTCGAGTGGTGCTCGGCGCTGAGGAGAAGGAGGCCCTGAGGAAGGCCTACCTCCTGGAGCCCTACCCCTCCCAGAGCACCATCGAGATCCTGGCCTCCCAGCTCAAACTCAAGACCAACACCGTCATCAACTGGTTCCACAACTACAGGCCAGTGCAGTGATGGTTTGCAGCTTTGCTAACGGCTGCCTCTGTTGTTTGCATCAATCCAAACTGTCTGATGTCATGTGACTGTCTAACAGCAGCGTGTGTGTGTGTGTGTGTGTGTGTGTGCAGGTCCAGGATGCGGCGGGAGGTGCTGATGGAGGGTCTGCCAGACAATGACACAGACGCTGAGCATCACAGCTACTCCCCCTCGGTGACGCGGAGCCCCCACTCTGACGGAGAGGAGCGGAGGCTGCAGCAGCCCTCAGGACACATCCACTCCAGCCTCCCTCTCAGCGCCAACACAGCACTGCCTCATGTCAAACAGGAGGCCATAGACAGGGAAGACGAGGGGGAGGAGGGGCGGGAGGGCTCCGTCAAACAGTCGAGAGCTCAGTGTTTTTCCACAGCGGGGCAGTTCCCGCTGCTGAAAAGCGAACACGAGGACTCCATGGCCGGCTGTCCGGAGCCCCACTCGGCCGGCCAGAGCCTGAGGCAGGAGGAGGGCATGAGCAGCCAGGCTCAGGGGCTCTACCATGTGGCGGTCTCCGTGGACGGCCCCCAGAGGAACAGCCAGTCCAGGCACGAGGGGGAAGACTCCGGGAAGTCCTCCGTCGACCCCGTCAGCTTCAAGGCTTCGTCAGAGCCCTGCCGCAGCAGCCTGGAGGTCTCTCTCAACTCGCCCTCCGCCGCATCCTCACCCGGCCTCATGATGTCAGTCTCCCCGGTCCCGTCCTCCTCCGCACCCATATCGCCCTCGCTGCCGAACCCGCCCTCGACGAGCACCAATCACAGCCTGGACCCGAACCCACTCCCCCCCTTTCAAAGCCCCAAACTCAACAGAAGCACTCAGAGACGCAACGAGAAAATGGCCAACCTCAATAACATCATCCACAGGCTCGAGAGAGCGGCCAATCGAGAAGAAACACTGGAATGGGAGTTTTAAGTCCCCTTTTTACTTGTATCCAGTCCCGAAGACCCTCGCGGCGGCACACAGGGGAGTCTCTCATGGAAGCTTCCCGAAGACCTGGAACGGAGCCTGGCTCCCGACGGCTCGTCCTCTCAGACTGATGACTCGTAGGAAACCGGAACGCAGAGCTAAACATACGGCCGAAAGCCCTACAAGAACTTTAAAAGTTGAAAAAAAAATGTATACTTGTGTATTTGTTTTATGTTTGTTTGTTTCTTTTCTTTTGATAATGCATACTACTTTTAAATCTATGTGACAGCACTAGCTGTCGTTTTACCTATTGGACTTGACATGAAGACTTTTGCAGCTATGGTGTCATAAAATGTACACTGATGTTCTGTAGATTGCCACTGGGTGAGATTAAAAAAAGACCCCTGTCTTAAGCCATTAAAAGCACTATAACTATTTGAAAAGAGACTTTGACCAAATTTGCTACTTTTTGAATAGCAATTTTTCAGATTTTGTCTGTAAGACTGGACAGTTTAAGTCAAGTAACATGAAATCCTATTACTGACTGAGGGATAGTCCTTTAAGACTCTAAATATTCAACATCTTGTATGTACTTAGTTTCTTGGTGATATGTTTTGAAATATTTGTAACTCACACGTATAAAATGTGGTTGTACATGTTGTAGAATTGTCTGCAATAGCCTTCTCTAAACCTGATGTAGCATGGTACTCACCTGACCCTGTTATCCTCTGTAGTTAGTCACCTGTGATTATACTTGAGCGAAAACAAGAGAAAAAAAAAAAGTCGAAAACCCTTCCAAAAAATAAGAAAAAAGGAAACTTTGAATCTAACGAGTAGAGTACTTATAGTGTTTTGTTTTTTCTTTTTTCCTTTGAATAATCCTTAAGGTTTACAGTTTAGGGCCCTTGTGCTTCTGGTCGTAGGTGAAACATTCACTGCACATGAGCACAGTTTACATGGTTTCTTTCAGACTTACCTCTCTGACCCTCTAAGGCACTGCTTCTCAGACTGTAACAGGCCAAGACACAGGACACCTGGTTTACCTCAGATTATGTTGATGCACATCATGCTATGACCATGCGTTTCATTCTTACACATAAACATGACCAACGCTTATTTGAATCAACGGAGGGAAGGTTCTTTGTATCATGCCTCAGACATGCAGAGATCGAACAAGTTTTAATGAAAGAAATCTGTCTTTTACAACAACGACGAAAAAAAAACATGCTGCTGTTTAAGGAGACGGGGAACCAACAGTTCCTTTTAATATGTGTGAACGTGTTGCGGTCCTCCTCACAGGTAACACCTGACTTTGTGCACTTTCTCAAAACTGGTTCTTTCGCTGTAGCCAGAACGGTGTTTGCTCGATCGAACACCTCGACCTCTGAGCGCTGAGATGATTTAAGAGCTGGACAGTTTGATGCAAAAGGATTGGCTTGAGCGGCACTTCAGTGCTGTGAATTGATCTCTCTTGGGGCTAAAGCTCACAGACTGTGAGCGCATGATACAGTATGACCTCTCATCGACAAGAAAGCGTCCGATCTGTAAGTACAGTACGAGGTTACAGGTATCCCCTCATATTATCTTTGACCACTTGTGTATCGTGTCTGTAGAAGTTTCTTTGTCATGCTTGCAAGATGTTCTTTATGTATTTTGCCTCTATTTTATACTCAGAACAGTTAACTAGATATTCAATACCTCGTGTATGAACTACTTACAGCACTTAGATTTTGATAATTGTGAGGACTCAAGTAAATTTCGAATATCAACATTATCCTAACCTAGTGTCCACAAGTCTTTGCCTTTCCTGTATCGTTGAAGTTGGTAGTAAACACTTGCACATGTCTACATAGTTGAGAGGACTCGGATTGTATTATGTAGAGATATATATTACACAATGACTTAAAAAAAAAATATCTTACATTCTTGGAACAAAATGTGCTGATTATATTGAAATAGAGTGTACAGATTTAATAAACCAAACCCATTCAAGCCAGTTCTGGTCTGGCAAGCTTGCCCAAGTTTTAGACCTTCTCTCAGGGTAGTCTTGCTTTTTAAAGCTTTACTGAAACAGTTGCTCTCATCAGTGGTGGTGACTATGACAAACATTACGTGGTGTCGAGAATGACTCCGTTATATATTACATGGACCTGTGGAAGTTGTGTGTGTGTGTATTGGAAATGCAACTTTCGCAGAAAAGCAGTGGTTTGTAAGAGAGCAGTTTTGTAATTCATTACACAGACGTGTCAAAGTACAGTGCAGATCGGAACCACCGGCATGAAGCTAATGGGTACATTTTTTAAGATCAGTAGACTTTGCTCTCTAAAAATACTGTTTTTGTTTTCTCTTGGAGCCACAGAAGATTTTTCTCTGATTTTCGTACCACCATTTTTTGTGCATAATCTACTGTATGATTAGAAGTGGCATTTCTTATGTGGAAATTTCATTGTCTGTCATCGTAACATGGACATTTGACTGAAAAAGAAATGTATTTACCCAGACCTTTATCTCTCTTCATGTAAAGCCCATCTCATTGTTTTGCATGCAAATCCATTCTAGTCACATGACAAGGGATAGACTGTGTTTTTGTGTTGTTGTTTTTGCACAGGGACATTGAATCAGCACTTAAAATTTTGTTACATTCGTGAAGTCCATGCATGGTGCAGCTGATAGTTTTGGCTCTCACAAAGTCATCATGAATGCAGTCAAACCAGAAACCGATAACGACCCAGAAAACACAACTTCTAGTTGAATATTCAAATCAAGATTATTTTGTGCCATATCACATGCCTCATGGATTATCCTGGCAGGAGTAATGCCTTGTGGTAAAAGCATGATTCGAGAGGGGTGCAGGGATTTTTGTAACCCAGTTCAGAAAAAGCAAAGCTTTTTTTGTGACAAAAGCCCTGCACATTAGATGGTTTTATTTTGTAATTGACACTTGTCACTAAATAATGAGGTAATTGGTCGGCAAAATTTGAATAATTGTGCTCAGAGTTGTTCGTATAAAAACAATATGTACAACTCTGAGAATGGGGGTTTGTCACGAGGGGTTTTTTTCATTTGAAAGTCAGCTGTGGGCCAATAAAGAGAAGTGTTCTGTGGGCTTATTTACTATCTAAATGCCTCACATGTCAGGCTATTAAATGTTAAAGAATGGACAAAGGTATACCAAGCGTCTTGGGATTAAATTTACATATGTAAGCCATCATTCAATACATAATTGTTTAAGATCCTGCCGTGTTGTGTTTTTATTTCTTGATGCTGAGGAATGATCCATCTGTCAGAGCGAATAAACCATGAGCTCTGCGGCTTCGTCCGCAAGGGACACACGAATGCACACACGTAAATACGAACACATTAGCAAACATAAATACCTGAGAAACCATGCTACAACCTAACTGTCACTTATTGTCATAAATCACCGCCTTATTGCCACGTTGTTTCTTGGCTGAAAAAATAACGAGGATGTGTTTAGATCATCTTCTGATGTTCCCAATAAATCCTTACTCTGATTTGTTTCAAAACCATTTACGTCCCTGGCATTCAGATGTTTGGGGCGCGCAGTGTTTACATGAGCGTACCGCATGGTATGTCTGAGCCCCTCCCCCGAGCACAGTTCTGACGCGATGACGTCACACGCCCACGTAGGTTGTTGGGCTGGAGAGTTTGCGACGATGGCGACGACGGCTCGGTGCTGGAAGGGGACGCAGTGAAGCTGGCCTCGGCACGGATATGACTAATGTTTATTCGGTCGAGCTGTGTTTGCTGCTAAGTAATTGCACGGGCTTCGGATGAATCTTTGGCTTCTAACTTCTCCTCGCTCCTTTCCGTGGTGAGTCCGCCGGCTGTAGCCGTTCCTCGGTGTGTTTTGACAGAGGCCTCCGTTTTGGGTTCCGCCCTCCATCTCATAACAACAAAAACAGTTCCAGAGAGCTATGCTAGCTCAGCCAGCTAACGCTAGCTTCACCACAGCTTACTGACTGCTCTTTGGCACAGTTACTAATTGCTAACATTGAGCACCGTGAGATTGCAGCACCACAACACACTGTTTACTCACGACATAAATGTTAATGTCGGCTGTCTAATCCAAAACATCCGCTTTGGACAAAGCGTTAGTTTGCAAGCATTAACGCTACTTTGCGGACGTGTTATTTTTCAGCAGGTCTAGCTAACCATTGAGGTTAGCTAGCTGCAGAAGATCTAACGTAGCTTAACGTTTCCCAAAGAGGAGGGAGTACCGTTACCGCAAGCTAGCTAGTTAGTTTTCTCTACAGATTCGGGTAGTTATCTACGAGACCTGTTAGCATAACTGCAGCTAGCTACCCACTTTCGCCTCGTAACGTAATAAACTATCGCTGCATAGTTGTTTACGTGATGTTGTACGGCATTTCGCTCTCTAACACACATCAAACTGCTACTCAGAAGTGTTTGTGAATGTTTTTAATTGGCTGTAGCATATTTTTAACTGCTAGCGTTACGTTTTTTTCCACAGGTCAAGCTAACTTAGCTACTTGAAAAAAAGTGAAAAAATTAGCTTATGCTTGTTAACGCTTAAACTGGAAACTGACAACATAACCCCCACACTGGGTTGGAGATATTTATTGAAACAACACGTCGAAATACGCTGATATGTATTTTTTAAGTTAACTCTTCAATGCCGCTTTTAAGTTAAGTGTCACTGTCCGATCATCAACGTAGTCAAGCTACCTGTGCGGTTCAGTCATTACACTGAACATTTCTTTTCCTGATCGGGATATTTTTTGCCTGATAATGTTGCAGCCTATGATGCATGCCGGCATGTCACGGGATAAGTGTAACGTTAAGGCTCTAAGGGGCTTAGCCTTGCCTGTGTGACTCTGAACTCGGAACCAGACTGAGCCGCAGCCACGGGTCATGAGCCCGCTGCGGTAAACAGAGCCCCGTGTGTGTGGCAGATATGCTTTATCAGGTAGCACCAGCAGTAAAAGCTGGACTCCGTCAGTGAGGTAATGACCTCCCGTGGCCTCTTCACGGCAATCTCAACGACCAGGCGGTGCTGATGTCCTCCTCAGCCGCCTGTGCGCCGGAATTTTTGTCTTACTTCTGATCTCTGGCACCTTGAATGTTCCTGAGAAAGTGTTTCGGTCCCTCTCATTTACTGACCTTCTCATATCAGATTTCAGTGTCTGAAAGAGTAGCTGACCTTTGCAACTATTTGTGGGCCTGAACGCTGAGAGATCCCTGACAGTTTACTTGTTTTGAGAAGACGTGTCAGAACGGAAACTAATTATTATATTTTTAGCATCAGTCAGGGTGTCAGTTGTTTTCATGATTATTGAATAATATTTTTTTACACAAAACAGTTCAAAACCCAGTGACTTTTCATTTATAGGCGTGACAAAATAAAACAGCAAATTATTTCATTAAAAGAAACCAAAAAAAGAAACAGTAATATTTTTTCTTTTTATGACAATATAAACAATCCACTGATTATAGACATATACATCGACATGGGTCAGCTTTAATCAATTAACTGACTCGTGGTTGCAGCTCTAATTCTAGTTATCATCATAAGGTTACTCTTGGTAAACATACTTAACATTACCTGAGCAAAAAGTTGGAATATTCTTATGTGAATGTTGAATGGTATTCTTGATGAATGGTATTTTTTCAGATAAACACTGGGCAGGAAATTAATGCCAGCCACCTGCCAAGCGCTTTCAAGCCTTTGGTTCTGCCAAGTATGTGAACATGACCAGTTATTTGGGCAGGTGACCGACCATTGTTGGGTGGTTTAACCACTAATATTGTTTACTTTAAGCTAACACATCTGCAATGCCCAACATTAAGTGCCTTTAAGCCTTAAACATGGTAAGGGAAGTGCTAAGAACGCACTGTTATTTTAAATCCTCTTGAGGCGACTAATTTTGTACACTCTGTTTTCTCTGTTGTTGTCTCAAATACAAATTGAGTTTGTTTGTGTATTTATGGAATGGGAACACTGAATGAGCAGTTCACGTGACTCGGTCATGTCTATATGCTGGTTAAACTGTCGACTAAGTGCATCCAGTTGACCTTTTTCCATTCCACTACTGAGTTTAAGTGGTATCTCTGAGCTCAAATTCAAGCCACTGTGACCACCAGTACAGCTATATTTGTGAGTGAATCAAAGAGCTTCTGTGACTTGAATGTCTCTGTGAGAAAGGCTGATGTTTGCAAAATTTGCACAAGTTTGCAAGAAAAAACATTTGCTCGTTATTCAGGTGCATATTTTCCTTAATTTCCACAGATTTCCATGTCTTACTTGTGAGAGTTTCCAAACAAGATCTTCAGGACTGCTCGTCGTCCGTTACTGATTGTTTGTGGTAAGTCTGAAAGATGCATTGCATAACTAACTGGCCTTTTTAGCCATCTGGTGTGTCTTTGACTGTGGTACTTCACCGCATTTGATGCAACTGACTGAATATGAGCATTACTTAAGGCCTAAATCCAACTACTGCTGGCAAGCCTTCTCTTGCTGTACCATTTCATGTTGAATTTCTTGGCTATTTAACATCCCGCTGCCTAACCAGGGACTCACAATCTCAAGGTGAATCATGAGCCTCAATAAGCTCATTGTCTAAACCCAATTTCTGTTTGAGGTATTTAGACATCCTGATATGTAAATATAACATCAGCGGTGCAATAGGGAAGCTGTTTTTCTGTCTATCAAAATTCATCCGCTCCCTGCCATGACTTCCTATTGGGTGCCTTTAAATTCCATCCATGTGGAACCTAAATAATTCCAGCAAAATCACAGAAAATTACTCTTTAAAAAATGGTAGTTTGGTGCTTCATTTCAGACAGATTCAATAAGTAAATAGAAAGTTAGGACTGTAAATATTCTTTTATGGGGCAAGCT
>JAQNCA010000027.1:1859766-1874717 GCA_029783725.1 Acanthurus tractus
GTGTGTGTGTGTGTGTGTGTGTGTGTGTGTGTGTGTGTGTGTGTGTGTGTGTGTGTGTGTGTGTGTGTGTGAGACAGTGGGTGGTTGTGTTATTTTACTCCACTGGTGCTGAGCCCTGAGCAGATAAGAGCCCAGCCCAGGATTAGGTGTCTGTAGACACAGACCTTTGTTGAGCCATCACAGCCCGATGGTGCTCCTCTCTCTCTCTCCCTCTCCCCCACCCTCACCCCCTGACTCTCTCTTTCCTTAATAAGCCTTTACTCTCTGCTCTGACAGGCTTTGCCCCAGCTATCCGCAGCAGCTCCTGGTGCCAGCCTGGATCACTGACAAAGAGCTGGAAAATGTGGCAGCCTTCCGCTCCTGGAAGAGGTTTCCTGCTGTGGTTTATAGGTTGGTGTTTGTTTCAAGGCAGAGGTTTAAATATGTTCTAACAGTATGTTCAACCAGTGACATTCGCTGCGTCATGGCTTAGCCTGGTTGTTGCTTTTAATTAACAGCACTTGGGAGTGTTTGGACTTTGTGTTTTTGGAAAACTACTCCAACCAGAAATAGCAGCTTATATGCCCATTTTGTGAGTCACAGCACCTGAAAAAAATGTGAGACAAAAGTTTGCTTTGTTAGCTGAAAACTGACGAAAGCCAGCAGTTCCTAGCCTTTTCAGCTCGTGGAACTCTAGCAAGTTTACTTTCGATCACTCATAGATCAGCAAGTTTAGAGCAGTTCAACCGAGAATCAAACCTCATGCATAGTTTATTTCATTTAACTGTTTTTAGAGCTGGAATCATTATTCAAATAGTTGATCCACAAATGATTTGATGTTGTGTTTTCTGCCTGTTTAAGCAAAAAAATTAAAATCAATAACTCCAGCTTGTTATATGCAGATTCACTGAGCATTGTCAAATAACAAACAAATAACTTTTGTGGTTTATACTGTTGATCAAGTAAAATGTGCAATGCACTATGTTAACTTGAACCGAAGGAAACTGAGGTTTTTTTTCCCCCACGATGCTGTAAACGGTCTGTGTTCGATTACACACGTGTCAAACAATGAAATGAGTAATCAAAAAATTAATTTAGTATGGGAATTATTAGTGTAAAACAAAAAAAAAAAATGGAGACAATTGTTAAAAAAAATCAAACATACTGTGGGGATTTAACTAACGGGTTGATAGAAAACGCTCTCTGTTTCACTGTGTTCTGGCAAATTCTGCCTCACGTAGGCACCAGACCACCGGGGCTGTGATCGCTCGCTGCGGTCAGCCAGAGGTCAGCTGGTGGGGCTGGAGGAATGCAGATGACGAGCACCTGGTCCAGTCCATCGCCAAAGCCTGCGCTGTGGACAGCAGCTCTCGCAAACACCTTTCCAACGGCAGCTGCACCAACGGCTCTGACCTGCCTGATACCGACTTTGGTAGGAGCGCACTCTCTACCACACACATCCACATGCAAACACACACCCCACACACACCGTCAGACGTTTGCCTGTTTAGATCCTCCTGTCTGAATCCTGCACAGCAGATGTTGTGCAGTCTGTTCTGCTTGAGCTCGACTGAAGCTGCAGTTTCACACAACCACACACAGGCTTCTTCTTATGTCGAACAGATTATGATGGACGTGCCAAAATGTAATTTATTCACACTTTGATGGTTCATTCTGACTGTTTTTTCTATTATTGTGATAGTAATCGTAAAGCTGTGCTCATAGAACATTTTTCTGTGTTGTGTCGCATCAGAGTCCTCCATGACCAACAACTCAGAGGTGGAGACGCTGGCGATCCAGCCCCAAAAGTTGCTGATTCTGGATGCCAGGTCCTACGCTGCTGCTGTCGCTAACAGGGCCAAAGGGGGAGGCTGCGAATGCCCCGGTAGGTCTTCTCAGTCTTCTGTAATTTTGGATTCTCAGCTCACCACAATGCAGTTGTCTTTTATGTGAAAATTTTTCTCACTTTTCAACAACCGCTTTCCTCCTGTTTCAGAGTACTATCCCAACTGTGAGGTGGTGTTTATGGGCATGGCCAACATCCACTCCATCCGCAAGAGTTTCCAGTCCCTGCGTTTCCTCTGCACTCAGATGCCTGATCCAGCCAAGTAGGTTTATTGAGCCTCCAGCAGAGCCTCCGATTTCCCCCAGTTCACTCTGCAGGCTGAAACTCTTAAATCTATGGCTCTAAAGCTCTGACGAGTTCTCCGCACTGACTCAGCAGTAGGGCCGCTGTGGCTCAGGAGGTAGAGCAGGTTGTCTGTGGTTCAACCCCTGGTTCTTACAATCTGCATGTTGAAGTGTTTTCGGGAAAAATACTGAACCCCTAATTACTCGCAATTGCTGTCAATGGGTGGATGTGGACTTGTGTTGTAAGCACTTAAAGTGATCGGTAGGACTAGAAAATCACTGTATAAATGCAGTCCGTTTAACTAGTAAACACAGCTGTGTTTTGGCCTCGGCTATACATCTGCGCCTGATTTAGACAGTCTGGCCCAACCCCAGGCGTAGAATCTCTTTCCGTCTCCACTTCCAGACTCAGTGTTACAAAGATGTGTAATTGAATCACGCCGGCTTAAGAGAGCGTTGCTGAAATCAGTAAGTTCCAATCAGAAGACGCTCGATCCCAGAACAACATGTGTGACTGCATCATAAAGTGGGCCTCTTTGAGTGAACGGAAGTATTTCTTTTAAAAACACACCTGTAAATTATCACTTGAAAATGTTGTTTTTAAGTTGCAGTGTGTAACTTTTCCACTTTAAAAGGTCAAAACAACGATATCTAAGTTGTATATTTAGTTGTTTGTGAGTTATCCCAAATCAGTGAGAGTTATCCCGGCCAGAGTTAACAACTTCAGTGATCTGCAAAGCTCCAGTCTGTTAAGAAGTTTAGCACAACGCTGGTGTAACTCGTGTGCAAATAGATACATGAATTAACATGCAAATCAAAAGAAAAGTGTATTAAGGTGAAACATTAGCTGTAGAGCAACGCCCAAAAGACCAGTGAATGCACCACAGAGACGTATAACCTGTTGAGCTGATGGGGGGAGGTGGAGCGCTCCGCCTGTTTGCTACCGTAACAGCGCAGAGAACTTTCATGTGTGTTACCGATATCTGCTTATGGCCCACACAGAGACTCAATGCCCTTCCTCCTTTTGTTGTTGTCTTTGTTTATTCAACAAAAAGACCAGTTTCTACAGTTTCCCATAATTTCTTTGATTTGTCAAAAGCTAAACCCAGTATGTATGGAGGCACTGTAGCCGATAACTTCACTGGTTGACTTCAAAAGTAAAAAGTCTGTCAGAGAGTTTTCTCTTTCACAGATGCTGCAGGTTTACAGCCAAACAAAACACAGATAAGATAAGACAAGTGAAACATTTACTCATAATTGTTGGTCAAGGTCTGCGGCTGTCTCCTCTGGACATGTAATGTTTTGAATGATTACATAACAATTATCCACACTTGCAAATTATTAGGCTAAATGTGACCAAACACTGACTGTATCAGTCTGTTTGTGGCCACTAGGGGCAGAAAATCACCCAAACAGCACAGCTGCCACCACATATTTGGCATGTAAAAGCTGTTTTTGCCAGCAAAAAATGAAAGTCTAATATTTGCTCTGCTTTCGGCTCTTTTTTGATCAATTCACCAATCCATGAAAAAACCCTCTTTGCACTTCAGCTAACTGGATCAGAGGTTTGGCTCTGGACAGGCGGGGTACACCAGGGTTGTCGGAACTGCTTGTTTGAAATGGCTGTTAAATTTGCTGTTTGTGTAACAACATTTTATCAAATGACGATATAAAAACTATGTGAAAGGGGCTGCAAACAGTGGCGATCCACAGAAAGTTGATGCACCCGTAAACTTTACACCACTTTATAAAGAGATGCTGCTCGTTGTCAAGCTGAACAGCTTGTAAACATAAAGAGCATGGCAGAAAAAAAACCCTAAAAAATAGTGACTTCAGGACTTTAATTCATCAGGTGGTCGAAAACACAAACCGAAAGCTGCAATTAGGTTGCTAATAACTGCTGAATTTGTAAATTAGCAACCGTTGCCATATAACATATACTCAGCTTGTTTCTTCCGTCCCCAGGAGTCAAAAGAGTAGTTATTGAAGGATAAAAACATAAATATACGTTATTTTTGTACAGGTTTAATTTTGATTGACGGGATCAGTTGCACAATAATCAGTTTCACGTATCAGTTGTTCATCATTTCTTCACCCTGACTGACTTTTGTTTGAGTTGGAACATCTTTAGAAAGTTAAAAGACTCGAGGCATTTCCTCTCCGCCATGATTGAGCTCTGGGCCGTCACAGAGACGCTGTTGAAAGAACTCCAAGCTAGCTGAGGCTATTAATGCTCCAGTATGTGGCACCTGTCCATGCTATGTAATGTACTTGTCCTTATTCAACATGTGTTATAGCACTTAGTGTCCAGGGCATACGAGGTCCTCTGATGTATCTGCTGCCTGTGTGTCCACAGCTGGCTCTCTGCACTGGAGAGCACCAAGTGGTTGCAGCATCTTTCCCTGCTGCTGAAGGCGGCGCTGCTGGTGGTCAACGCCGTGGACCGGGACCACAGGCCGGTCCTGGTGCACTGCTCTGACGGCTGGGATCGCACTCCTCAGATTGTTGCTTTGTCCAAGCTGCTGCTGGACCCCTACTACCGCACCATTGAGGTACAGATCGAGGCAGAGCTTCTCTCAGTCCCAGTCCTGACCTCGCCTGTTCACATTTCTGTATTTATTTTGGATCCTTTTAAAACTCTGGGCTGTTCAAAGGCATCTTGCTTGAAGCCATTTTTCCTTCAGTTTCTTTTTTACCTTTGCTAAGCATTTTACTTAGGCGGCCTTTTAGTGTTTTACATTTCATCGTAGCAACTTTTGTTAATGCTGAAATTTATGCTACAGTAAATTTTAATCAACTGTGATATTTCCGCTGCTAGGATTAAAAAACATTTGACCACTTTAGCATTTAATTTGAAGATTGAAATGAAATATTGTGAAGCGAAATATTCTTGAATCTAAAAACCTTGTGTCGTCTGATCGCAGGGCTTCCAGGTTTTGGTGGAGACCGAGTGGCTGGACTTTGGCCATAAGTTTGCGGACCGCTGCGGCCATGGGGAAAACTCTGAGGACCTGAACGAGCGCTGCCCCGTCTTCCTGCAGTGGCTGGACTGTGTTCATCAGCTGCAGAGGCAGTTCCCATGCTCCTTTGAGTTCAACGAGGCCTTTCTGGTGCGTACAAGTGTTGTGGTTGAACTGAGACACAACCGAGTCTGGATTCTGCTCAGATCTTTAGATTAAACACGTCAGAATAATTTCATGTGAAAAGTGGAACTGGCACGCCTCTGATGAAGTTTGTGATTGTAGGCCGCTGATATGCAGTTGAAGTGTAGGTGTGCTGATAAGTTGAACAAGACAGCTACTGTCATCTCTGCTTGCTCACATACCTGAAGCGGGTGTATGCAAGCCTCTGCATGTCAGTGTGTGTGTGTGTGTTTCTGTGTACAGGTGAAACTGGTACAGCACACCTACTCTTGTCTCTTCGGGACCTTCCTGTGTAACAGCGGCAAGGAGAGGGAGGACCGTCGCGTCCAGGAGAGGACCTGCTCGGTCTGGTCACTGCTGAGACCGGCCAACCGCACGCTGAGGAACATGCTGTACTCCTCACACTCCGAGACTGTACGTCCACCGTCTGCACATGTGTTCAGTACTGAGCCCTGTAGAGAATAAATGCACCTCTTCATGAATGTAACCTGATGAACTGAAGAATAATTCACACAAAGAAATGTTTAAAAGCAGGGAGGAACACAGCAAGTGTAGCCTTTCAGATCCTGGTCTGGATAAGGACGGGGTTTCTAATCCAATTAACACACCACCAAACCAAAGTCTGTTCTCTGGTGTGAAACCCAAAAAAACATTTGCTCACGAGCCAATGTCGACTTACTGCTGAGTGTTTATCAGTCACTTTTCAACCACTCTTGTGTTGGTGCAAAATTCATTCTTCACACTGAACTTGTTTAAAAATCTGGCTGTGTGTGAAAGCTGCAGAGTTTAAAAAAGTGTTAAAAACCTTTAATAACTGGTTTCCCTGTCGATCATATTAGTTCTCCTTCATCCAAAACAGTCATCAAGAAAACCAGGAGCAAATATCATGAAAGAAGTTTCCATGAAAACAAAGTCTTGACCCGTATGTCTGACTACGTGGACACAAGGCCAGTCTGCCTGCTGAGTGATCACATGACGGTCGATGACAGGCAGTGTCGCATGTTAACGGCTTTCTTTTATCCAAGGAGTCCAGCTGTGCTCCCTCCACATGTGACACACTGGATCTGCATCACTGCATACGTTCCAGTTAACTCAGTGAGGACACAGCAGCATTACTGATCGGTTTGAGTGGATATTCTCCGGTCCGGCTCAGCGTTAACATGTCGGCTTGTTGTTCACTGCTAAACCTGTTTGGGATCAATAACAGAGTCATCGTCATGTTAGCTGTTTTCCTTTAATGCGGGTGGAGGGGCAGGGGAGAGGCAGGTTTCAGCAGGAGTTATGAGGCTGGATGTGAACGACACACTGACATGCTGATGAGTTTGTGCTTTGGCGTCGACAGCTGAGCTAAACTAGAGAATATCTGGATAAAAACTAGACTGGTCACGCTGTCTTGCTCCTCGTGTCTCTCCTGCTCCGTCCGCTCATTTCATTTTCCTTTTAGACTTCAAAGATTTGATTCCAGATGATTTTCTTCTTTGTTAAATTTTCAGCTGTTGTTGCAGGTTCTCCACCCGGTGTGTCACGTACGCAACCTGATGCTGTGGACGGCGGTGTACCTGCCCAGCTCCTCCCCCACCACCCCCTCCGATGACTCCTGCGCCCCTTACCCTGTGCCCGGTGGCAACCCGGAGGACACGCCCCTGGCCAGGTGAGCCTGGCACGCTGGCACGTGACCCACTCTCTCTTCCTCCCTCATGTAAGATGAACACGGGTCGAGGACCCCCACAGCCAGAAAGGCCCGGCTCTTTCAGCTCTGCTGCTCAGCTCCTTTGCACTGCCCGTGTCTGTACAGTCACAGATGCTGTTTCATGCTCCGCTTATCTCGTGTCTCATGACTGTCATGCCATCAAGAAAGAGCAACAGGAAGTTGTTTCTTTTTATTGACATAGTTTATGACTGCTAGTCCGACTTCAGAGAGCAAGTCTAAATGCTTCTCCTTTATTGTGTTTGTGCTGCATTGTTCTTGTTTTACTGACTGTCTGTCCACACACAGATTGAATCAAACACGACGACATGCTGTGTCGCTGCTCTCAACTCCTTCTGTTTCCTCCTCAGATGTACAAAGACTCGCTCCTTCGACAATTTGCCGAGTGCATGTGAGCTGGGGAGCTCCCTGGCCCCCAACCGGCGCTCCAGTGACCCCAGCCTCAACGAGAAATGGCAGGACCACCGGCGGTCTCTGGAGCTCAACATGGCAGTGGGGCCCGAGGGAGGGGGGAACCCAGATCAGGAGACGCGGCCCAATGGAATAGGGCCTTACCCAGATGGAGTGGACTCTGAACTGGACGACAGCCCGCAGCCCCGGGGCTCGCAAGCTGAACCTGGGCAAGCGGCCTCGTTGGGCCCACCGGAAACCGGAGAGGATGCAGAGGAGGCGGAGCTCTCTGTAGCGGTAGGTGTGGCTGAGGGCCAGATGGAGAACATCCTTCAGGAAGCCACGAAGGAGGAGGCAGGAACAGATGCTCAGAGAGATGGAAGCTCTGGTGTCACACAGGTCAGTGACACTGTTGACACGGAGGCGGAGGAAGAGGCGACGTACGAGGAGAGTGATCAGTGTGTTCGAGTAAACGGGACTGAGATCAGTCGAGAAGCATTCGTTAATGGTCACCACCATCCAGAAAATGGTGTGACGGAGGCAGAAGAGGACGGTGAGCCCCCCTCTGTGGCCGAGGAGCCGGATCAACAAGCAGCCGAGGCGACTCAGACAAAAGTGGATCTGATAAAGCAGGAGTTGGAGATCTCACCTGTGCAGGAGGAGCTCGCACATGGACCAAGCGAGTCCGGCTCAGGTGAGCAGGAGCAGCCTGCAGACGATAGAACTGTAACGAACGGCTTTGTGGACAGTTCACCTGAGAATCCAGCTGTCGATGAGGAGACCTGCCCTGACAGCAAGCTGGGCCCCGATGTCTCAGGGCTGGGGGAGCAGCTGGAGAAGAGGCCGTCCCTGATGGAAAGCTCCACAGAGACTTTAACTGAAGAGGCCTGCAGCAGGTTGGAGCTTCCAGCTCAGCCGCCTGTGGGCTCGAGTCGTCAGCCCTGCAGCGACGGCAGGCGCCAGCCGCCCTGCGCCAGGAAAGAGAAAGGACTGGAGACGGGCGACCCTAGCTTTATCAGAACTTTAAACGGGGGCAGCAAGCGACCCTCTGTCAGTGCCTTTCAGTCTGCGAGTGCTGACCTCAGCAGGGACGGGGTTTGTAACGGCGACAGCTCCGAGGGGGAGCCCTGCGGAGGACCTCACTGGACCAAAGGGAACGGGGAGAGGGCCCCTCTCAGTCGACAGCTGTCCCTCGCGAGCTGCAACTCCCTGATCCTCCACCCTCGGGGCAGCTGCTCCCAGCACCGCTGGTGCCACGCCCAGCTGAGCAGGGCCGTCATCAGCCCAGAGCAGCCGTCCCGCAGCCACCTGGACGACGACGGGCTGACGCTGCATGCGGACGCCATCCAGCAGAGGCTGAGGCAGATCGAGGCGGGACACCAAATGGAGGTGGAGACTCTGAAGAAGCAGGTGCAGGAGCTGTGGAGCCGCCTGGAGAACCAGCAGCACGTCGGCTCCCACAGGATCAACGGAGACATCGGAGACGAAGTGGTAAGATGCTGACAGGGTTCACTGTGAAGCCAGCTGAGCAGCTGATCTCTCTGACACTTGGATTGTACTTCTGATCGCCTCTGATTGTGTCTCCTTTGGTGTGTAGACCTCAATGACAGATTCTGAGTACAACCTGGACGCCAACTGTTTGTCCCGCTGCAGCACAGAGCTCTTCTCCGAGGCGAGCTGGGAGCAGGTGGACAAGCAGGACACTGAGGTGAGCAGCCAGGCTGGAGAACGCCGGCTGTGTTTGCTCGTGTTTTTGTACTTTAGAAGTCCTCAGAAAGGGCAGCTTTGTGGTTGTTGACTGTGCATGAGCTGAGATGGCTGTGTACCTTCCAGGTGACTCGTTGGTACCCAGACCATTTAGCAGCCCAGTGTTACGGCTGTGAGAGCAGGTTCTGGCTCGCCACCAGGAAGCATCACTGCAGGTAAGAGCTGAAAGGCTGTCAGGCTGCAGAGTCTCGAACCTTTAGTCACTCTCCTCGTCATCCACCACTCCTGTCAGTCCTGCTGAGGCTTAAAGAGGCGTTTTCTCTGTTTAAGCTCATCTCCTTCTGTTCAGGTTGTGTTTTATGTATCCAGACACAGTCAGGCAGCTTCTCCTCCACTCAGCATCCAAAGAGTCTGGAGTTCACCTTGAGACACTCTGTGTACAATTTCTAGACGGATGCTGCAGAGACAAAAAATCCTGACTTCTAGGTTCAACTATTTATCCGAAATGCTGATCACGACATTTCCCATAATGCAATGTGGTTGCGTGGTTTTGTTTACACCCTGCCTGGTAAACATCCATCACCTTTAAACTCCAGACGTGCAGTTTGTGACACAGACCGTCAGGAACAGATTTTCAGTATCTCGCTTGAACTGAGATAACCTTAATGACGTCATGAGGGTGATGATGTCACCCAGACTCAGTTCTCAGATCAGAAAAAGCTCTCAAAGCTGCTCAAGACGTAATTTAGCAACAGCTCTGTTCAAATATTCTCCATGACTGACCCACTTTATAGATCGATAACTGGATTGATTGATCTGGTCAGATGGGCTGTCTGCTGTGCACAGACGCAGGCCTGAGTGTGTGGAAAAGGAGACAGATTGGAATCCATTCAGAGTTTTCTGGGAAGTAATGTGATACGTTTGGTTGTTTGATGTGGATAAGATGAATTTGGTGCATTTTAGTGTTCAGTGTCATTCTGCCAGTCGGCGGCATTTCCGCCGGCGTTATCATTTCCTCACATCACTGTGGTCTTCCTCCTCTCTGAGGACAGTCAGATCAAGTTAACCACTTAGTTGGAAATTCGAGTAAGACTCATTGTGGACGTGCACTTGCTTGTGCAGCGTCGTCTGCACTTCAGAGTTGTGTAAAATAATCTGTAGTTATTTCAGATAAATTATAGCCTCATCAGTGCAGAATTGTAGCCGTTGTATTGAAGCGGCTGTCACAGATCGCCCGTCTCCGTCACACACGTCTTGAGCAGGAAGTGTGTGGTGTGTGTTTGGTGTTCTCCACTGTTCAGGCAGGTCTTATCCATTGTCTGCCCCTCTCCTCTACAGTGGCAGGGAGCCTGTCCAGGAGGTCTGGTGAGATCCGGCTCCCCTGTCCCCCCCCTCCACCACCCCCACCTTTCACCTTTTTGACTTGGCATTGCTGCACCCTAATCTTTCCCCACCCCCCCACCCCGCTCCCTCCCTTTTCCTCACCTGCCGCATCTGGTTTCCCATCATCCTGTTGTAGTTGTCAGCAGATTCTCGGGGAAATATCTGTTACTGAGATGTGTTGACTTGCGTCCTGTGTGTGTCCTGCAGCGCCACTTTGTTTCCATTCCAGGGGGCTTCTAACCGGCTGTGGCAGTAAGCACGGTGCTGTCAGTGGGAAAACTGGGAAAACTGGGATTTTTTAGGAGGGTTGACTCTTTTTTTTCCTTTTTTTTTTTTAACCTAAAAATTTGAAGTCTAAAAACAACAAAAGCAAAAACAAAGGTGGTCTTCCTCAACCCCTGACTCTGTGTCCGTACCACATCAGCACCCTGCCCTCCCTCCGCCCCTGACACACACCCCGGCAGCATGCTGCCCCAAACCACCCCCCTGCATCTCACCCCCCCAGCAGCACTGCATGGTACTGGAGATCACTCACTCCCACCTTGTGGTGTAAAAAACCAGAGACTCAGAGTGAAGCAGTTGTTTTTTTTTAGATTCTCTCTGCTCAGGTGAGTACAGGCAGGTAGAAGGGAACAGTGTGTGTAAGTGTGTGAGCATGGCCTTATATCTGGAGCTGAGCATGGACACCTGAAGCCTCCAGTGTTACCTGCCGCCCTGTGTGGTGATCATAACATGTTTTCATTGGGCTGAATAATGAAGTCAGCACACCTGAGTGAGAAAGCAGCTTTCTAACCGGCATGAAGTGCAACTTCACAGTGGAACCGAGCTGAAATCAGGATGAATGGAGTTTGTCAGAGCTCCTTTATGTTCTTTTGACCTGTTCCATCATGTGTCCCAGCCAGAGACAGACAGCCAGAGACAGACAGACAGACAGACAGACAGACAGACAGACAGACACAGACAGACAGACAGCCAGAGACAGACAGACAGACAGACAGCCAGAGACAGACAGCCAGAGACAGACAGACAGACAGAGACAGACAGACAGACAGACACAGACAGACAGACACAGACAGACAGACAGACAGACAGACAGACAGACAGACAGCCAGAGACAGACAGACAGACAGAGACAGACAGACAGACAGACAGACAGCCAGAGACAGACAGACAGACAGAGAGACAAGAAATCCTTTTCTCCTATTCAGTTTGCTCACAGTAGAGCCCTTCAGTTTCTGTGATGCAGAAACTCAGATGCAATCGCGAAATTCAATTATAAAAATCAAAACAAGTTGTATAGCCGAATGTCAATTGCTAAAATGTGAATGCAATTAATATAAATCAGGATTTCGCTGCCATGAGCTGAGTGAACAGGACCAACTGTGCTCTGTTCTGTCACGCAGACAGAGAGAGCACGAACAAGCACTCATCACTGTAATGAACTTTCAGAAGTGCAAGAACCAAGAAGCAGAAGTTTAAAAATGAAGAGTTTGTTTAATAAAAAGTAAAAATCTTTGTCTCTGTACGTGCAGAGTCAGATATTCTGCTGCACGATTTAAAAAGTACCTCAGTTTTTGGTGAAAGTTGACAAGGGGAGCAGTTCCTCAGTACCATCGTACATCTGCAGAGGATCATTCAGTGTTGTGTTTCATCAAATCAGTGAAATCTGCTCATGTTTTACAAATGTTGC
The DNA here is from genome assembly GCA_029783725.1 of Acanthurus tractus. NCBI lineage: Eukaryota > Metazoa > Chordata > Actinopteri > Acanthuriformes > Acanthuridae > Acanthurus > Acanthurus tractus. The sequence goes on from JAQNCA010000027.1 coordinate 1,871,897, forward strand.
TCATCCACCACACGGTCAGACACTCTTTCCTTTGACTAAAAACAAAAAAATCTATTTTAGTTGAGTCAATTTTACATTTTATTTTATTTTAAAAATTCACCATAAATCATTCAGAAGCATCGATGAGCCGGCACATTTGCATGGCTGATCTGAAACCAGCATCACAGTCTGAAGTCGGTTAAATGAATCAGACCTTTAGCAACAGTTATAAACAAGCAGATCTGTCTGACGCAGACTGGCTGCACAGACAGCAGGACTGTGGTTAGCATGTGACGGAGCCGAGTCGTTAGCAGAGGAGACACATGGCAGCTGTAGGTGTGAAGAGGCTCCATCTGAGTCCGGCAGTGACCCGTCTGTTTTCTCCCTGCAGGAACTGCGGGAACGTCTTCTGTGCCAGCTGCTGCGACCAGAAGATCCCAGTGCCAAGCCAGCAGCTGTTTGAGCCCAGCCGCGTCTGTAAGACCTGCTACAGCAGCCTCCAGCTCAGCCCGGCCCCCCTGGACCTGGAGCTGGACAAACCCATCGCAGCCAGCTCCAACTGAGCGCCACAGGACCGGAGCGGAGTCGGCTGCAGCCGCCAGCCGCTGACCCGACAGGTGCACTGCTGAAGACGAGCACAGGAGTTTCACAGAATGTTCCAATGTACTCTGTGTGTGTGTGTGAGTGTGTGTGTGTGTGCGTGCGTGCGTGTGCGCTGCCGGTATGGATTTAGCGTGTATATACGGAGGAGGACGCAGCAGAGGAGCTGGGTGCCGTGTGCTCTGATGTGGGGATGGGTGGTGTGTGTGTGTGAGAGTGTGTGTGAGTGAGAGGAAACACACACACACGGGCCACACTGAGGGTCTGTGGCAGGGACGGACTGCACTCCGGACCGGAGGAGTGAGAGTGGACATCCTGGTGCCTTGGACCAGGCAGGCAGACGAGGTCGTCTCAACATGTTGCTGGAGTCTCTCGGAGGGCTTCTCTTCATTTCCCCGCTCATCCACACTTCTCATCAGGACCCTGCAGACCGACGCCTCCCAGCTCGGACGTTTCTTACCTGGAGCGATGTGGAAAACTTCCTGGCAATCACGAGACAGCCCCTCAGCTTTAGAGATGTCCGGAAAGCTAAAGCTCACGAATGTTCAGGGAAAAAAAGTTTAAACGATCAGTTCACCTAAATTATCTCCAAGCACCTTCATCAGTAACATCTCGTGGTGCGACGCCATGTTTTCAAATGCAGTTTTATTTGCTGAGGTTTTGGAGGAGTTGAACAAGGGCTGCAGCTTCTAATTCTATTTTAGAAAATGTACAAATCATTATTCAACTATCTGTTCACTTTATCTGTTTATAAAACTGGTTGATTTGTCTCAGAGGGCTACAGACGTGCTCGCTTCCTTGTTTTTCTTTTTCTTGAACAAAACAGTCCTTGCTTGAAATAATTGATTATATAATATCAGTAATTTGGCAAATAGATTTTTTTTAATAACTAACTGTTTATGACTGACAGCCACTGAAAAATAACATTTGAACTGCAAAGTTTCCAAACAGACCTGCATTGAGACGGAACACGTGAAAGAAACCAACATGTCCTGACTTTTAGTCCCTCTGCCCTCTTGTGGTCAAGCTTAAAAAATAAAAAAGGGCATAAAAGCTGGATCCTACATTTCCCATAATGCAGCTTGAAAGCATCTTTACATAAGATCCCCAGTGTGTGGTGACTGCCCTCATTCTGGCTTTTTGCCTCGAGTTCGTGCTCCTCTAAAGCCACAGAGGTTGTGATCTTCATCCGTCCTCAGGACGACTGACATGATCCTCATTTCCCCGTTTCTTCTGATAATCAATAGTTTTGTAATTTGGGTGAACTGTTCCTTTAACATAATCTGGGCTGAATCTTAATGTAGTGCGTTTGATTGCTGGTTTTCAGATGAGGTTTTAATCTGCTTTCACACACACACTCACAGAGCATAAATGGATAATATTCATGTAAATACAAAACGGAATAAAAACACCGTTCTGAGTTTGTGTTGAACGCATGTTGAGATTCAGCCCAGATCGCAGACGGCAGATGTTGTGATGCCGAAGTTAAAGATGTTTCAACAAAAATGCTGTTGGGATTTTTAAAAGTTTTTCTTCTTCTCTCAAATGACTTTCTTTGAACCCTTGTCTTGTCCACAGAAAGGAGAGTTAGGGCTGTTTCAGACAGGACCGGTTGGTTGGTTGGTGGTCTGTAGACAGGCGGCAGGAGGTGCAGCCCGTCAGCAGCTCCTCCTCTGCTGACAGACTGTAGCTGCTGTCTGCTGGGAGGGTAAGCTGATGTGTTGTGGCGTTGTCAGTTCGGGTCAGACAGGCTGCAGGTTGTTTGTGCCTGACGCGCACTGACTGACTGACTGACTGACCGTGTAATCTCTCCTGTTAGCCATACCTTCATGCCCTTCACTCACAACAGCCTCCTTTTTATTATTTTTACCCAGCAGGCACTGGGAGCTGGACGTCTCCTTCACGTTCCAGTGCGTCCGTGGAAATCACAAGTGAAGTCAGAAGGTTCTGACACGTCTGAACGGGAGTCGACCGTGACCTCACTTGTGGTTTGGATCGGCTGGAACATGGAGGAGGGCAGCGGCAGCAGAAAGGGCTCTTGATGTTTTTCAAAAGTCTGTAACTCCACATGACGTTTGTCAGAGAGGCTTCAGTGAGACTCCCACTCTGCCCGACACCCGTTCAATGACCTCCTCACGCACACACACACTGATGCACACACACACACACACACACACACACACACACACACACCCTTTTTTGTAAAATAAATGAATAAAATAATATATTCAGATACCTATAT
>JAQNCA010000027.1:1906960-1918487 GCA_029783725.1 Acanthurus tractus
AAGGTGTGTGTGTGAGAACGAAGGTGTGTGTGTGCACGGTGTGTGTGTGGGAACGAAGGTGTGTGTGTGAGAACGAAGGTGTGTGTGTGCACGGTGTGTGTGTGGGAACGAAGGTGTGTGTGTGAGAACGAATGTGTGTGTGTACCTCAGTCTCTCGCAGGCGTCTCCGCAGACTGTCACTGGAGTCCTCCTTGTTCTGAAGCCTCTCCAGGTCTCGCTCCATGCGCTCTTTGGCCATTCTCATGCTCTGCAGGAGGTCCGTGGCCTCGGTGGTCGCTTTTAATGACTGAAGGTTTGGAGAAAAATATATAAAATACATGGAAGTGAGTGTTCAAAAGCATCATTGAAACAAACAAACACAAATGAAATAAAAAGTCTTTATCGGTGTTTACTTTACAAAACTCTTGTGTCTCTGACTGAAGCTCCTTGAAATGATTTAAGCGACACCAACATCAACATCAACATCACAGCTGACTGGCAGTCGCCATGTTTGGTAACTGATGTAAAGTTCATGTAAACAGGGCAGCGGTTCCCAAACTCAGGATCAGGACCCGAAACGGGTCACAAACTTGTTCTTCAACTTGGCAGTTTTTCTTTGCTTTGCTGGTCTCATGAGAAACTGAACACATTTTAAATTTTTTTAATATGATACATGTTAGCACATATTTTATAAGGTGGTGAGAAACTAACATTTTCCAACTAGCCAAACGGATTACTGCCTTCATGTTCTGTGAGTACGTAACAACATCCTGACTCAAGCAGACTCGGTGAGTGTGTCCTCAAAGTTCAGACTGCAAGTTTCTTATGAAGTGTTAAGAAACTCAACATCACACAGAACAAGTCGGATTCTCACTGTGATGAACTTTTTGATGAAATATATACGTTTGTTAACATTTTTAACTTATAGACTATTCTGTGCTTTATTAGTGGATTATAACATGATGTTATAACATATCATGAAGTGTTTTTCTTGGTTTGAAAGTCCACATTTCTCTCTTTGGTCTCAATCTGAAAACAGAGTAACTGACAAGCCAATGCCGAGTTCAGTTGCTAATAGTAACCAAACAACTACGTCTGTATTACAATATTTTTAACAAATTGCAGACAGCTCAATTATTTTCAGAGAGAAAGTCCAGCCCTTGAGATCAATTCATAAGCTGGTTTGCAGAAGCAGAGGGATCCAAGATGTGATGCTCCGTCAGCCTTCAGTAATCTGCACCACTGCCTCATGTGCTCTCTGCAGAACGGGTGCTACTTTCAAATATTCATTTCCAGGAAAAGAAAATTGGGGTGAAATTATCTTTACTAATGAAGCAAAACTGTTTGATTGCTGATAATTAAGCAGTTACTCTAGTTTGAGAAGACAGCCTAATTGTTCTCAGGCCACAGACAAACTGACTGCAGGGAGACAGAGAGAGAGAGAGGAGGTCAGAGACGGCAGAGGAGGAGCGAAACAATCATCCCAAAGTGAAAAACGCTGTCACATCTCTTCCATTTGGAAGCACAAGCTGGTATAAATAATGCATTAACTTCCCCTCTACAGGAGCAGAGCAGACTTCAACCAATGCCAATACAGAGCCTTTGAAACGCACTTCTGAATAGAAATCTACTCTCATATATCTGATTTTGGTTTCAACACCACAACACTTCTAACATCGGTGGGATTGTTACAGGCGTCGTGTGGGATTCTGTTTCCCCTCCACATAATGTTCTCCTCCTGTTGGAGTTGTGTGTCTTGCTGTGTGACCTCTGCTGCTCGGGTTTGCTCGGTGCAGCAGAAATGAGTGGTGAGGGTGAGGTTGGGTTCAGGTTTGGGTGCAGGTTAAGGGAAGGAGAAACACCTCTGAAAATAGCATCATGTGACGAGGCTGCAGTGTGCACGTGTGAGGAGTTAGGAAACAACAGACACGACTCTTCTTGGACCCGAGAAGCTGCAGCTCTTATTAACTGACACACTGTAACCTATACTGTTTATTTACTGTCAGACTGACGACTCACTGGTAACATCTTCATGCTCGGCTCTCATTCATCGTCACTGATCTGCCGTTCGTTTGTTCCCTCTCACTCACTACACACAAAAGTTTTATGTGCTTTCTTCTCTGCATGTGGCTTTTTTATTACAGGGAAGACAGCTTTGTTTGAGAGGAGACCGCAGGCAGCGAGACAAAAGACGGCAGAAAGCTGAGCTGCTGCCTTGTGGCTGCATGCCTCCGCAAACCAGATAAATTGCAGTGTACATCCATGTTTGTCCAGACTCACCTATTATATGCAGGAAATAATGAAAGGTGCAAGTGTTCTGCCTGTTTTGGGTTTTTAAGGGGGTTAAATGGAAGTTATTACTACACTGACATTTACTGCATGTTATTCGAGTGAATTATTTCTAGTGAGAAACAAACAATCTTCCCTTTTTTACAAACGAGTTCAGAGGACCGACTGAAAGCTTTGTCACATGCTGCAACGACAAGCCGCAAAACCAGTGAGGCTGTGGTGGACGAAGCTGATTTCAACATGGATGTCGCTGCAAAGAAGCTACCAGTTTTAACATGAGTCCGTTTCAAACACACAGTCAGCATGCACAGAAGGTCTACATCATCAGCACAGTTTCAACATTAGTCAATATTAGAGTCTCCAACTACGTATCCAATCAAATGTGAAATGAGATTGACCTTTGACCCTTGGATAAAAAATGTCCTCACTTCTTCATCCTACATTTTTATAAAATTATGTCATTATTCATTTATAAATTCTTTAGTTATGGCCAAAAATGTGTCCTGTGAGGTTACATTTCTAACCCGTTCATCCTGAGTCGAAGGGGACATTTAAGTCACATGTGAACATATTCTGTCCAGGTGTTCCTGGAATACTGCTAACAGGAACGGGATTATTAGTCATATGTCCCCAAAGCATCAGGACTCCATCCACAGCTGCTGCTGGCATGGGGGGGGTGATAGTGGGAGAGTTGGGAAATCCTACATCAGAGAACAGAAAACCAGACTAATCTACATTCTCTAGTTCTCTGCCACTGCGAGTCCTGGATCCCTGATCCGTCCTTCAACAGAGGGACAACAAGAGATGTAAGAAAAAAGAGTTTTGTCACCATTTTTACCTTCACCAACTTCTGAGCAAGGAAAAAATAAAAACAAGTGTTGTAATGTTTTGTGAGCAGGAATGAACTGAACTGAGTGGTAGTGTTGTAGGGAATGTGACTCACCTTGCTAAGTTTTTCTTGGAGATCTTGGATCTTTGTCTGCTGCTCAGCAATGGTCTAAAAAACAATCACAAAATCATTATCCTCTGCAAAAACTGATCATCACGCCTATCATCTTCTGTTACAATCACTTGAACTCGTCCAGTGTTCCATCTCTACAAACGTTTGCAATCCTCTCTGATCACAGAATCATTTTCTTGTTTTAATTATTTCATGATCCACCTTCTCCAGCTTGACCATCAGGTCCTCTGCCTCTGCTTTGCCTTGGTCTTTTGCCTGTAAGGAAACAGGAAACTCTGAGATCGCTCCAGATACTGATCACAGACAGTAGACAGGAAGTTCACACGTCACAGCGACTACGACTAAGTGAAATATGACAGAATCATATTTTCCATTGAGTTACACTGCAATGCAGAGTCCTACAGCAGTGAAGAAAACACAGCTCTGAGCTGTCGGCTGCAGTGCAGACCTTCTGTATCCGATGCTGGTAGTCGGCAACCTTCCTCTTCAGCTCCTCGCTCGACTGCCGGGACTCTTTCAGCTCGGCCTCATACAGGTCGCTACGGCGACGAGCAGCAGACAGGTCCTCCTCGAGCTGTCTGATGGAAACTCGCATCTCCTCCAGCTGGGCATGATACTCCTGGACAAAGATCACAGAACACCAGGCATGAGGAGGAGCAACAGCCCCACACACACCAAGGAAACAAGGGACAGGACGAACGGAAAATTCAAATGTGACAAAAGTAAGAGTACGTCAAACTGCGTATCCAAAAAAGAGACTCTTTTTAAACTCTGGCTGTTTCTAAACACTTTATCCAGGCAACACGACTGTATTTGTCAGCGTCAGCCATTCGGCCAAGCCTTTCACCAGTGCAGCAAAATTAGGAAAAATTGGCAAAAGTAAACAAGCTCTGCATCAGCCTGTTTTTGGAGGAGAACCTGCTCCTGTTAGAGCACGCTGCATCAGTCACGGCAAACTCACTCATACCAGATGTTTCTAGATATGCTGGAACCTTAACATGTTCAAACTAAACTGAAAAAGGTTCAACTTAGTGAAGGCAATTAAAAATGAAATTGTCTATTAAAGCCATTACATGTCAGTGTTGCTGCCTGTGACGGGAGAACGGACACACTTCAAACATGTGCACAACCATGTTAATGGCATAAAAAAATCAACCTGGAGAAAAAAACCCGATCAGTCAGAGTCACTTAACGTGTGTGTCTGTTTAACGGTGATTAGCCACAGCCGCACAGATCTAATTTCAGCCTCCTCATCAGCTCGCAGTGCACGTCAGCCTGTCTGTCAGGCTGATAAAAAGTAACATCCTCCTGCATCGAGGGAGACTGATGCTCGGCTGACACACATTAGGGGAAGTGAAGTAGACAGCATCAGACACGGGGAAAACATTGCATAAATAATCTCGTGAAAGTGGAAGCGGAGGTTACATATGTAACAGTGGATTTTTGACGACCAGTTAGCCTACATTCACCTTCCATGTACCAGCCAGTGAAGTGACCTGTGTGGGTCAGGAGAGAAAAGCCACTCGTGTGGTCGCTGTGCACAGGACTGAAGCCCCTTTGTGCCAACGTTTCACTGATCATTTGATCCCACAGGAGCAGGCCGACGGCTCCCATCAGTGAAACTGAATGCATCTCCTGGGAGCCGGCTCTCACCCTGTCGTGACTGCCCGAATCAGTGAAAGCTGCGAGGGAGTACGTTTTTGTAATTCTGCAGCGATAAAGTCACTTAGTATAAAGAAATTAAAGATGAGGGAATTCAGCTTTCACTATAACATTAAACAAAAAAGACCACAGTTTTCTTTTACAACAGAGAACTAGTTTCAAGTAAAACTTTCTGTTTCCCGACTCATTTAGCTGATCTGTTGCTCAAAAAGCAAACTGCAAAAATGTCCATTAAATTTTGTGCGTCCCTGTTTGTATTGGATTTTGGATATTTTTAATCATTTACTTGAGTTGGAGTCCCTAACAGACCAAAAAAAGACATTGAAACTCAAATAATGTAGTTTAAAGTGGACAGTCACGAACTCTGACCATTTATTTCTACCACAGCCTGACAGATGTGAGGAAGACCCTCGAACCATTTGCATCTTTGGGTGCTGCTTCAAATCTCTGTCCTCACAGCTTTAACCATGAGAAAGCTCAGCAGGTACGACAAGTTTCTGTTCCACTTCATGCCACAGCGGTGAGCACGGAGCTGTGGAGAGACTGATACTCTGCACCTGCAGACATTCATGTTGTATGCTTTTGCATTTCCAAAACCAAATACAAACGGTCTGTGAAGGAAATGTGGGAATGAAACAGCAGCTGGTAAGATTATATTTATACAAGGAAGAAATACTAATATTGGATCTAGTTCCATACAACGACACTGTGTCTTCATGTCCTCCACATTGATCATCAAGTGGTGAAAAACTGCTGACAATTTTACTGGAAAACTTGCTGTTGCTGCAAGTTCTGGACCTTCGTCGCTGGTTCCTAAAAGCAAAAACTGTATAGCCTATATTTTACATCAATGTTTGAACCTGTGTGAATCCATCGTTCCGAAGTCTGCCTGGCAGCATGTTTTTATTTATATGCATTAATTCAGATTCCATGAGGAGACCAGTGGTCTGCTGGTCCCAGTCCTGCCAAATATCTCCGGCATCACGGCTGAAGCTGCCGCAGAAACAGACCTGGCAGCTCATGGTTACTGAGCCGACAGAGTGCAGCTAATGTTAATACATTTAATGATATATACCAACAGTTTATATTGTTTCTGCTAAATATTCAAGATGGTCTTCTCCAAGTGACAGAGAAGAAGTGGACACACCTGTTTAAATGGGCATTAATTATTACATCTAATACTGCATCATCTCCTAATCAGCTTAATCAGAGCCAGTTTCAGAAAGAGACTGATCCGGCCACTTCTCGAATCTCATTATCTTATGTTATCTTATCTTATCTCATGACTGAGGGGGTTCAGGAGGTGTGGAGATCGCACCTCAGCTGTGGCTGCATGTGATGGGAAGTGGGAGCTAAACTGAGCCGAGCCAGCCGGAAACATCAGCAGTCACACAAGGACACGGCTTTCAAGCGACTCAGAGCCCAGGTGAGTCTGTCACCTCGTGAGCTCGCTACACCTGATAAAACCAGGTATCAAGTTTTCGTCCACCTCTCTCTGAAATCAAGGACCCACTGCTCTGAATTTGAACTGAATTTGAATTTGATGTCATGAATCTGCCACTGTCATGTGCTGCCGGTGACACTCAGGTTATCGCTCTGTGTTGTTTTGTTTTCTCCCTCCTGCTCTCCTCCATGCTTCTCCTCAGTGTGTGTGTGTGTGTGTGTGTGTGTAGAGGGTGTGGCTTACAGGCTCCCTCTGAAGCTGAGGGACGCACCTGGTCATCATCATCTGACCATCAACCATCTGCTGTGAAGACCTGATCTCCTCACAGCTCCGGTGCAGATTGTTCTGTCACTTGTGATCGAACTCACTTGCACTGTCTCGTTTCTACGATGTTTCTGAAGCCATGTTTCCACAGTGTGTTTCCATTGTGTGTTTCCACAGTGTGTTTCCACAGTGTGTTTCCACAGTGTGTTTCCACAGTGTGTTTCCACAGTGTGTTTCCACAGTAAGTCCTCCTGTGTGTGACTTTGACACACTCCTCTGCCCAGGTGTCCAGCCTCCCTCTGCTCAGCCTTTAAACTCTCGCTCCTTTCATTAAAAGACTCCAGAGTTTCACTTCAAGCCTCATGTGTCACTCAACCCTGGTTAAGACCTTTCTTTAATGTCAAGCCACATCACCGGCCCTCCATCACCACCGCCTCCCTCTGCCTCTGTTTGTCCAAGAAACCATCTGCTCTCAGCCTTCGTCTCTGCTTTGGGCCCAAGCAGACCACAAAGCCTGGACATCAAACCTGTAAACTGCTTACGTGGCCATGAAAACTGAACAGGCAGAGCGACAGCGGCCGATAACCCCCGAAAACCAACGTAATAACAGGTGAAGATGAGGGGGACTGTAATGTTACAGAGGTAAAACATGTATCCAACACGTGTCCCACAATGCACTGCGGTCTGAATACAACTGAGACTTTGTTTACAAGAAAAGAGAACTGGTAACCTTTAAATCTGCATTCATTTCTGTTTATGTCACAGAGTTCTTATGAGATAATGAAGCACAGACCTCAGATCTGTGCCATACTGCCTCACCAACAAATCAGGTGTTCAAAGCTCAGTGACGGGTTAACATCTCCATATGGTGTTTTTTATGCTACCAGACAATAGAGCGATGACAGAGCTTTTGTCCAAACAAATCAGCAGTGTGCTCGAATGTGTTAGGTAACATTAGCCTGCCAAGTTACATGATGATTCATGTCAAATGCCACAAGGCATTTTTTATGGCTCGGGGGTGTTGATGAAAAATGTAGCTGCAAACCGTTTGTCAGATCGCTGAGCTGCTGCTGTGGTTGTGTGTTTGATGAGCAGAGTGGAAGCTGCAGGCGAGCGGCAGCAGAGGGGTGGGTGGAGACGGGTGGGGACTATGTAGATCCACACATACTACATGAAAGAGGAGGTGTGGGGTTACATTTACGAGTTTTATGAAAAAAAGAAGCTTCCAAAAGTGTCATTTTAGTGAAGAGCGATGAGTTTTACTGGTTACATTAAAGCCTGCAGAGTTACTTTAATACAAGCAAGACAGAAACAGGTTTGTAGAGTTTTCCTGTGCGCTCCGTCGCCTTTCTTGAAATTGAGTCCTTGCATGTGTTTCAGGTTTACTGCTTCTGGCAGAGATTGCTTTCCTCTGAAAACAAATCTATTCCCAATCTCCACTATTTGTTGTTCCAACACTGCATGGCTCCTGCATGAGAATGATAAACACTGCAGTCATATGACAGAGCGTGGGAGACAGATGCTTTTCAAGATGAAATGCTGGATTTAGCTGGCGTAAATACCCAGATGAGAGGCACCCACCGGGACACGCAGCCAGATAATACACTCAGATAATATATAAATCTGAAGATGCAGACCACACTCCAAACTACACTTTTTAGCTTATTCATTCCCAGTTTGTCCACAGAACATTTACTTTGAGAAGGTTTGTGACTTTTTAGGTCCAGATTTCTGAAAGAGTCACATTTCACCGTTTCTACAGAATGAATTGGACTCCTTCGTTTTGCTTAATGTTACACACAGTCCCAAGAACTCTTTACAAGAAGACAGGCAGGTCTATGTAGAAAACAAAACAATAAGGACGACAAAGATACATAAACATTCAACCACGACGTACTTACATGTAGGTTAAAATAAATTCTGCAAATATTACATAAAATATATAAAAAGCACCAATGAGTAACAGCATGCATGAAAACGTAAAGGGTCAGTCGTGTTTGTTTGACACGTGCACATGCAGGTACGAGGTGGTCGGACTGACAGTCAGCTGACCCACATGAGTCTCTTTCACACTCTGACGGTCCTTCAGGCCGACGGTCATCAATACTCCACTGACCACATTCAGCCGTAACTTGTGCCTCAAGACATCAAACGTGCAAATAAATCTTGACCTTTTTCAGAGACGTAGACTGTCATAGACAGTCACTTAGGCAGCAATGCACTCTACAAATGTAAAACCAACATCTGATAGAGTCACGCTCGCTCTGTGGGGCTGTGAACACATGCATCAAGTGGAATAAAAGAACTTGCACTAAGCTAATCAGGCTTTGCAGTTATTCATACTAAAATTCATATTAGCACAGCGTTGTTGCAGAAAAAAAAGATCTGACACCCAATTCACAGCGATCCCCGAGGGGCCTCGGCGTGCTTTAAATAAAAAGAGTATTGTCACAGGGTGTGAAACCCTCGTGGAACTGGGTGATCTGTGTCCAGCAATATCTGAAGCTGTCAGGACAAATAATGTGACAATCAGACTGAGCTCACACAGCGATTGGCCATGTGTTCAGAGATGACAAAGCAGACAGGATTTGACCTTCTCTGTCAAAGCCTCTGCTTTTTTTTCATTTCTCACACAACTATTTCTGTCACTTTCATGCCGAGTTCAACGCCAACTGTCGCCCTTTTCACCATTTGCATGATGCATTGCATGAGGACAGCAGAAACTTGCAGGGATCAGGGCACCGGCGGGACGAATACAGAACAGGTCCTGAGGTTTGTCACTCATGATCAACCCTTCGAGGACAGACCGACAACTTCTGAAGTTCATGTTAAACGAATAATTATATGACCATTTGAACACTGAGACAGTTTTGACTTTCTGTAATCACTTGCTCTGTGGCGCTAACAGGGCAAAAAACATTAGAGCCCTTGTTCTGTGTGAATGTGTTCTCTTAAGGAGGCAGCAGGGGGTTCAGCCTGCACTCCTTCAACTGGCTCCTCCTGCCAAACAGCAGCAGCTCACTTCCAAGATCCCTCTGAATGCATGAACTCTGCTTCACTCTACAATCATACTGCTTAATGTGTTTTTAACTACAACACAAGTTACTCTGATGTAGGTTAAAAGGCGAGGAGAGAGAGCTCCTGTAGAAAAATGCTTTGATTGTGAAATCTGATTCCAGGCAGGGTGAATAATTAGCACAAGCCAAGCGCCAGCAAATATGAAAGAGGCTGTGAGATTTCAAACACAAAATACTGATTCACTTGTGAGCAACTAGCAACAATAAACAATTTTCTCAGAAATCACTCAATCCACCTTTAAATATTGGGAGTAAACTGCATCTCACAGGGAGTCTTCACAGTGAGAGATAACAAACACACACTCACAAAACGGACTCACCAGATGAGATACACATGTAAATATATACATATACAAAGCTCTGTTCAGAACAGAGTGCATCTCCCAAACACACACTGCACACTGCACACACATCTTCAGGGCTGCGAATGAGGCGATGGTCAAAATCCTGCTTCTCGAGCAGCATGAGCTCAGGCCCCAGCACCTCATCACGACAGCCTGCCCACTGCATCAGTGCTCTCTTCACTCCTAGGTATATGGTTCTCGTCACCATAGCAACCGTTGCACAATGTATTCAGTGCTTGGTAACCGGCTCTAGTGTAGGCTGAGAGAAAACAGGTTGCTTTTCTGTTACCTTTTTTCAGAAGGAGCGGTGCACGGTGCCAGGAAGATGATTTCTCATGCTTTCTATCTGTTGTCCTAAACTGTCAGTCTATCAACAGCTTAATTCTTTCAGCTGGCAACACTCATGCTGCGCTGCCACACATACAGAGATACACACACACACACACACACGCTCATACATGCCACACACTCATCACACTGGATTTCAGTAATTACGGGCTCTTGTACAGTAAACCTCCCGTGTCTCTTTGTCCATTTATAGTATTTCTGATTCCAAAGGGATTCACAGAGGTGTGACCCAGCAGCCACCTGATGTGCAGCCTTTACACTGTGAAGCCAGATTAGTAATCATGTAATATTTAACGATGTAGTTATAAACAAGTAAACTGTAATTTAACCACAAAGCAGCTTTTTTTTCATTTATTGCAAATGAAACTAAAATATTTACAGCAACACGATAAGCAAACTTTTTCACGACCTCTTTGATAAACTGCGTCCTTGTATCATAAATTCTGGCTGCACAGAGTTTGAAGGGCTGAGAAAAGGTAACAGTCATTTACATAAACATGCCACAGAAGCATGAGGCTCTTCTGAACAGGGTGTAGGTGTTTAATGTTAGAATGACTGCAGCACAGAGTGTTGGTGTTCCTGTCTGATTAACACTCACACCACACACACTCAGCCGTGGTGACTTGACCTGCTCCCTCCACCTGCCACTTACCAAAACTCTGTTCGGTCTTTTCGACATATCTGCTTTATGTGTTACAACAGAGCAGGAGAGCCGTCACTGCAGAGGGGGAGGAGCTTAAAAGAGACTGTTTGTTTGTTCTCTAAACAGGAAACTTTCAAAGTTTGTACAATTAAATCTTAAATGATTGCAATTTTAATCAAGAATCCTCTCAGGATTCAGGTTGAAGCCCGCAACATTCGCAGTAAACAAATGTGTTTTAACCCACTGAACCACGAAGACGACGGCTCAGACACCGTCCTACCTGCTCTTTGATCTCCTGCAGCTTGTTGCTCTGCTCCCGGATGTCATGCAGAAGCTGCAGTGCTTTATCGTCCTCCTGCGACACCTCCATACGAGCCTGCTCCAAACTACGCTTTAGACTCTGAAAACAAGACATAAATATGTTTAGTCAGGTGAGAGTCTGAAACAAATACAGTCTACTACAACAGCTAGGCAGTAAATGGTGATGGTGTAAAGGGTTTTTACAGTTTGAGGGGG
>JAQNCA010000027.1:1918587-1932729 GCA_029783725.1 Acanthurus tractus
CTGAAACAAATACAGTCTACTACAACAGCTAGGCAGTAAATGGTGATGGTGTAAAGGGTTTTTACAGTTTGAGGGGGGTGCTTCCTCTATTTTTTAGTGATCATTTGGGAGGTCCTGCTGTTGGATTGTATTAAGTGGTGTTCCTTCAGTTTTGTCCGGCCAGATTCTATCAATAAAAATCCTGCCATCACACCCAGAGCAGTCAGGCTTTAACAAGTATGTATGTGCACAGACATGACGATCACAGGTTCGCTCACACTGCATTCTGTGATGTAGGTTGCCAGGTCCTGTTCCAAGATGGTCCTCTGGGTCTCTGAGGCCTTCAACTCTATATCCTTCTGCTGTAACACTGACTCCAGGTCAGACATCTTCCTCTGGACGAGTGAGATTTCCTGCTCAACCTGAAACAAGAAGGGACCCAACTTTTCTCTGACAGTTCAGTTTTCACCTAACGAGTCTCTGAGGTCCGTGACTGTACGTTTTTTTTTTGAAAGCCTCCTGTAGCTGTGCTGAGGAATCTTTCCTGTGTCTACGATATTCAACACAATATGAGAAACATATCGTTAATGTCTTTTTGTATGTTTGTGTGCTCGTTTGTAGGAGTGTGTGTGTGTGTACACACACAATACTGCAAGGCTGGACTTGTTCTGTGGCATTTGGGCGATTGATGATACAATTAGATGTCCCATTACAGCGTTACATGGCCTCAGGAGCCCTGAGAACCAGCAGAACAGCAGGCGCTGCTGCACAGCAACAGACACACAGTCACAGCACTGGATGTATTGTAACACGAACACATAATTCAGACACATGCTCACAACAACATGCTGCCACAGCATGGGGCAGTGTGTTAACACTGAACTGAAACACAGGCCTTCTGCAACCTTCTTTTCACAACATCTGACCATTTCTGACACATTTTTGAGACAAAAGACATTGAACAGGGATCTAGTTAATGCAAGATCTTGGATCAGCAAATTTTGTGTTTGTTAGATTGAAGAGGCTGACGGTGGAATGGAGGTGGTGAAGCAGTTCAGCTATTGTTGTCAAGTCCATGTTTCTCTAAAAGGAGTTTCCGTCTTTTGTAAGTTTATTCACACATCACTGCAAGCTGCTGCGTGGAGCATACTGAGCCACATGCTAACTCTACTTGCAGTATTTTGTTGTTACTATTACAAGACAAAATAATTAGTCAATTTGACTTTTCTAAATTCCTCTGATAGCCAGGAGAGCAAATCAACAGAAAGATTAACTTCACCAAAGTAAATAAACACATCTTCCTCTGAAGCAAATGATTTTTTGATCGAGTTCTAGATCAGAACAGACACTAATGTGACAGTATCAAACTAATTGGATAATAGTTTATTGTTTGTTTTCATTTTGATCACTGATAAAAACACAACAACAAGCATTTCTTGCTAAAAGGATACCTTATTAAACATGAAGACGCTGTTTATGGAGGGCAGAGAATAATGAAATTTGATAATGGAGCTGTGGGAGGAGAGAGAACCTGCTCTCCATAACAGCGCAAAACCACGTCTAACACATCGCTAATGTGTTGAGTCACAAATAATGTTAATTAAGTTTTTCTTGTGCTTCATCACTAAGAAGAAACTAGTTTGACCTTTCTTTCTACAGCTTCTCCTTGCATGAGAAAGATCATGATAGCTCTTTTTTAAGCCCCTCAGTGCCTCACACTCTTTCATTTTCACTTGTAATTTACCCCTGTAAGTTAAAAAGAGCCATAAAATGTGCTGTGTTCAGTCATGCACAGTGACTGTTGTTGTTTTTCAAAGTGTAGCTCGTACAACTGTAGCAGACTGATGCCAGAAGGATGGCCCCGTTTTTACAGTCAGAGAGTGATGTGGAATACTGAGATTAAAGAAACACATAAACACAGCGGCTCGGCTACAGTGGAAAGGCAAACTGACAAACAGACGGCTCACTCTGCTTGTTCTGACAACAAACTCTTACCATGTGAGGAGAAATACCTGTGACATGTGTCCGGTGGTCCTGGCCTTCTCCTGTTTTCAATGAGGGTCTTCCAAAAGGATGGTCTTATTTAGAGATGTTGATGGATGTAGTCAATCTAATCTTTAGGAG
The DNA here is from genome assembly GCA_029783725.1 of Acanthurus tractus. Classification (NCBI taxonomy): domain Eukaryota; kingdom Metazoa; phylum Chordata; class Actinopteri; order Acanthuriformes; family Acanthuridae; genus Acanthurus; species Acanthurus tractus. The sequence continues at coordinate 1,920,691 of JAQNCA010000027.1, forward strand.
AGGGCAGTTTGAGGAGCGGACGGGAGGCAGAAAAACAGGGAGAAAAACATGCCAGTAAATAGTCTTTACACACAAGCTCTCCTGAACGCTGAAGAGCTGACTCAGTGCTCTTATGTAAAACACTTACCTTTTGAAACGGTGCTGTATAGAAACCTTTTTTCAGGCCGTCAACTGCAAAAATGTACCTTTAACATGTGTTCTGTCACTCGTTTTAAATGTCACAGCAGGCTGTTGAATTCATAGACCTGAATGACCGCTTCTTAAACGAGTAAACCAGTGAACACATCCAGCCCTTGGGAACAGTTGTGATTATTGCGGTCAAAACTGGATCCACTCGTGTTCATTACAGTTAGCTCATCAAGCAAATGTGCCCATATTAAATATATTCCAACACCAATTTAGAATATTGGCTCTATTACCAAGGACAGCGATTAGAAATCAAGCATTGAAGACTTGGTGCCCTCACACCTTTTCACTTGATTTGTTTCTACACTGATGACAGTATATCTGGTTCATGGTTTAAGTATTTATTGTGTACACCACCAGAGACGCGTACTGTGCTGACCAAATATGCACTGCTCCTATTGGAGCTTCACAGAAACTATAAATAGCCTGCTCGTGTTCACACAACAGCCTCTTTTACCACCACTGGATATATTTGGCTGCTTTTGTTGCTTAAGAGGCAGGCAGAAGAATGAGCGACAGAGGGAGAAGGTCTATTAAAAGCAGAGGCTCACCTCCCACTCTTCCCTACAGTAACATGCTCAAATCAAGCTCAGCTAACATTGTGTGGATCCATTGTGTTTCACTGCTGCATGCCTGCGTTCATGTGAACTGCAGTCTTATTGCCTGTTGTTGATGTGCTGTATGTCACTTTCTGAGTGTGTTACATTACATTTATTGTCTGTGATCAACAGGACGTGACCATCACATTCCTGCACAGAAGACTGCGTGCAGAGGAGGTGTTGACGATATCTGCTATTGACGACAACCATGATATTTAAAATGAAACACTGACGCTGTGTTAATAACACAGAGGATTACGTCATTAAGATAATGAAGAGTCTCCTAAGTCATTTTATTTTTTTCCACTTTCCCTTCTTTATAGCTGGTGCTGGTTATGTATCTAAACACTGGTTAACTCTCGACATAAATCTGAAAAGTATATTTGTTGTTTTTGTACATTTGTATGGTTTTAAACCCTCACCCTTGTATTCTGACTACAATTTACTTGGCAAAAAAGAAACATAACACAAAATAAAGGTAAAGAAGTAACTGAGGAAAAAAAACACTTTTTTTCAGATTTTCTTATTATGAACTGTTTGGATGATCTTGCAAAAATATGGTAAAATATGACATAATGACAACCCTCGCCTTTTGAAAAACTAAACAATGCAAACACTGCAGACGAACAACAGATATTATGAGTCCCTGGAGATGACTCTGGAGCTTACTAATAATCCCCCCAAATATGTGACAGATGTAATCCTTATGCTTCAAGGGTCATTTGGGGGATGGGCGGTTCAGCGACACCGCAGGCCAGACAGCATCTGCCCGAGCAGCATCCGAATCCTGCCTGTTTTTCCAGTCTTACTGGCTGACATGCTGCAGGGGACAGAGGCCTGTAATGAGTAATGAGTGAAGGTTTAACTGAGGTGAACTCTCTCTGGCACCTGCTGATCCTCAGTCTGTGAGCACGATGCATCAGTGCAAAACTTGGGTGGCAACGTAGTTAGAGAAACTATTTCATCTTGCAGGTGTGATCACCTCATGTGGAGGCACAGAAGAACCATATCTGTACCTTGTCCATGACTCCCAGCAGCTCTGCATGCTCCAAACCTTCTCCTGAACCTCATGTACCTAAATGTGCTGAGACACTGACAGCACTGCATCATTTAGTGTTGTGTACTTATTAACAATGCAAAGACCTTTCCCGACACCCGCCCGGTGGTGGATGGTGGTTACAGGGTGTCATCCCAGCATCAAGGAGCAGATGGGACTCAGATCTGGCTGTCTTCCTCCTAGACTCAAGTGCTAGCTGACTGCCCATAATGAGCTGAGCTAACAGACTGTGCAGCTGGGCTCCTCCTCTGCAATAATTAGCTCCCTGAAAGCAATTACTAATAACTATACTCTTAAATCTCATTACAACTACAAGAACGGCAGTTTGACCGCTGAGCAGATCTGTCTGTGTTTGCTGATACACTGTCACTGGACCCCGACATTTACACGTCTATCCAAGATTTTTGCTTGGTTTTACAACACATGCAAGCGATGCAACTGCAGTACCTGCAGTCAGAACGTTCCATAAATACTTTGTTTATGAGAGCTCATCGGCAACAGAACAGTGACATTCGCTGAGGAACACTGGCTTCCAACTCAGTCGAGGAGCTCTTTCTCGTGGGCTGAATAATGTGTGCTGGGCTGTGAGTCAGAGTTGTTGAAGAGGAGGAGAGTGGATAGAGGTTGCATCCCAGTCATGGTGTTGCTCTACATTCAGTCTGCAGGGTGACGAGGGGCCGGTGCTACTGTATAGGCTGTAGGCAGCGGTGAATCACAGACCTGTTGCAACACTGTAGTGGCACAGATTCTTCCCTTAAAAACAAACTGACAGCCTTCTCCAATCTACTCCCCTCCAGTTTTCTCTCCACGTTCGTCCTCTCCACATATACCAAAGACATTTTTATGCCTATTGTCATGACAACAACAAATTAGTAATACCACAGTCATGCAAGGCAGATTGAGGGCTTTAGGCTTCTGCCATTGCAGCAGTTCTCTGATTCAAAAATGTTCTTCCAGCTCCACAGTTTCCTGCTAAACAGCCGGGGCTTACAGATTAAACCAGGCCGATCCATAAAAGCTGCCACAGCCATTGAATCTGTATTAGAAATGACAACTCTTTATTTACGGAGGTGCACCATTGCCTGAGAGCATTTGAATTGGTTAGCACTGCATTTTCTTTTTTTCTTTTTTTTTTTTTACAAAGCCCTTCTCAGCAGACAACCTGAATATTGCTGATATTTTTCCAAATTGCAGATCAGGTATGACTGCACTGCGTGCCAGGATCATTCGGTTCCTGAAAAATTACGCACAAATACTGAAATTGGGAAACTGGATTTAAAAGTCATGCTTTACAGAGGTGGAAGAACTTTAAGATAAGGGAGGCTGAATACGCTGACCCCTTTTGCTTGGTTTAAGGCCCTCTCCGCTTGGATGCAGCAGTGTGAGTGTGTGGGTTATCCATGGCTGAATACTGTGGTTAGTTTATATTGCATAGGTGTTACATGTATGCTGTTTGTGATGATAACGTAGCCTATGTTTCTTTGTCCTGCATTTGTTTTCATTGCCTTGTGTATACAGGACACCTATGAAACAGACTGACCACCTCTCATGATGTCACCTGTGTAAATAAAAGCTGAATGAATGTAATGAGAAGAATTTAAGGAGAAATTATTTTTACAGAAGTTAGAGAAGCGTATTCTGCAATGTTTATGTGTAAGTACAACTCCTGGCTTGAGGCTGCCGCAAGTGATGATGGAAATTCTTATTCTTGAGGCTCAGTGGCTGAAGGGAATCATGCCAGTGGTGCTGTTATTTGCACATTTAGGCCTCCAGCTCCCAAACAGCCAGCTGTTGAAAGAAACGTGGCCACTTTTAAAACTGCTGCAGTTAACTCAGGCTGCAGTCTGTCTTTGGCCACTGGTTGGATGACACTGCTCCTAAACTCTCCACCCACGAGGCTGTCGCATGGTGATTGTTATGGAAAAATTTGGATTTAATATGACATTTAAATCACTTGGTTTTCAACTGGAGCCACCGAATCTACAGACCTGCACCTCAGTGCTCCTGCACTGATGCATTACCAATCAGTGGTGCTTGAGTTCACTGAATATCACAATCTATAAAAGAGTGCTGAGCACTTGGGAAAGCACTTCAAAAATCCAGCACATTATTATATCACAAATCCAAATGACAAAGAGGATCAGTGTGGGCTTCTAAAGGAGGCTTTTGGGAAAGTGACACTTGAGGATATGGAGCAGTAGAGCTTCTTCTCTCTCTCTCTCTCTGCCTAATCACAGCTCACATTAACACTGACAGCACTGATCTGCCCAGAGTTTCCTTTTCACTACGCACTGGTCTCCGTTACTTCTCACATCTTTGGTCTGCCTTCATAAACAGGTCAGCGGAGGTCAAAATACACACTGACAGATTTGACTGCACAGTCTTCCTGCCAAACTTTTTAACATCTATTTTATTATTCTAAATATATCGGATATTAACTTGCAAGGCGGAACAAAACGGAATATTAATGAGAACGATGGAAGAGAAAGAGAAAACATTAGATAGATAAATGGACAGATTTTGATGCTATTTTTTCTTTAACGCAGAGTTAAATTTATTCTCTGCGTTATATCCGTTTTGTTCCGCCTTAAACGTCCTGTAAGTACAGTAATTTATAATCCAGCTGAATAAGCGCCAGAAGAAGCAGCAAGCTTCCTTCACCTTTCCTCTACCCTCGGCAAAACCTGCTGTTACCATAGAGATACTTCCCTCCAATCAAAGTCTGTGTCTTGTCATACTTTTTCCAACCAAATCTGTAATTTCAGCTTTCTCTCTGGACCGGGTCTTTAACCGGACTGCTCCAGCACCTCACCAACTGGAAGTGATCTCATCTCACTTGAAGATGTGATGAGATCATTCAAAAAAGTCCCTGCATTATAAACCTTCAGATAAACTTTGTCCCAAAACTTCCTCGGTCTTGCCGCGGATTGATCAGATTTCTAAATAAAAAAAGGACGCAGTGGTCACGTTATGACCATATGCAAAGAGTGCAGAGTTTAACGCCACCCCGGGGAGTGATAGCCATCTGTACGAGTGTATGCTACAGTAAGCACAGCCATGAAGAGAGACGGGCAAACAAAGACACAGAGTCGTGACCAAGAAGAGAGCTCCCTCCTGATTGACAAGATACAGCTGCTGCATCAGCTCGATGCTACCAGTGCTATCTCAACACTCCGTATATCCTCAGCTGTAGTGTCAGTCACTCAGGCGGTCAGGTAACAGTTGCAACATGCTGAGATGGGGAAACAGCGATGAACTGTAGCAGTTCGGAGCTGTTGAGCAGAGATACAGGCTTATTTTTCTCCCTATCTAAGTCACAACCCTTCCTCTCTTCCTTGTTTTTGATATGAGTTGAGCTCTAAGTACATAGCATGGTACTCACTCGGAGACTGCTGCAGCTGACGGGTCTTCTACAAGGCTCCTTAGACACAGCACCACCTCGTCCAGTAAGCCCGTTCATGTGGGGTCTCCCTCGGAAGCCACCAGCCGGAATGAGAGCTTCGCTGGTTCATCAAATTCGGGGATGTCATCCTCACAGGGGAGAGAGTGAAGCTGAGGGGGGAGAGAGATATGCTGTGGCAGTGCAGAGAGCTGTGAGGCAGCGAGAGCGACCGGAGATTACTGCTAACGAAGAGATAGCGTGGAGGAGAGAGAGGGGGAGTGAAGGAATACAGAGAAATGGCATTGTAGAGTAATGCAGCAGACTGGTGATCACATACTGTTGAGAGTGAGTGGATGCTCTTTCTCTCTCTTTTTCTCTCTCTCTTCCCTGTCAATCGCTCACCCTCACCACCCTCCCAACTCTTTCTTCCTTATCCTGAACTGCAGCAGCCGTCACTAATTACACTAATGTATGCAGCTCCACACGCTGCAATAACAGTCGGCTCGCAATAGTTGCACATGACTGTACGCTCATGTCAGTGACTACAGACTCTTTAAACTGTGCGGCTCGTTAGTGACTTAATGCAGTGACCGCAGACTAAACCTCCTCTAAGTGAACAGAAGCAATGCAATCTAATAAAAGGCAGGACGAGGAGCTGTTACAGTAAGGCTCTGCTTTCGTCTGCTCGTAAACAAGACAAAAATGAAAAGGAGATGCAGGTTCTTCAGTTCATAAAGGAGCCAATAAATACGTAATATGTACAATTTTTCATAAATAGCACTGTTAGGAGAACTTGTCTGGATGAAGATGTTTCAAAAGTGGATAAATTGTGAGGCTTTTTAAGGGAAAAGGAGTTTTTTTTTAATTTCATAACAATGAAAAAATAATAAATCCCAAGGGGAGTTTTTTCTAACAATTTATCATAATCCCACACAGCCAACATTTAACTTTCACTCATCAACAATGTATCGTGGTACCAAAGTAATCAGTAATGGAACCTAACAAAGTCTACAGTGTCTGCGGACGAGTTCAGCCTCACCTCTCATGTTTTCATGCTACTGTGAGCCAAGTGACACGTCACTGTGATACTGACTTGCAAAGTACACATACACTCAGTGACAGATTACACACACGGTAACAGATGGTAAAACCTATCCTGGCAAGCAGCGCTACATCAGCGCAGCAGAAGGGACAAAATGCTCAGGAGGTGAAACTGTACAATCAATGAGTGTTACAGTAATCCCTGACAGACACAGAACAAGGGCACTACTCATTTGTACTTCTGCCTGGTTGTCAGTTAGATTTTAATGTCAATGGAGGCAGGTGAAAATGCTGAATTAGTTGTTGAATATAAGAAAGTGTTTTGGTTTTTTTACTTTGTACCCGTGGCCAGGCACGACCATCCTCAATCAGCCACAGAGCTCCTCTGTCTGATCACTACACATCCTCCCGTCCGTCAGGATTTGATTCCATTTGTCTCTCTGATCCTTACAACCAGTGCGTTAATGATGATTTAAAGCTCAACTGCTTCAGGCTTCTTTTATTTGGACCAGTATATCTTTTCCTGCAATCAGAGGAGAAATCTGTGTCTGGTCGAACACATGAGCAGGAAGAGCCCTCAGTTAAAGACTTCCCCTCTTCGGTAGCCCCAGGATGAGGTCATCACCTGCTACAGAAACGACGCATCAACCAAAAGCCTTTCAAAGTGACACTGATGCAACCTGGTATCTGAACAGAGAAGAAGCACAGAAACCGGGGAGTTTTCTTATTAATTCTTGATATGGGTGATGATTAATAAATAGAGCCTACTTTTAGCTTACATCATTACATAATGCGCTGCTTGAGGAATGTGTCTTCCTTCAGCCTGACATCTTTTTAAACTATCACAGCTACTTCACAGCAGTAAACAACATAAATGCAGATCTGTTGTTAAGGCGATGGTAAGAAAAGACCTGCTGTAACAAGCCACGGCTTTCGAGATAAAAACAATCTCTAACAAGTCTTCATGTGTTTAAACATTAAAATGAACAGTGACAAGTCACAAGTAAAAGCAACAAAGAGTTTATATGAAAATAATAAACTAGAGGCTGTGCTTTACCAGCATCAGAAAGGGGCCGTGTTTTCACAGTGATGTGAAGTATTGGGTTGAGGCAGAGGCATCACACTCATGTTACCTAGCAACATGGTACTTTATGTCTCTAGGGCCAAACCCAGCTTAATTCCGAAGTAAAGATGGAGAATAACAATTCTTTTTCGCCGAATGGTTTCCCGAGGATTTCACTGTGATTTATTTGAATGTACTCTATATAATCACTTCCGATTGTGATGAAAAGTCAAACCCATCGACACGTTGTAAGCACAGGGGGCCTCTTGTTAAGTCTGAGAAAAGTTTAACAGTTGTAAAAGTTAAAACATAAAACTACTATATTACAACTTGTAAAGCAATGTCGGGAGCCATGATCAGGGGAAAACGTGAATGAGACAGAGCAGTGACTCCTCTGCAGACGCCACAAGCATTTTAAGTCATCATGAAAGTACAAGTGTAAAACCACTGCCCTCCGCTGGTAAAACACTGGAACAGCTACATCTCTGCATCTTGAGTTTTATGTCACCCTGGCATGAGGTCAGGGATATCAGGGAGGAATACTATAACATAGAGGTTTGAAGAGCCCGGCTTGGTTACATAACAGACAGTCAAACATCGTGTTAGTTGGAAAACAGGCAGAGACGGGCTTGTGACTGCTTGGTGTTACATAAGCACAGAAAGCTGAGCACTTAAAAGACACTGCTGCTGATTCTCACCATAAACTTTACACCATTAAAGGAGCCAGAGTCACTGTTTGATGAAATTTAAGCTTTCTCACTCATTTAATGGGCAAAGTTTTTGAACATGTTAAAAATCAACCACTGGGCAAAATGTTAATTATGTTTTCTTGAGTAAATGGTGTTAAATATTGGAGCACTGTGACTAAGCTGTGACTGCACATATTTGAAAATAAATTTTCACTTACAAAACCTTAACACAAGCTTCACCTATAACAGCATTTACCAAAATTATTTGGCAACACTCACCAAGTTGGTTTTTCATTGTCTTAATTATTAGAACACAGTGACCTCAAAACAATTTTAAGATCTGATCCCTGTAGTTTTCTCAAGCTGTGAAGTATATATTGGCTGTTGAATATTTAACCATAAATTTGTGGAATGTGAGTGTAGTATCACCTTTCTTCCACAGAGGGAGCCGTAGTCTGTAGTAACAAGGACTGAGGGACAGTTTGGTATGTTTGCTACAAGCTGGCCTCAACAGACAAAAAGCCAAGAGTTAGACCGAGTCTGTTTAATAATACTCCTAACAATGGTCATCATACAGGTTTCAATTTTTCTCCTACAATGAAAAAAATATATATTTTTCTACCAAAAAAGAATGTTTCATTACATGCTGCATTGGTCATTATGTCCATGTGTAAACACAAAATACTAACCACTTGCAAGCTCTCTGAAGGAATTTTGAATTGCACTTTACTTCGACAGTTATCATTTTTTATAAATATTGTTAACAACATAAATTCAAATAACCATCAAAGCAACTCACTACATTGACAGATCAGGTCGTAATACAGTGTCATTATTTTTTCAGCACAAACTGTTGTTGTTTTTCTATTTATTTGCCATCAACTCCATGCCGAAGGCTTTACAGTAATTAGGATAATGCAGGCTGCTGCATTCACTCAGCTTAGCGGTTTAACTGTGCTGTAAGGTTTTGATGTGCTCTGAGGAAATCACCCATTATCTACTGCGTGCCCCCCACATCCCCCGGAGCGAGGGACAGTGGACCAGCCGGCTGTGACCCACTTCTTTTGTGCCTTTCGTTTATCAGCTCAAGAGGGTGTTTGTGATCATCCATCACCAACGCATTTCAACCCCCCAACACTCTCGTTCCATCTCTGACACGTCTCACAAAGATACACTTCCTGCTCTGCTTGTGTGGGCCTATTCTGAGAATGCTTATTTATTAACCTTCAGCACAATATCACACTAATCTGGACAAAGTCCTTACTGTATCTTACTCTCAAGGAAAATTCTCTCACTTTAAAATGGCTGAATATTGTACTTTGAGCACAGTACTGAGTAACTAAGTAGATCAGAGACTTTCTCACCAACAGGAAAATGTGCTGTGATTGGAAGACACAATACTTAAATGTAACTAAACTAGACAACAAATTACTTGTAACTTTACACATGTTTGTTTGCAGTGGTTTGTAAAAGACTGACAGTTACAGTGATGTCTTTAGCATTTAGCAGGTCATTAGCATCAACACAGTTTACCACGAGAACATGCAAGAAGACTTACACAGGGAGTTAACTACTGTTAATTAACTAGGAGTCAATGACTGTTAATTACAGTGCTGTTGTGTTTTTATACAAATAACGCTGGCTGGCAGTGGCATTACATGTCTCAGTACGCTAGGTGTTAGCATGCTACCTCTGGTGTAGCTCAGGCTAGCGGTGGAGGCTAACGGACCTTCTTGCCCCCCCCAGGGGCATCAGAGCAGGGGAGCGGGGCTCATGGGTGGAGCTCAGACCTCCGACACCTGACGAGGTAAATGCTGCTGGGATGCTTGTAGGCCAAACCAGAGGTCAGCAAAGTCCTTCCTCCCCCGACAAAAAGGAAAACAAAGCGAAAACTTTTCTTTGTCTCTTTAGCCTACATGCTAACTGTTAGCTGTTAGCTGTGTTGTAATGCTATGCTAGCCGGGCGGACGTTGAAATGACCGTTAGTTGATAGATGCTAACGCTAAAACTAGCTTATCAGCCGTTTCAGATGAGACGTTCAAGGTCACCTAACTTTACAGCCCATCTCGACCTTTTCAAAAACTTGTACTTGTAGTTTTACCACTTGGCCCCAAGTTTTCAAGGGTATTATCAATACTTTATTAAAACTGTTTTCTGTTGATTCTTGGTTTCTGAACCCAAATGTTCACTTTGCCAAGCCACAACAGTGCCATTGAGGAGTGGTTTGGCACCTTTTGGTTTTGACTCTTGCAGTAGGCCTGGGGCAAGTAGCTTATGCCATGAACGCCCCTTTTGAAACTTGAAATAAAGTGGGATTAATATGTGTCACATAAATATTTGACTCTAATATTTTTAATCCTCTGATCCTCCATCAGTGGCATTGTGAGGCCGCTGTCAGTCTGCCTGTAGCTGCCTTTTCAAGTGGTCATTGAACTAGAGAGTAAGATGGGATGGATGTGGCTGGACTTGGAGCTGGACCGAGCTGGACCGAGCTGGACAAGGCCAGACTCCACCCACTGACTCTATTGTTAGCAGAAAAAAGAGGATATCCAAACAACCTGCAGTCAACACAAGTGCCGTATTTAATTGAATAGACATTTTATACACAAAAAGAGCTCACGACTAAAACAGAAACTATGTAGTTTTGTTTTTGTTTTTCATTTTTCAGAGATATGTAAAGTTATCTGTGGCAGTATGAAAAAGTGTCACAGCCTTTTGTGGATAAAGTTAGAAAACATAATTGACTATAAAATATGTTCAGGGCCCAAGGAGTCATTGCTGACAAAGAAAAAAATTATGAAAAAATGTTATTTGAAAAAGCATTTACAGTTCCTCTTCAAGCTTTTTTCATTCTCCCAAGAATTATTTTTAATAAAAAAAAATACCAGGCTACTCTGGGTCAGTACCCAAGGATTAGGAAATACCGCTTCACTCATTTGGTTTGGGTTAGAACAGACTGGGTTTGAACTTAGACAGTGCTGGCACTGGTTTTCAAATAAGTGAAAGACAGAAAAGGGTCAGTTTTACTTACAAAGACAAACATACTCCAGCTTGGCCGACCTAAGTTTCCTCTGTTCCTTTCTGATGGGTTTTGATGCTTTTTTCCTGACCTAAAATATGTCTCAGAAAACACAAGTATATGGCAGAAAATGCAAAGTTTGGCAAGAGATTGCAAATATGTTTTATGCATATCTATTTTCATCCCCCCCCCCCTTGTTATTTAGAGAAACTGGGAGGCCATTGCTGAGATGGTAATTTTTTCTTGACAAATCTTATTTTCTCCTGATAAAAAATAATTATCTCAAGATAATTATATATATATATATGTATTTGTTTTTCATGATATAATATGACGGTTTGTCACAATAAAACGTGTCTTGATGTATAACTTATAATGCCTGGTTGCTTTGACTGCACCTGGTTTCAGCCTTTAAGACACAGTCTGACTGGCCACCAGGAGCACCTGATGAAATCCTGGTGGGTCTGTTGTTGTGTGGGTGGCTTGAGCACTCCATTATATAAAAACAAGTCCAAGGGAGATGTGTCTTCAGCCTAGCCTACATCTTCCATGATGCCCACTTTGAACCAGTAAGCAGAGCACAAGCAAACAGCCATTTACATAAACCTCTAATGTAAAACAACTGACATTGTTGTAATTTTGACAGAAAATCTTGTGTTTATGATGTCTCCTGTTGCTTATGGTGGGAGATGGATTGGACAAATGTGTTTTTAGGGCCTTTTAAGCGCATTTATAGACCACATTAACACACCATGTTCATTTGTACTTGTTTTTACGTAAAATCACTCAAATGGGCATTGTAGAAACTTTAATACAATGGAGGGAATTTTTCAGATCGCCTTTTATTTATTAACAGAATATATATATGCTTATTTTTGCATTTTTAAATACTTTTAAATAAAGATGCTGATAAGTACAATATACAGAAGTCGTCCTCTATATTAGCTCCTTAACTTGTCTTTAAATTGTTTACCTTCCTTGCATTCATACTGAAATCCGTCTT
>JAQNCA010000027.1:2084475-2095753 GCA_029783725.1 Acanthurus tractus
CATTATGTCATGCAAATGTTCATGAAAAACGTATGTTAAATGTTTCACTTTTTAAAAATATGTTAATTTGTATGAAAGAACTTGTCTGTGTTGAATTATTATAAATATGACACACTTGTCCAGTGAAGCTGTATGTACAACTTGTGCAAATTCGGTTTTAATAAAAATTAGCATTGGGGATTTACGATTTAAGACTTACTGCCTGGAGTATCGGGCCACGCCTGTAAAATTTTATCAACTACAGATACTGGAGAGTGATATAAAAACAAACTCAATAATTGTGCTCAGTGTTTCTTAAACATGTTACGTTTCTAATTTGGTGGTAATTGGATGAAATGTTTGCCAAAACAGAAAAAAAACATCTGAAACGTCTACTGTACATGAGTACTTTGACAAACAGGTTCTGCAGCACACAAAGAACAACATCCCAGTTTATTTAGAAAACAACAGATTTGCTGAGGATGCCATGCCCACTGCTCTTCACTCAGTCTTCACATGCTTTGAAGGTGGAAATACCTTCATTAGAATGCTGTTTATTGATTTCAGCTCAGCATTCAGCACAATCTCCCCCATGATGCTAATCGGAAAACTCAACCCTCTGGGCTCAAGTACAGCTCTTTACAACAGGATGTTGAACTTCCCTTTACCAGGCCCCAGATATTCCCAATGACACACATGCCTTCTAAAATCTATAGCTCAACATCATGTGAATTCATCCCCCGCTCCATGACTGCTGCCACCAAAATCAAGGGAACAATGTGAAGTATGTTGATCGCACTACAATTAATGGCTGGATTTGTAACAGTAATGAGAGTTCATATCTGAAGGAAATTAACAATGTCCAGAGAGGTTCATAAAGACCAGCTCACTCCTAAGCCTCAAGTTTGTCTCAACTTAAACAAACCTCATTTAAACGAACAAACCAAAAACTATTTTACTGAAAACATTAGTTTTTAAAGGGGGATTATTGAGGTGCTCATAGGGTCTTTTGATGTGTTTACACCAAAAATTGATCGTAAATTGAGCCTAAACCTTTTACAAAAGGAAGAAACATTAATCTGCAGTGTTGGAAAAGTTGACAGTTTAAACAAATGTGTGTATATTAGTGTGTAATTTCCGTAAGCAACAACTATTTACTCACACTTAATTGCTTCTGTCAGTTTCTGTTGTGCAGCTCACAGTAAATGGTCTTTAACATCTTTTATATAAAACTGTACCAAAATGGAAATTTGTGTCAAGTTAGAAAAATGGAAGATCTCTTGTTTTAGTAGTTATCACTTAAGGAAATCAAGAGTAGCTTCTTTTTGAAAACATCTACAGGGGATAGACTGTGCTGTTGCTGCTGCTTTGGACTTCAGTAAAAGCAATTTACCATGAAACACAGCAACACTGTCAATCTTCATTCCAGCTGGGGTGGGGAATTTATGCTACTTCAATATTTTCTCTGCAGCATTGTAAAACACTTTCATCTAGTCCTGAATGCAAGGTTTTAAGCCTGGCTTTTCTTTTGTGAGTGTTGCTTTGGAAAATCACAAACATATCAACAGTTTGTTAAATAGAGGCCAAAGTCATGGTAAAGCCCAGTGCAAATAGAGTCACTGTGGTCCAGTGCAAGTCATTCACAGTCTCATCTTTAAACATGATCTGTATAAGCTGAGCGAAGGAAGAGGGCAATCACCATGTTGATTTCAACATAGCTAAGCTGCTATAAGAGGCCTGCTATTGTTATTAAAACACTTGTGGTATTTTAGCAACAGTTCATTTTTTTCTGTGAATACATCATGTCATAGTGTTTTTAATACAGACTTGTCTGAAATGTTGGCTGAAATTGAGTTCTTGGTAATAAAACAACCAGTTAAAATGTGTAGTGAGAACAATTTAAAACAGAGAGTTAAGATTAACAAGTCTATGAAAAAGGAAAGTCTACACATGCTTCTGCTTTTTTTAATAAATAGCCTTGGACTTATTCCTTGTTTAGCTGCTCTTTTTTTCTATACTTCAACTGATCATCATCCAAGACATAGTGATGAATAAACCTAAGAAGGTCTGAAAATTGCATTAAACTTACACTGAAAATATGTAAAATGTATGACTGAAATGAACAACTGAACTAAATAAGAAAGCCAAAGTGATATGAGTGTTTGAAAGTTTTAATGGGTTTCCAAGTAAATTTAAGAACGAAGATTTAAGAATGGAGAGGTTTAAGATGAGTGGGTTTAAAGGGTTCAAGGGTCTTCCAATGAACTTCTATCTTAATTAGCTTTAAAAAAGTTAAATATATTAGAAAGTTTTAAAAGGATTAAATATTTGATTAAAATATCCGTTCCTAAAATGAAGACTAATTGTGGAACATTTTAAAGTTTAAAAAAAAAGTAAGTGAAAGAATGGAACAGCAAGTAAAGGACATTTGCTGTTAGTTGCTATAAATAAAGTCTGTCAATATAACTAATTCACCATATGTACAGTAGTGACTATACAGCTCAGTCTATAGGTTAGCAGCGCTGGCAGCTCGTTAGCCTCCAGCACCATTCACGAGGCTTATGATTGAAAACCTATAATCAGGAAGTTATGTGGCAGAGGAAATATCCAGCAATTTACAGCTGGTTGTAAACAAGGTGTAAGTGAAAAGATTTAAAGATTAAAGTGATTCATATTGGACATCACTATTTACATTCATAAGTGACATGTCAGTTTAAATTAACCTCAGCACAGGAGAAGGGATATCCTGTGTCTCTGTAACCTGCAGGCTTACAGCGCTACAGCACTGAGCTCAGGTGTTTTAATTTTCTTTTTACCATTACATTTTAGAAAAGTTAGGAAAAGTCAAGCCATTAAAGCCCATAAAAAAGTGTCTAAAGTGTCTAAAATATTCTTTCCTTTCATTAAGTGTCACCAGCAGCAGAGCGGCTACGGTACATCCTAAGTGAGGATGATGACATGCCAACGCCGACGCTCTTCACTGAGATGGACACTCTTCAGAGAGAAGGAGAGGAGCTGGAGTGGAAGGAGTCTGCGAGGTGGATGACTATACTCACCAAAACATGCATGCACAATTTCAGACACAGCCCACTTTGATATCAACAAACGATTCAGCTTTTCTAGATTATATATTCAGACTGTCCAGCAAAAAATGTTCAGTATACGATTTGACTCAACATTGCCTGTTTCAACCAGTGAGGAAATATTGAATTTAGGCTCACATATGTTGACTCATCTAACACTGCTCTTACTGATAACATGAATAATTGTGGTTTTCCCAATTAACGGTGAAGTTCACAGTCTCTTTCCAGTTTTTCAAGATCTGATGCAAAAGTTGATTGCAAATAAAAAATTAGGCCTGATTTTATTTGATTTTGATTTAATATCTACATTAAAAATGTCTCATAAAAAGTTCATTAAAAAATGTTTTTCTCAGTTTTGATTAAATTCTGTGTTTCAAGATGAGCCACCAATTGTACGAGTTTTGAAAAGTAAAAGCTAAAGAAATATCCAAACAACTAAGCCAGCCAGCTTCTACTCCTACTGCCTAACTGATGAAACAGATGTGAAAATACAACCTGATCTTCCTTGGGAGAGTGTAATCTTTCTTATCTGAAAGTGTTTGTGTGCTTGTGCGTGTGTGTTTGTGCGTGTGTGTGTGTGGACATCCCACAGAAAGGCAGCCAGTTGCTTCTGACCAGATAAACTCTCTCTCACTTCTCTTAGGGGCCAGATTTATCTGCCAGGTTGGCCAGCCTGCGCTTCAATGTAGACATCAAGGACAAATATTCACAGTTCATGGTAGTGAATTAAAAAAAAAAAAAAACGCCATTTATCTACCTCTTTTGTCCTCAAGAGTGAGTTGCAGTTTTCACATGTCCTTTGATCAAAGCACAAAAGTACGTTTGAGCCCTCTTTGTCCTTAGTGAAGTTGCTAGCAGCATAAATAATTTAGAGACAAAATAAAATGACACCCCGCTGTAATGTCAGTAGGATCTCGTTCTCATAGCCTGACAGTCACACTTAATACAAGATGATGCTATAAACACCAAATTAACCTGAAGTTGTAAAGTCGGCACTGCATGACTAGAATACTGGAAGATCTGAGCAGTAAACTGCACTGTTTGTCTGTGAGTAAACTGAGTGAATTTGAAGAATGTTAGACAGGTGAATCTAAGAATGTGAAGCAGGATGGTATTCATGGATTGTCCTTAGTACAGCTTCATATTGATTTACATTCATACAGTGCCCTGCTTATGAACTGCAAGCTTAAACGGCAGAATCATAATGAGCAGTAGCACTACCAGGGAGCTGAAGTGCCAAGAAGCCTCCACAGTTGTGTTTCTCATTTGCATCTTTATCTTCATGTTTTTTTTGCTGCATTCAGGTGGGTGAAGTTTGAAGAGAAGGTGGAGGAGGGTGGAGAAAGGTGGAGTAAACCACACGTGTCCACGCTGTCCCTGCACAGTCTTTTTGAGCTCAGGACGTGTCTCCAAACGGGGACGGTTTTACTGGATCTGGAAGGCTACTCTCTGCTTCAGATAGTTGGTGAGAAGTTGAGGATTATGTTCTTTCAGTAAAAAATTCAAAACAGAATGCAATTGGCAATGTTATATTAGTCACTGTCCATTCAGCTAATACCATGCCTAACATACTTGACTTGACATGCTTTGTATACATAAAGCTTGTATCATAAGCTAGCATCTTGTTATATATTTTTCCTAACCTACTTATTCTGAGAAAGAAGAAAATCTGGTTTGGAAAGTTTGGAAAGTTTTGGCCCTTTCCAGTGTGCAGTAGTTAAAAATCGAGGTTCACTTTGAACAGTTTACTGGTGCACAACAGTCCAAAATGGGAGAAAAAATTGGTGTGATATTTGTGAACTTCCTTTTTTTTATAAAAGAAATGGTACAACCCCACACATGTTGAGCATTAGAATAAAGTCGCAGGGAGGGGAAATGTGGGTGCATCGGGAGCAACAACTGTTAAAGCTTCCATTTTCAATGTGCTCTGGCATGTTGTCATGTTGGGAAACTCAGTTGCATTTATACTACGGTTCAGGTCATCTGCACTAAATGTTTTTTCTCAGAATGTTAGAGCCTGCAGATGCATGAGTATTGAGTGATCAATACGTCAATACAACAATACAAAAAAGTCAATAACAGCAGTTACAACCTCTTTCAGGTTGCAGCAAAATTCAACAATCACCATTAACTTGAATTTAATTTCCATAAACCACATTACAGTTTTTATATACATGTGCTTGGGTAGAGTGTTAAAATTTTCCAACCAACCACCATCAGCCCAGTAACCAGCCATTGTCGATACATTTGTGCATTTGCTGCATCCAAATGGGGGAGTCCCCACTCTTCACACTAATGATGAGAAGATCGGTTCTTTAAAGTTTGCTAAATCTTTTTGTTCACATGCAACCGGCAATACTTCTATATACAACTAAGTGATTGGTAGAAAACATTTTTAAATAATACCACTTATGTTTGAAAATGGGTTACGTTTGGCTCAAGACTACCATCATAAAAAACACATCTGCAGAAATGTTGGCCACTCCTGTTGCTTTAATGTGCATTTAGTGATACTATGCAGTGTTCTTTTTAATATACCAAAACATTTGCGCCTTTTTTTTTTTGATCACCAGCATGCTTTGTGTCTTTATACTGATCAGAACTGAATTGGATCTGACACAATTAATATAAAAAAGCATTTTTGTGATTTGCTGTTATGAGTGTTAGCGACTTTTTGAAATTGTTTGAGTATGACCTGCTCTCAGAAAATACCCACATGCTATGGGCATTTCTCTGGCAAGACCTGTTGATAATACACAGAAAATCTGACCTCGTACTGATTGGATGTGCAGATACTGTCTTTTGCTCTCACTTGGCCCGCACTGTCATTCTTTATCGCAACCTTAGAACCGCTTAAGATAACATGTTTTAAATTGCAGTCTGACATCATCACGGGATTGTATATATACTGTATATGGTTAAAAGGAATTATGCCTTTTGGTGAGCATTTTAATAATTTTCTGAAATACACTTTACTTGGTATTACCATCTGTCCTATAGCATGTTTAGTTGATGTTTATAACTTGAAAATAGCCTGGTCATCTGCTCTCAACATGACTGTACATAAGTGCATACATTATACATAGAGTGTAATGAATGATATGGTAATGAACTACAGTTGTATTAGAGAATGCTTTAAAGTAGTCAAAATCCTCATGTGAAATATAATTGTGTGTTTGTGTATGTCTAGATGACATCATTGAGAGACAGATAGAGGAAGGCATGATATCTCCTGATCTGAGAGAGAAGATCAGTTTTGTCCTGTTAAGGAAACATCGACATCAGACCAAGAAACCAATCCACCGCTCGCTAGCTGACATTGGAAAATCCAGCTCCTCTACCAGTGAGTATTCAGTTGCGTAGCTGTTAGAAATGACCATTTAGTGCTATTTGAAAAAAAAAAAAATGAGACAATTATGTCCTTACAACTGTTGATCTGCAGCAATAACGAAATAATATTTATCAAGTCAGTTACCAGTCAGTCAGCCAGTTCTCAGATAATGTATGTTTTTAATGATGCTACATATAACATTTAAAAGTAAAAATGTATAACATGAAAACAAGACTGTTTTTTGTTTATTTTATTCTGGATCCACCTTTAATTTGCATCTGAGAAATTCATGGACTTACTTGGTAAATAAATGAACGCTCTCCTTCAGTCAACAAGACTCATATCCTCCACAGGGGATGTATTAATATTTGATGAGTTAATTACCGCTGTAGCATTTCCTCATCTCATCTGGGCAGGGTACATACTGTTAGATAAATCATAAAACATCCCCTCTGACCGCTCTGTTACTGTGTGTCTCTGTTTATGTTTTTCTTCCCTCACCAGATCGGAATGTAGGGTCCCGAGGTGGCCCGGGGCCAGTTCCAGGGCCAGTGGCCAACTTTAACAGATCCACAGAGGACCTCCGAATGAAACAGCCATCTGCCAACTATGGTCGTCTGCGTGAGTGTCCATCTACCAGTTTACAGTTTGTGCTATCAACTCATATTCGTGGCTGTGTGTTAAACGCCCCCCATTGTCCCACCTCCTCCCTGTCATTTTTAAAGTTTGACTATGTTCGCCCTCAGGGTTGGTTCTAAATCAGATCCTAATTTGGGCTCTGTCCATGTGTGTGTAAAATTCTGTTTTGAGTGTTTTTGTTTGTTTGTGTTTCTCGGTTAAGTACTTACTGTCTCACCACTTCAATAATCTTAACCTTACTATCTGTCCACTTTCCATTTGTTTCCTCCTGTTCTTGCACTCTCTCTCCATCCTCCTTTGCTTATTTTTTCTCTGTCTCTTTTCCCTGACCACACACACAAACATATTTTATATAGCAAGAAAGTTACAACCTGATAATTAATTAACTAACAAAAGTAGCATTTTAGCATAAAAAATGTAAGGGGAGGTTTGGAATAATCCCAGATTTACAAAAGTAAATCAATACAGCGCTTTGTTATGGGAGATGATTGTGAAGTTTACTCCAATAGAGTATTTTCAACAGTGTGTGGGACTAGTTTTTTTAGTTACTCACCTAATTCTCACTCTCTTTCTTTCTCTCTCAACACCCCCCCACTCAAGCTGAAGATTCAGCTTGGACCCATTCGTCCAAACATCCAAACACAAACCACTGTTTTAATGACCCTGACCCTATTGTGTTCATCCCCTTTTTGAATTAAATGACCTAGTAGAGGTATCGAACCATGAAAAAACAAACAAACATTGTCATTAGTGTATTTAAACAGTTGTCTTTGGATTTACCCAGATCTCCCTTATCTTCAGCTAGCATCTTAAAATAAATTTTAAAAAGTAGGTTTTGTTTTTCATTAGAGGGACACATTTCACTGTTTTTCCTTTTTTAATTGGATTTGGAAACATTGTTAACATTATTCCCTTTTTCTCATACATTGTCTTGCATATTATGCTCAGTGTGGTCAGTTTTAGAGTGGGAGTTATGACATTAATAGATACCCTACTTTTTGACTCGTTACTTTACCTTTTCTCTCTTTCTGTCATAAATGTTAACTTTAGGTTTATCTATCGAATTATCTACAATATTTACAATATTTACCAAGAAAATTAATGAGTTACAACTGCTCATGTTTGTTTGATGTTTGTTTTTACACTTCAGGTCATGCCCAGAGTAGGAGTATGAATGATATTGCAGACACTCCCAGCACAGACCAGGTGACTCATTTCTCATCCTCTTCCTCATCCTTTGTTGTAATTAAACATTATAGAGTGGCATTGAATGAGGTAATAAAAGATGACTTTGGATTACAATGTCAAAATCAATGTTTCCTCAAAACGACTGTGTTTCATATTTGCAGGTGCACTTTCAAACTTATATTTCTGTCTTTTATAATAGCAAAATATCTGTTTACTTGCATGGAAGCCATTTCTGCTGTCTATCCGCATTTTTATCTGCATTGCTTTCCATTATGGGTGAGATTACCTATCGCATGATCAGTAAAGTGTTGTGTTATCAGTCTTTCATTACAATTGGTATTAGTGATGACAGCTGGTAATAAAGGGAGCATGCAAACCCATAACTCACCCATTGATAGGGCATGTGCAGTAATGCGGATTAAACCTGGTGACACATGCCAGGACCAATGCAAGGGCCTGCTGTCAGTCCTTGGATTAGGTTACTGGGCTTCAAAAAAGATGGGTCAAGATTAAGTGTCATTCACAACACAGACTAATGGACAAAAATAAATGAATCAGAGTTTGTTTAGGAGTGCGTGAAGTGGGCCATGAACCTTCTTTTTGTTTCTCTGAAATATCTTTATTACTGCCACTATTAGGACGAGCACTAGTTGTCCAGTTCCAAGTAGCCCAGTTACAAATGGTAGGCTGGGAGTTGAAACTGTATTTATAGGCCAACAGTAGGTCACACGTGACAATGCACAAGTGACAGTTTATTACTGAGTCTGTTTGTGTGTGTGTGTGTGTGTGCCACATTGTCTGTGTCAATATTGAGCTGTCATTGGGAAAAACATGGATCTCATTGTCCTGTCCGCGTGCTTGGCCCTCACATGTAGCCACGGATTTGGCCTGTGTGTTATTGGCAAGACTGTCCATTACTGAGCGTTATCGTGCTGCCACACCTTTACATGCAGTCAGACAGGTCAGGTTGGCATGCCATCCATCTTTCAGTGAAATGTGCATCAGCCTACATTTATTTTGCTTCGACATGGCTGTTTCTCGAGATTTAATGCTTACTGAAAATCACAGGGTTGTTATTGTGAAACATCTGCTGACTCGATGGTGCCTTCTCAGGCTGATCTGGTAGGTTGTAAGAAACTGTTAGCAACAAATATCAGTAATTAATTTTACAGTTAATGTAAAATCCCCACTATGACTTTCCAGCACATAAGTCAACAAGTGAACTCTCTTCAATATCAGATGTAATATAAAAAGAAAAATTAACACTTTAAAAACCTGGAAAGAGTGTCCAGTTGATTACATCAATAGTTTTTGCTTAATTTTGTCATTAATTATTTCAGAGATAAATTATACAAATTAGAACAGATTAATCAAACTATGAAATGAACAAATATTCAGAAAAAAATAAGAGTGCAAAAACATGAACATTCAAAAGTGAATGGGTGAAATGTGACATATCCAATACGAATGGCACACACCTTGCTAATGAAAGATAGTATCTCACTTTGTTCTCTTTTGTCCCTTCACATTCTATAGCTGAAAAATAAATTCATGAAGAAGATTCCCAGAGACGCAGAGGCATCGAATGTCTTGGTGGGTGAAGTGGATTTCCTTAGCAAACCCTTTGTAGCCTTTGTCCGCCTGGCCCAAGCTACCACACTTGGAGGTCTGACTGAAGTCCCTGTTCCCACCAGGTGAAAGATTCTCAACAAAACCCTTTCCCACACACAAACACTCTTGCCATCTCAGCACATATCTCACATTTGTCTTATCACTATATAGATTCCTATTTATTCTCCTGGGACCCCAAGGAAAGGCCAAGTCCTATAATGAGATCGGCCGAGCAATAGCAACTCTAATGGTGGATGATGTAAGTCTGTGTCACTGTGTATCTAAAGTGTTTCTGCGACATGACAATACATGTTTATGCTCATGCTGTCTCACTAAATATGTGAGTGGAGGGAGAGGCAGACAGTACAGGCACAGGCTGTAAGCTGTGGCAAATAATTACAGAACTACATGTGTTTTTTTAATAGCAGATGCCTATCACAAAGAGGTAACAGGCTGTTACTTGGCATTGAACTTGTTTAAGACAAGGTGATAGCCACAGTCGTGCACAAAACACAGTATGTTTATTCATCACAATCAAACACTGACAGTAAGGGTAGTGGTTAGAAAACTAGTGTAATTTTTGTTGTAATGTGCCATTGCAATAGTGTGGAATTATGTCGATTCAGCACCACCCTTACTTGGGCCAATTCAAGATCACACTTCCATAATAATATAATGTTGTGGCACAGTTCTAAAATGTTTATTCCATTTTAACATAACATCACGCAAAATGTATCTGATATGATAAATGATAAACATATGATCGATGGACAGCGTGAGAATTAATTTTAAAGTGACAAGCAGCTTTGTGACTCCAGAGATGACAGTGTCAGTCTGTTGGTTTGATCACTACTTTAGACCAGTCTCAAATATTTTGACAGTAATTGCCATCACTTTTTTGAATTAGGACACATGGTGCCCAGAGGGTGATCACTGATGACTTAAATGATCGCTAGACTTTTAACATCTAGCACCACCAGCAAATGACATTTGAGATTTTGAGTAAAATATCTTATCAACTACATGTCCTCTTTAAAATGAATTGCAATAACTGTAGTAATAACTTTGATAAATCCCTAAACTTTCCATGAAGAGCTATAACCAGGTATTTAAATTGGTCCAATACTTTGGTTGATGACCACATACCTGCAAAATTAATGACCCTGCCATTAGCCTTAAGTGCAGCATGCTTATACCCTAAACTAAGAATATTATGCAGTCAATTATACCTGCTTAATTTAAACAAATTTGCCTTTTATAGTGATCATGTTAATAACAGTGTACGTTGAAACGAAAGTTGTAGCCCCCCTTCAAACTACCAAAACATTCAAATGAGAGCAAGAGAGAGAGAGAGAGACAGACAGACAGAGAGAGAGTAAGAGAAAGGGGGGGGGGGGGGGGGGGTAAAAAAAAAAACAGTTCAAATACACTTATTTTTTTAAATTAA
>JAQNCA010000027.1:2104605-2115928 GCA_029783725.1 Acanthurus tractus
GTCTCTGCCGTCTCTTGAAATTTCTCTGGTTTATGCAAAAGATGCTGCGTAGTAACCATGCAGAGCTAGCACCAAGGAAGAAAAGGAAAATGGTACTTTTTGATGTTTGATGTTTGTGGTTTACCTCACACAGTGCTCAGTTCACAGATGTTTGCCAACATGCTTCTTGCAGAGCTGGACCTAATTACAGTATTCCCATCTGTTTTTGCAAGGGAACCCTTTGTAAAGACAGCTGACATCCAGCAGTGGGATTGCATATTTACTGATTTGTTTTAAAGGAGGAGGACATAGACATATCACAATTTGTGGGAAGATGGCTGATGGATGTGTGTGTATATGACTTTTTTTCACATATCAACATAATGCCAATTAAGTACTTTTGATCCTTTGTGGGGAATGATATTTACTTTTATGAGGGGGGATGTTGGTACTGTCATTTCACACCTCCTGAAATTAAGTCTGTTTAAACACGACATGCTGGTCCACGCCTGTGAGAATGAATATGAGGAAGAGTTCTGCTGACTGCAAAGTCTAATAGAGGACACAGAGTTGACATGAGGTCTGAGTAGAACAGGGTGTGAATAGTGCATAGATGTGTTCATTGCCAGAGCATGTTTTGATTACTATTATTGCCAAGTGGCGTTCACATTCAGCATGGCTTGGGAGTCTGCAGTAAACCAATTATAAACGCAGGCAGCAGTAGATAAAAATCAGCCAGCCCAGGAAATACGAGTGTAATTTGTGTGTCATATTTATCAGGTTAGATAAGATGGAGTATTTTTTACTTCCCTGTGGTTTCACATCACACCAGTTCTTTTTCTATGCACATCAGTACCTTTGTACCAACACAAAACAGACACTCGAATACACACACACGCACACAGACGCACAAAGGAATCATTTCAGATAACTGCTTTAACCGGGACATCCTGTGAAGTGGAAATACATCATACTGGCCAGTTGTGTTATGTCTAATGCACTCAAACACAGCAGCCACTCCTGCCAGCACACACGTGCCACACAAACAAACGCTCCTCCTTTGTTTTATTTGTTGTTGTTATTCCTTTTCATCCTCTCATCACATCTCAAGCTTGATTTGCCGACTTAATCAGCACGACAACAAAACAATTTTCGGTTTTCTGACCCCAGTGCGGCAGTTATTTTCAAACGTATTTCATTTCCCACCAACCCAGCCTGAAAGTGTGAATTCCACAACAGCCCCTGTCATTCTCCTCACTATAATGTTCCCGCTTCTATTTCCCACAGGGTGTGATGGAGAGCTTCCTGGGAACAGCACTGGCTGGTTCTGTCTTCTGCCTCTTTAGCGGTCAGCCCCTCATCATCCTGAGCTCCACTGGGCCTATACTCATCTTTGAAAAGCTCCTCTTTGAATTCAGCAAGTGAGTTTTCTTCGAGACAGATGATCTTGCAGTAGACAGTCTGCAGTGAAAATATCATGGTATTCTGTAGTCATCCTCTTTAATGTCAATCACAGGATTATTTGATTAATCCCATTGTAGAGAAAATATCCTGCACTATCGTACATGACCCCTCTTCAAGAATCAATGCATGATTTAGATTCAGTGCCGGTGAGAGTGAGGGGATTTGTTTTTAAAATGTTTCTAATGCAGTGGCAATGCAAGGCCATACATGTTACTTTTTTAGATTCTTATTACTTTGAGGCTTTAATTTAAAACACATTCAGTGATGGTGTGCAATACTACAATTTGTCAACTACCTTATCAAAAAAAAAATGTTTATAGGTTCATATAATTTATCTCAACTCAGTGTAAAAAGTTTAAAGGTTAAGATAGTAAATGAGGACATTTCAGTCAGCCATGATTGAGTCAGAACCTGTGAAGTACCTGTGACACGGCAATAAAATTTTGACAATATCATATATCAATATCAATCCAAGGAAGCTATTGATTAAGCTATTGATTGGGCAAAGTTTTGTTTGTAATTAGTTACTACATTTGTAAAAATTAATACAGCCTTTTTGAAGTTCAAATTGTATTCATAGATAGTATATATACAATAGTGCAGCATTGTGCATGCCTTCCATCCATGTATGCATTATTTACTCTGGCTTCTCACTCCCAAAGAAACAACGGTATAGATTACATGGAGCTGCGTTTGTGGATTGGCATCCACTCCTGCCTGCAGTGTTTCATCCTCGTAGCTACTGATGCCAGTTATATTATCAAGTACATGACACGCTTCACTGAGGAGGGCTTCTCCAGCCTCATCTCCTTCATCTTCATCTCTGACGCCATCAAGAAGATGGTGGGCTCCTTCAAATATTATCCCATCAACACAGATTTCAAGCCAGACTACGTCACAACCTACAAGTGTGAATGCCTGGCCCCTGACCCGAGTGAGTTCATCCTTTGGCTCAGGGAAATACTGGGGGGTTATCCACATGGAGGTAGCAGGGCTACAAGGCGCTGTTTTTACTTTCGTAGACTGGCTCCCCTGCAAAGTAATAGAGGAGAGTAAATCCACCTGTTAGTTTACGAAACCCTTTAATACAGAAAAAGTTCTCACAATCATCATTAGAGTTTGCACAAAAACACAAAAACTATGCTTTTATGTCATGTAAAGTAGGATAATAACTGCTTCTTTAAGGCAACTGAATGGTCTACCAACCACTTAGAGCACTTCACTCTACATTTCAACATTTACAATTTGGTTTTCAGATCCCACTACTCGTATTTATATGTAAGTACAGCAAAAGAAAGAGTAATGATTTAAAAGATAAAGGTGAAAATGTTGCATAACATAATTCAAATTGATGTTTGCTAATTTGTTTACTGCACTGATTTGCAGAAATTCCTGTAGATATTGATTTCTGTAACTGATTTGTCCCTTGTTTGTTTTTGCCATGCACAAACAATTGGCTGCTGTCTTTTGCAAGTAAGTACCTTTTTGTTAGTCTGCATGGACCTCAGAGGGCTCTCCACACTGTCCAGCAGCTGGATTCTCATCATGTTTGCATTTCTTTTTCTTTCCTTTGTGTTTGCTTCCTTACCCCTTTTTCATTTTCTGTCTCATCGCCTCCCTGTCTCTGCCTGTCTCTCTCACATTTATAAACAGTGGCTGCAATGATCTTCAATGGTTTAGTTCCAATGCCAGATAACAGCTCTAGTATCTCTGGGGTAAGTGCTTGTTTTCTTTCAATATTCATTTTCTTGCCTTTGCTCATTTTGGTGCGTTGTTGTTTTAAGCTGGATGTTTATGAAGTCGTAACATTTCAGCTTTTTCCAGAATTTATTCAGTTGGCATCTAAATGCCCAAAATATTGTTGGCATCAACCGTGAAAAAGAAGTGTCTTTGCGCTCCTCTTTCTTTCCTTTGTTTATCACCATCCATTCTCTCCTCTGTGTATGATGACTTCACATCTGTGATGACAATTTTTACTACATCTGTGTTACTACTTTTCTTCTACATATTGGTCAAAACACTTTATTCTTCATCTCTTCATCCTCTCCTGTCTCCCCACCACTGTCACCCACAATCCCAGTTAAATGTGACAGCTCTGGACTGGAGTCAGCTGAGTAAGAAGGAGTGTCTGAAGTACGGGGGATCTCTGGTGGGAAAATCCTGCAAGTTCGTCCCAGATCTGGCCCTCATGTCTTTCATTCTCTTCTTCGGCACCTACTCCATGACCGTCTCGCTCAAGAAGTTCAAATTCAGTCGCTATTTCCCGACCAAGGTACTTGATTTGTCCCTGTATCTTTTTCAATTATTAAAACAAATATACAAGAAGACTAAGTTTAAGTCCAGTAAAATTTAAACTGATCTTTAGCAGCCATCTTGCAAACAAACAGAAACTTGGCATTTAAGCATACAAGGGTTCCAAAACTGGACTCACCAAACACTTGTGACTGCAAGAACTTTTCATTTTTGTTGTTATAGTCATATTAGGTTTATAAATAAAAACAACCTTAAAGAACAGATCATATTTTGGATAAACATATCTGCTTTTGTCACAAGGAATACAGCAGTTAAACCCCCTAAAAACTTGCTAAAAACTACTGGTTTGGGTTGCAAGAAACAATGCTAATATAGCTTCCAGCATCGCCTTTAAAACAAAATGTTTTATCATAGAAATACTGTTGGTAAATGTTTCTTTATCGGGGTAAAACCCCTTGTCTTGTTGGCTGGAAAATCTGCCCACTAAAAAGCAGATTTTGCTGTCTGAAACGGGGAGGAAAAAATCTTCCATGACCTGATGCAAAACCATTTGTTTCTGATTGCTACAGAAAGGGCTATCAAATGATTAATCTACCTTATTAGAAATGTCAACCTTGATGCGGTGTCATAAATAAAAGCAAAAGATTGTCATATGGTTAGGTGCTGAAAAAACAACTAGAGCTATAGCAAAGCCAACAACTATGACAACCCCTTCCTTTTGTGTGTTTATGATTTAGCTATAGGTCTGTTTATTATGGACTCATGGTCCAATAAAAAGACAACACAATACAAAGAACACTAAACATAAACAAATTCAAAAAGCACAATGCATATTCATAATATACAGTATGTGAATGTATATTTATGTAAGTAAAAATACAAATACAGTAACTTTACTTTTTAAACGAGGCATCTAAACCGTGTCACCACAACTGAGGCTGGATTTTATGTTTGACAGAACAAAGATGATCTCTTTTACAGAGGCATCGAGTCAGCAAATAAATTTGTACACAAGATTCCCCACTACACTCGAAGTCTATTAACTCTTTATTAAAATTCACCAGCACTACACCATTTAGGCTTTTTAAGTAGTATTCTCAAAGCCACATTACACACTACCTGAATTCTCTGCATTCCTGCTGTATTGTAATTTATCCACGAGTGTGCAGTATACAAAGATATATAATTCTCTAAACAGAAATCTTGACCACATCAGAACACAAACTAAACCCACGTACAAGGATTTTTGCTTGAGTGTAAATCTTACAGCACTGCCTGTATATATCATCGCCATCAATCATTTTATCAGTAATTGAATGCTCTAGATATTAACAAGATCAATGCCACAAGTTTTAAAAGTGGAAAATTCAGTGTCTGGTTCTCAGCGGTGAAACAGATCAGCACAGCACTCTTGTTGGCATCATGTTTCATGCTGTTTCACCCCTGTGAGCAGAGGAAACATGCAGCTGTTGGAAACCAGCACTCCTTAGTCTGACAACAATAAGGTCATCTGCATACATGAGATGGTTGACTTGCTTTTACCAATGATGCACCCAGTATTACAGCCATTCAACTGCTCGTGCAAATCATCAATATATTGTTTGGTGCGTATACCAGTAAGTCTTGCAAATTGTTGGGACATTGCCCTTTTAGTCATTTTAACAAACAGATTTTCTGTGATTAACTCGATCAAAAGCTTTAAAAGCATCAATACAACCAATGAATTTGTTCTTGATACCTGTTTGCACATTCCTTTAATAAACATATGCACCAGTCTGTGCCATGATTTGATTTGAAACCAAACGGGTTATCAGTGGAGCTAATAAACTCAGGTAATTTTCCAAGCAGGACATTAGATATTATGCTGGCTACCACTATGGGAGAGTGGTAAGCTAAGCTGCAAAGCTCGCCAGCTTTTTCCTTAAGGTGTCCAGAAATGCTTTTAGGCCACATTGAGGACAGCAAATAAGTACTTACGCAGTTTAGGGAGTTTTAATTATTATTTGCTAATGTAAGTTAGCTGTTGTTTGTTATTTAGCTGATTCACCTTCTAGCTGATTCAGGAATCCAGTAACCACACCTAGCAAGAGAACTACTGCAGTACATTTGTTCCCTGTTTTCAAATTGGCATGCATTAGTCTAAGAGGCTAGTGTCAGCATTGTGTCTGGCCCCTCAACAATCAAGGTCACTGTTTTTGTCCATAACTCAAGAATTCACAAGTGATTTGTGTCAAAATAATAAACAAATATCCAATAGAATAAAGCAATGACATTTTATATAAAAAATCAGCTTCACCATGATAATGTTCTAAAAACAGATACTTTTCTGACCATTATTTATTGCTACAGCACAGGAACAGAGGAGGAGATTGTGACCATATTTCACAGTTGGCTGGCTACTGAATTTGTGACACTAATCCTGAGTACAAACTGATTGAATAAATATACTGTGCTGATTGAATAAATCTTCTGTGCAGGCTGGTTAGAGATGTGAAGAGAAGAAGAGGAATGTGCCAGAGTTGTTACAAATATCTCGAATATGGTGTATAACGTGTTTTTTTTTCTTTATTGGTAATGATATTATGATCAAAATGCAAGTTACAGGATGTAAAGGTGGATTCTGTCACTGTTTGTTAAAAAGCATACAAAAAGAACCCAGGGATCTTTTCATGAAAACATTGTTCTGTTGTGCTACTAGTACTAAACACTTTCGAGGACACTTTTGTCACTCCTGCTTCACAAGCTGGCAAAGAGAAAAGGCACATTTAAATCAGCAAATAATCACAGAAAATGATCTGAGAAAACAGTTGATAAAGTGTGATAGTCAAGCTGTATGAATGTATGACTGTGCATCATTGCAGTGTGTTGTTACTGTAAGACAAAACAGAACAATGGAGACAAAATTTGAGGGTGGCCAACAACAGCACACGGGCATCCTGGCAGGCAGGCTTAAGTAACTTGAACAATAGCCAGGTGTTTCCAGTTATCCTGATTACATTTCAGCCAATTAACCGAAAGACACACATGCGCATGCACACACACACCCACACACACACACACATCACAATACATGGCACACTGCCCCAGCGTGAATCACAGCACGCCTGAATCTCCAAAGGGCATGCATGCACAGCAGTTCTGCAAATAAATAACTAATTGTTTCTCTCTGTCTGTGCCACCAGTTAAGGAAACTCATCAGTGACTTTTCTATCTTCATGTCCATCATGACATTCGTGGGGCTTGATATGTTGATGGGACTCAAAACTCCCAAGCTAATTGTTCCCACAGAATTTAAGGTAATGCAAACAATTTTAAAACTATATTTTCATGTATTTTTTTAGATAACTGCCACTCAGAAAAATAAAAACCTGCTCCGACAGTATTTTTCTTGTTGTCTCTTGACAATTGATTTCACAGATTAGAAAATCCATTTGCTGAAGAAATATTGTCAAGTTCTGGGAAATTTACTGATTGCATTCTTGCTGAGACTTAAGTAAAAGGTTCGATACCACTCTCATGTCCACTAATAATAAAGCTACAGTCGAAACACAGTTAACTGTGTTAGCTTAGCTCAAAGCATAGAATGAACACAAAAAAGCTGCTTGCCTCACTTCTTCCAGAGGTTGAGAAAAAATGTGCCTACCAGTACCTCTAAATTTTTAAGCTTGTGGTTCTTTTGGGGTAATGCCACACAATTTTTTGGTTGAAAGCAGTCACTTTCTGAACTCTTCTATCACTATGCAGGTATGCAGGTACACGCTAACCAAGCCAGCTGCTCTATTTAACTTATCTTTATAAAGGTAGTATTTGTGACTTAAATTTTAGAGATTTCCTAACAAAGCGGTCAAGCTTTAGCTGTTTTCTCCCTGCTGGTTGCATTGCACTAATTGGACAAATATGAGAGTAGTTTCTATCTTCTTATTTAAACCTCTTACAGACCAAATAGGGGTATTTCCAAATAATTTGAAACATTTCAGAATTTGATAAAAAAAAAAAAACTTCACTGCTTTCTTGTGGAAATAAAGTCTCAACCCCCCATCCTCTCACTAGCCAACCCGGCCTGATCGTGGCTGGCTGGTGATGCCATTTGGTAAGAACCCATGGTGGGTTTATGTGGCCAGCTTTGTCCCTGCCCTCCTTGTCACCATCCTCATCTTCATGGACCAGCAGATCAGTGCAGTCATTGTTAATCGCAAGGAGAACAAACTTAAGGTAGGTGTGTTGCTGCTCTTCATTGCTGACCACTGAGAAAGCTGATATTAGCAAATCATTGAACATTTATTTTCTTAGTTTTAGTTCCCTTTTATCTGATTTAAGGATGACAACGAAAAAAATCACAGCCAGATTAATGTTGAGAGGATAAAACAATCGAAAATTCATCTCAGCCTTATGAGGTGTTATTGTGTTTACAAAAAGCATGTGTTTCCCTGGCAGAAAGGCTGTGGCTACCACCTTGATCTGTTCTGGGTCGGCGTCCTAATGGCCGCTTGCTCCTTCATGGGCCTGCCCTGGTACGTTGCTGCCACCGTTATTTCTATCGCCCACATCGACTCTTTGAAGATGGAGAGTGAGTCAAGTGCTCCTGGAGAGCAGCCTCAGTTCCTCGGTGTCAGGTTGGTCTCCAAAACTTTAAAAACAAAACTTTAGCCTCCTTCTTCTTCTCGCTGCCATTGGCAGTATCACAAATTGAGAGTAACACCTCACTAAATCCTTTGAAGTTAAAATAGAGAAAAGCCTTGTAAAATTGACTCGACATTCTCTTGTGTATATGTCATCATCTTTGTCCCAAACACAGAGAACAGAGAATCACAGGAATTCTTGTGTTTGCCCTCACTGGGGTCTCCATCTTCCTTGCACCAATACTTAAGGTATGAAGTCCACAGTGGATCAATAATTTGCTCTGTATTATTTTGTTTAAGCTTTTTTGGCCAGCATTCTATATACCTTAATGACAAAACCAGGTTAATTCAGGATAACTCATTGCTTTAAACCAAGATGATCAGAAAATAAACAGCATCTTTCCTGGCAGAGAAAAAGATTTTTGTTAATTTATTATTATTTTTTTATTATTGTTTTTTTAAATACTGGTAATTTGTCTTGTGATTTTTCTGCTACTGATTGAGTTGATCCTCTATTGAGGCTGTATGCAAAATACACAACACTGCTTGTGTTTTTAGGAGGTACTGGAATATACTGCCTACTGTATCTAGCAGGCAAGCCCATGAGGTTAACATGAGTTTGGACTATTATTTAATATCAGTGTGAAGAGTCAGTGTTAAATGCAGCAGCAAGTCTGTAAATTTAGAGCTACCTAAGCAGCAGTTTATTTTAAAGACTGACAATCCAAAAACTGAAACATGCCATAATGACAGTAGAGACTATAATAACATGTTTTTTTCTGCTGTTTTTAGTTCATTCCCATGCCTGTGCTGTACGGTGTCTTCCTCTACATGGGTGTAGCTTCTCTAAGTGGAATCCAGGTATGCTAATGAAGTTGTTTATCATAAAAAATGGACACACAGTGTCCTTACACACAGCAGAGAGAATATAATCAAATAAGAAAACAAAACTCTTCATCTGGGATTTTGTCGGAAGTTCTCCAATTTTGTAAAAATACAAGTCATCAAACATTGAGATTAAAATATAAACTACAAACTCTGTAGATGGCTGTGCAGAAAGTATCAGTGTATGTCTCTAATAAATCAAGTGGCTGGTGATAATTAACTGTGTTTACAGTAATAATCACAATAAGAAATCTTTTTTGCACAAAAAATGAGTGTGAATGCTGAAAGAAAAAAAATACAAAATGAGGGCCAAATGTTCAGAATGTTCCAAAAGTAAGTTGTAAAAATGTCCACACTGTCAGCATCTAAGGTTCCTCCTGAAAAATCTACATGTGAAATTAGTGTGAATCAATAAAATTAAAAATGATTTAGAAATCATAGCTCAAATGTTCCAACATTTGTTTTTGTTTTGCTTTGCTTTGTTTTGCTTTTTTGTTGTTTTATTTTTGTTCATAGATCAAATTTTTATTTTAGTTTATGCATAAAATTCCACCTTAACAATTTGCGACTCACTCAGACCTTTTGCTCTGCTCCATCTATTTCCTGCTTTCCCATCATCCTTCACAGTTCTGGGACAGAATTAAGTTGTATATGATGCCATCCAAGCACCAGCCGGACTTCTCCTACCTCCGCCATGTTCCTCTGAGGAAGGTACACCTGTTCACATTGGTCCAAATCACCTGTCTGGCTGTCCTCTGGATCCTCAAATCCACCTTCTTGGCCATAATCTTCCCTGTTATGGTATGTGATAAAGTACATTTTTAGCACAGATTTGAATGAATCCTTAGTTGTTATAACATGGATGTAGAAAGAGATGAAGCTGTGTTGAGCCATTTAAACAAAAGGTTTTAACATGCATTCTGTGTGATCAGACAATTTTATAAAAATGTAGCATAATGCAGCTGTAGCTCCGGACGTGGTGGACCGTCCACTTATTAGAGGGTTGGTAGTTCAATCCCTTATTTCTACACACTGCGTGTCAATGTGTCCTTGGTCAGTGTGTAGAAAAGCCATCTGTCATTTGATGTGTATGTGAATAGTGGAACGCTTACTTGTATTGTAAAGCACTTTGTATTATGGAAAGATCAGAAAAGTGCTATATAAATGCAGTCCATTTCCCATAATGCATTTAAACAATGCTTACAGGATGCTCTAAAAATTATCTTGTAGAGATCTAACAAATAACATATTCATATCAAATTTATTTTAAAGATGCAAATGAATTTAAATGAACAAGAGTCTAAATGTCAAATTTAAAAATAGTAAATGTTAGGAGCAGAAACAATTGATCTAATTACACTAAGTCTACCAGCAAATCCTGTTACTGTCAATTACGAATGCCATTCAGCTAAATTCCATTTATCCCAAGATAACTCTTACTAGAAAAGGCTGTTAATGTGAGTCAGTTCATGTCTGTGTCTGAACTGTCAGATCCTTGGTCTGATGGTCGTACGCAAGATGCTGGATATGGTCTTCTCCCAACATGACCTGGCATGGCTGGATGACCTCCTGCCTGAGAAAGAGAAGAAGAAAAAGGATGATGATAAGAAGAAGGGAAAGGAGAAGAGAAAGCCAAAGCAAGATGACAGTGAGGAGGAGGTAATAAACTTGAGCCTCTGCTGCCCCCTGCTGGAAGGATCATGACACAAGTTTCTAATAATCTATGTCTGTGTAATGCCTGTGTTTGCTTGCAGGACAAGTCTCATGCCTACTCCAACCACTCCCCCAGCTCAGAGTCAGACTTGGATCGCAGGTACTGTGTCCTCAAACTGCACATCCCATACAAAGATCTCGTCTATCCTGATGTTGTACAGTCTCAGTGGGGGGCATACTGCCAGGCCGCTGCCACACACAGTGCTCTTTCACACACAAACATGTCTTCTTTTAACTAGACATGGACAGGTCCTGTGTGCAACAGAAAAATTAGTCAAACACAGTAAACAGTACACAAATTAAAGGAACAGTTGACATTATTACTGTGCTCTGTCAATTTTAGTTTTATCCCAAGTGAACAATGGGCATAAAGTGGGGGAAATGAAATGCCACAGTGACAGCATAGCTGA
>JAQNCA010000027.1:2140231-2153150 GCA_029783725.1 Acanthurus tractus
AAAAGCAGTTCTAATTTTAAAATATCCGTATCAGACTTCAGAGCCATAGCTTACTTATTCCGGTGTATACTACAGTCGGGGATACATATTACTCTAGGTTCCAGTACCCAAACAAAGTGACACATACCTCACAAAATAGAAAAAGACCTGACAAATAAATTGCATATTATTGTTTTAAAAAAGGGAAATTGAGCTTAGTGCCATGTCTGCATCACAGTGATGAAATGATTAATCTTTATCAATCCCCAGATGTTGGAGAGAAAGGCACCCAGTTGTCAGGGGGCCAGAAACAAAGAGTGGCCATCGCAAGAGCTCTCATTCGTAAACCTCATGTTCTTATTCTGGATGAGGCGACCAGTGCCCTGGATGCAGAAAGTGAACACCTTGTAAGGGAAAAACTACTTTTACAAGTGCCAATAAGTTCTGCTGTAAAAAATTCTACACATACTTTTATTAATCTCTGCTATATCTAATGCAGGTTCAGCAAGCTCTGAACAACATCATGCAGGATCACACAGTGTTGGTTGTTGCTCATCGGCTCAGCACTGTGGAGAAGGCAGACAACATCATTGTAATGGACAAGGGCTGTGTGGCTGAGCAGGGGTCTCATAGTGAACTAATGGCCCATGGGGGGCTGTACAGCAAGCTGGTGCAAAGGCAGGTCCTGGACATTGAATCAAAGGCAGAGGTCCTCAACCAGATTGAAAAACTTAGCTGGAAGTCAGATAGTAGAAGGCGGCGGAGGAAACAAAGCAGCAGCTCGAGTGAGCCAGAGTTTAACATGCTGTACTAAGAACTGACTGTAGAGTGTAGAAATAAGATTGCACTGCTGGATTTTGTTTTAAAGGGTTTGGATCGGTGCAGATATCAAGTCATCACACAGAATTTAGGTGACAGTCCACTCAAAACACTCCACTGAAAATGAACTTATTAATATATTTGAATGCAAAATTTGATCAATTTCCTTGTAAGAATCCACCCAGTGAAAGACCTATGAAAGGACAAATTTCATAGCATATTCAAGTTAAATGTATCGCGTTGAGTGTTTCACAACATATCAAAAGAGTGTTTCTTTAAAAGCCTATTTATCATTTGTATCACATATTATTTGTAAATTCATGAGGAAGCTTTGTGCAGTTTACAAACAACTACGACTGATTTGTTCTTTGGATTGCTGAAATAAGTTAATGACTTGGGGTACATAATGTCATAGTATAATTTACTGTAAATCAAAAACACTTGTATTGAACAATGTAAAACTATACTGTGTATTGGTATTTATGGAAATGAATATGTGAGATTAATACCAAATGGTGCATTTAATGTATGCATAATAATACCTCTCTCCCATTACAGTAATGGAACATTGGCGGTATATTAAACAATGTTTTCACTTCTAGAACCTCTTTGTCTTCTTTCTGTTGCTACCAGTTGTTTTATCATTGCACATGGCAGATAAAGTATATATTGTTTTTTTTTTATTTATGGTGGGTAGTTTACAACTTTATAATTTAGTTAATGTATTTTCTGCATACTATTACGCTATACATAATATTGAAGAAAAGACGGACACAACATGCATTGTAAGCCGGGTATCTAAATGTAATATGTAACAATTTGTACACGAAAACCAATAATTATTGTTAAATAATATATGTCCTTATAATATTGAGAATTATTTTACAGGGCCAGATACGCAGAAGATAGGCGTTTAGTGATTAATTGTTAATTGACGTGGATAGTGGAATTAACTGGTAGTTTGTAACAGCACTTGAATGCAGCACCGGGCCTGTACCCTCTGACTACTTCCTGTAAGGGAGGCTCAGTCAGCTGTCACAGTCTGAAAGGCGTAAAGAGTCACCAGAGGCGAGGAGAAACAAACAATAAGAGCCAAAATGTCTAGTTTTGCCAACAAGTTTAACGGTTACACGATGACTCAACTCAATGAATTCTTGGAGGACGACGAAAAACTCACAAAAATGATACAGGAGATGGATGAGGTATGTTAAGATATTCGCTTTTGTAGTCAATCGTTAGCTACAGACCAATTTTCTCGGTCACTGTTTTTTTCCCCTGCCTTTTGTTGTGCTTTCCTTACACTGGCTCGCCACGGTTATGAAAATGGTTGCCTCGATTCGCGTTGAGAATTTGGTTACAAGTAAGTGTTGTCAACGGGACTTAAATGTTTTTTACAACCCTAAGCAGGCGACAAATCGTTAACCTTGGGAAGGAGCAGTGTGAGCATTGTCTTAAGTTTCTATACGCGAAGATTCCCGGTTTGTGACATTGTTGCTCCAAAAAAAGCAATGGCTCCTCAGATAACAGAAGCTCGTCTGTATTTACTAACAAGGAAGCTCAAGACTGCATTGTAATGGTCACTCTAACACTGAGACATTTACAGAAAACATTTGAACTCAAGCAGTGGCCTAGCTTCGACACTCCTTTTTAGACAGGTCGTCATGCCAGGCTCCGCTCACAAACCTGCTAATGTTTATGGTGAACATGGCACAGGCGGCTCACCCGGATCTAGTGATCTTGGGGCTGTGTGAGAAAGATATGAGAGGCAGCTGGCAAAGACACAAAAAATATTACTAAAAAAGTTAGTTTGCCATCGGCTCGTTTCGTACAAAAGTCAGGACTCAAATGGCCTTCCTTAACTAGCCCCAAGGACTCAGCAGTTTCTGGTTAATGTGTACCTGCCCAGCACTCTATCACAAGTCTGGCTTTGTCATGATAAGCAAGTGATAAAGCCTCAGTTTTTCCATTCACGGGGGGGGGTTATTATCCATAGTTTCTTAAAAGGTTTATCTGCAGAAAGAATTATGACATATAAAGAAGGAGTGATTATAGATCAGAAACATTTATGTACAGTAATTGTTCCTCTTGATGCTACTGTTCCTTCATAAAAAGATCAGTTCCAGTGTGAGTCTTAGTCAGCCCTCTCCTGTGCTCCTGTCCAGCTTCACCACTGTACTTTTTACTGTAAACTCACTAGGGAACTCTTTCTTCCTCCTATTCTTGTGGTGCTGTTGGGACCTGATCAGTGGCAGCAACAGAAAACCTGCATGTCAGGGCACAGGCATTGTTCATTTTTATTGTCATGGTTTGGTTGGCTTTCACACCAACAGACCTATGAAAGTGCATTTTGTGGATGAGTGAGGAGTCGCTGTTCAAAATATATTAAAAATCCCTCTTCTCTGACAAGAAACATTGTTAGCTTCCATATCTCAGTTTAAGTACTTCAGGTCCATTTCGTCTTGCTAATTCAGGAAGTATGCGTTATGGTTTTAGTAGCTCTTCTGATTAAAGTTGTGCCGTGAGCCTGCCTTTGTGTTATCCATTCTGTTTTTGATCCACACCCTGACTGACTATCTCCATGGTTTCATTTTCCTCTTCCCGTAGGTTACATAGAGGGAGGGACTTGTTTACTGCAATGACACTGCAGTCATTGACTTAAGTTAGTCATAAGCATATGGGAGAGATGAAAAAGAATCGGCCAAGTAAAGACATGCCTGAGCCAAAGGTGAAACTACCTGGGAGATTCTTTCTTTACAATACTCTGGATGAGAACAAGACCAGTAAGGCGTCATAAGGTGTTAAGTGAAGCCTGTGAGTGCTGAGAAGTACTCAGCATACAGCTGGAGTAAATACACACAGACTCTTGCCGAAGATGTAGATTCATGTTTCACTGTAGCTAATAATCTCATTTTGGAAAACATACACCAAAGTCAACACATGTTGCCTCTTTAAATAATGAAAATTGTGCTTTAATGAATTTGCATAGAGTCAGTGCATTCTATGTTTTCATATTACTTGACTGTAAATGTGTTTTACCCATAGTAACTGCGTATCATTAATTTTGTTGCACACTAAATGTGACATGTGCATGTAAGCCTTTATTTGAAACAACAGGCGTTTCTGGCTTGTTTTTGAGTTAGACTGCAAGACATATTTTTAAAATGAATTGTATTTTCATCGGACAACAGACACAGCTCCTCTCTTTGGCACAAGCTCCTCTTGTGTGTCATAATCTCCTCCTTCTACAGTTTCTATTTCTTCATTCTCCAACATGCCCACCCATAGTTGCAGTGCTACTGGAGCACACCAGAACAGTGCTCTAGTCTATCTGACTACTGTAATAAAGATGAAAAGGCAAGTTAAAGTAAAAGTTTATGATGATGTGTAAAACTTCCTTGATTGCACCAACCAATACATGGCTGACTTGGCCAGGATTAGGTAGCGGCAGGAGTCATAGGTGTGGTTGTTTTCTACTAATGCTAGCTAGCTAACTAGCATGGAGCCTCTGTAAAAACTTTGGTTATCCCCAGCAGAAAATCTATATTAACTGTAAAATGACTTCCCTCACACTGTTATATTTACATTCATTTTGTAACTTATAGGCCTTGTCTTGAAAAAACCTTGGCATGAGTTATGCATTGATGGGTGTGCAAGGTAATGCCTTCAGGACAGGACATTACTGACATGCTTTTTTTTCTTTTGTAGATGCAAGAAGTCCAGCAGAGTAAGGAGATGACTTTGGTTAACAATCGAAACCTGGCAGAGCAAAACCTCGCCCTGCAGCCCAGACTGGAGCACAAGAAAGAGCAGCTCACGAAGCGTTACAGCTGTCTTCAGGAGAGCTTTGAGTCCTATCAACTTCGCAAGTCCACCCTAGGTAAAGCAGCATTAAAAAAATCTGTCTCAAAATAGAGAAACACCTTTCATTGAGTGGTTCATTTCAGTGTCTCATATATTTGGTATTACCTATTACACTATTACACCATCGAGGTGTGGGAATCAAACAGAGGACACGCAGTGCAGGTGCAGTAAACACAGGGCACATTACCATTTACAACCCACTTGTTTGTTACTTTTGGTTATGGCCTTTGCTTTTTTTTTTTTAGATTAAGATTATGACTCGTGGTGATTTAAACAGTTTTACTAAAACAAATTTGTTAAGCCCATTTACAGAAAATATGAATGTATACGTACGAACTTTATATGTGAATTAGCTATAAAACAATGCCTCTGGACATCTGTGTGCATTTGAATATTGCGGGAAATCAAGTTATTTACTGTACATAGCTACTTGACTGTTGTACTTTCAACCAAAAAGATTTCAGTGCAGCTTAAATAAGATTATTACAGACTGGAAATATGGGATAATAAAAGGTGAATTTTGATAGAATTCTTGGTTGAAATCAAATCAAAGATGCTACATGTAGTGCATCTTAAGCACTTATCTATCAGGACACTGTGGAAAAATTGATCACTTAAACTTGCTGGTGGACCCATTTAGTCAAAACATTAAGGTTTAAGGTTTTAATGATGTACTGTTTTAATAGGACTGAAATTAGCAATTATTTTTACTATCAATGAATTCATTGACTTTATTTTATGACTGATCATTAGAACACTTGGTCTATAAAACATTTACTTATAGACTAAAATCAATTTGATTAATTAATTCAAGGTCACAGTGCAATTAAATCGAGAATATTGACAGATGAGGTCACAGTGTATTTCATTTTGTCCCCTGTTGCTAACTTCTTGAGTAACACCAATCAGAGTGAAAAAGGAGGTTGGCAAATGTGACTAATACAGGCAACAGACACACCTTTCCATACCATCAGTCATTCTTAGAGGTGGCTGGGGTGTGATGCAATGTTGTTTTCTATCATTGTTTGTTCTTATTTTGCATGACCTCTTTCGTCAGTTCTCAGATTTCCTCTCAGAGTCTGTACAAGCCCTTTTGTCATGTCGCTGCAGGAATCGCTGTTATTGGAAATTGTCATTTCAGATTTCATTTACATCCCAACTGCAGGATCTTACATAGATGAAATGGCTGTGATATCCCTCCCTACCTTTGAAGTAATGTCTAGCGTGTAAAGAAGATTGAGTGATGATAACTGTGACCTTGTTGACACAGTGGTTGCCAGGCAGCTCTCTCAAAATAGAGTGCTAGCTATTCACTACTCTGCTTTGCTGATAAAAGTTTGACTTTTCCTATTTTTTTGCAAGGCTTGCTCTCAGTAAGACTTTGAAAGTCTAGTAGATGATTGGTTAGTCTGCAGTGATGTGCAGTGTCAGCTGGTCATATTCATACAGGACCAGTCCATCAGTCAAATATTCTGTTGAATCCTTAGCATGTATAGACATTTTGCTGGTCGATCTTATTTTATTTTTAAGGCGATAATGTAGCTAATCTTTGCTAAACACTATGAACTCCAAGCTCCTGTCTTTCATACAGAAGTCAATGCTCTGATACAGCTGTGTGTTTTTTTCCTTCTGTTGTCAGCAACCATTGGCTTTTGTCAAATGTAGGTTATCTGTAGTCCCCCTGCTCCCCCGCCTTCAGTACACTAGCTGTCCTAGTTGTGGATTTGCTGCAGAGCAGCTGTGGACAGTGATGGTCAGAGCTAAGAGAAGTGCGACCATTTGACCTGCATGAATATCCAGCATTCAGTAGCTTGCTCTCTAACCCTTTCAATGTCCCGCATTACCCTTACCGTCTACTGGGATCTGGGGGCAACGATGACACGGCAGCACCATCACCACCACCAACATGCAGTGCCTCTGAGGATGGCAGCCGACAGTGGCCTGTTGTGCTGCCAGGCTCATTGTGTAAAACAGCCACAGTAGGTGGGAGGGTGTTGTGGATGACGGGACTGGCAGGCAGGGAGGTTGAGAGGGTGGGACAAAGAGAGAGAAAGGCAATGTGGCTGGCTAAAACACCCCCCCCTCGGATTCACAGC
Organism: Acanthurus tractus; assembly: GCA_029783725.1. NCBI lineage: Eukaryota > Metazoa > Chordata > Actinopteri > Acanthuriformes > Acanthuridae > Acanthurus > Acanthurus tractus. The sequence goes on from JAQNCA010000027.1 coordinate 2,146,987, forward strand.
AGAGGTTGATGTGGATTTATTTACTAAATGGCCGTCTGGTGATCTCCAGGCTCAGACTGTGTGTCAGGCACTTGGCAAGCTTCCTTCTTAGCAAGAGAAAGGCAGGTTTGTTAGGAGGAGTGCTGCTGATATGCCTGGAAATCTTTATTGTTACGGAAGAAAAAGGGAGACAGAATGAAAGTTCACATAGTGTATGTCTAGAACTCCTATGTCCTTTAAGTCTTCTGGTTTAGTTGAAGTTTTTTTAAAATTTTATTTTGAAACCCCTCAGAGCCATTTAATTAGCTGTTTATTTGCTTGAGCCAGCCAGCGCAGAAATAACACTGTAAAACAAGTTGTACAAGTTCTACCTTTGTCTGTCAGCCACAGGTCTTTAACAGCATTACAGTGGTGACTGTAGCCAGTTTGGCAAGCTTGTAACATTCAGTGACACAGCTGGTGATTTAAACATTTCTATCTGCAAGCTTGTTGATAAATAGAAGTATTTACTTGTTAAATTGCTTAAGATTTAATTAGATTTCCTTTTTTCTTTTTTTTGTCCTTTTTCATTTTCTGGTTACTTTAGCTTTTGGATAAATCGAAGTCAGGTGATTTTCTGTGATATTCTGTTATAGAAACCAAAAGACCAATAATTTAATGATTGGTGTCGTTAGGTTTAGCAAAAGCAAAAACAGTGCTGTATATAGAACATTTCTCCCCGGATTTTCAAATTCAGGTTCCTCTTGTAGCAACACCTTCTTCTTCTTCTTCTTCTGAAGTAATAATATTTGAAAATGTATTTTTAAGGGCCTTAGGTATAACATTGACAAAGACATTAGAACTTTCTATAGAAAAGTTCTGGACTGAACAGTTGTTGATGTGCGCAGTGGGCCTCACAGCAGCCACAAAACACACTTGTTGGTTGACGGGCAAGACAAGGCAAGGCAGCTTTATTTACAGAGCATATTTCAGACACCAGGGCAACTTAGTGTGCTTCACAATGGCATGCAGCAATTACAAATTGACATAGAAAAAGTGCAAATGTACAAATGAGATTTTTAAGCAAATAACATAAAGTTATTTTAATGTGACAGATCAGATGGATTATTTTACATATCTGTGGGCTGTATTTCACATGTCCATTTGGGAAACAGCTCTTAGACAGCATTTAGAGCAGGCTGGTTGTTCAGAAAAGTAGGAAGGTGATAAATGTGATGAATGTCCTGTATGTCACAATTATTACTCTTGCTGAAGCAATTGAGAAAAGAGTGAAACAGCTTTCCATCAGGAAAAGCCCAGTGCCGTTCTATGATCCTCTTTGAATGAAGGAATGTTGTTCAGCTCTGATAAAACTGCAGCATCCTTCCTGCACTTTCATTAAAAATAAACCCATAGCTACCACCTACCAGGACACTGATTGGTTTAGTCATATTCTGACCAGACATAAACAAATCTGATTGGAGCTTTTCAAGATGAACCTGTGAGATTTCAGAATTAAGATCCCAGCAGTCCAGCTGCCTTGCAAAGTTAAAGTTCTTTTAACTATCAGATCATTTCATGGGACCAATCAAGGATTCACACACACGCATACACTCACACACACAGAAAAAACAGAGCAGAAAAAATTAGCATTAGGTTTAGTATGTAAACTCATCATTACAAAGAAATCCTTAAAACTAAAATTACTCTATTATACCTTAGTTTGTCTGCAGCAGTGTCAGATTTTCACAGTTAAATTGCTACATTTTACTCCCTCAGATATTGAACAAAGAATTCAATTAGCATTAAGAGCAATACAATATTTGAATTCAATGAAAAGATGGTATGAAATTACATATTCGGTCTGATTCATGTGCAATTTTGCATGCTAAGGCTTTTGTTTGTGATTTTTTTACATGTATGATGCATGCTACGTTTTGCTCCGCCTTCAAACAAAATACAGAAAACAAGTTCAGCTGAATGATAATGTTTGTGCTGTTCCTCTGTCTTGTTACTAAACAGACCACAAGTCAGGCAACACCTCCCTGGACACTCTTCTTGCCCTACTGCAGGCAGAGGGAGCCAAAATAGAAGAGGAGACAGAGGTAAGCATTATATTACTGTCTGCATGGATGACTTCATGTATCCCTCAGTAAAACTAGTCAGTAATTCATGTGCCGGCTTTTCCAGTTGTTGACGTTCTCTCCCACAGAGGCTTCATTGTTGAAATCTGTGATTCTTGTTGGAGAGCATGTGGGCAGTAGAATGACAGACTTACTTAACTCAGTACTTTTATCACTACAGAAACTTCTCCAAGCTCACTGTATTTTTTTTTTTTTACTGTCAATCAAAATATTAAGTTAAATATACCTGAATGTTTTAGCTTATGCTGAATTTGTAAAATAAGAGCGACACTACCTGTGTTTGTTGATGGACCCTTGTTTCTTCAACCTCCTGAAAAAAAAAACAAATAATATTTTTTCTCTGAGTAAAATTATACCACAAGTGCCTCAGTTTCACCTCGTGTCTTTATTATTGCTGCCACTATTTAGCATCAGTAGCATTCTTAAGCAAGGCCAGGGAATCTTTAAATTACATTTAACTGTAAAGATAAAACAAAAATAGAATTTACATTTACTTTACTTACTTACATTTACTCAACACACAGTGCCTTAACCTAATTGTCCGTGATATATATATATATAAGACTACTAACAGAGCTTTGGAAGGGATTATTTGGGAATTTTTGTAGTTGTGTGGTGAATAAGTATCTTTTCCTCCACTAAAACTTTCCCAAATCTCTCTACACATCAACAGAACATGGCCGATTCATTTCTTGATGGAGACATGACCCTGGATTCATTCATTGATGCCTACCAGAACAACCGGAAGCTGGCTCACTTGAGAAGGGTAAAGATTGAAAAGCTGCAGGAAATGGTCCTGCAAGGCCAGCAGCTCCCCCAGGCGCCTGTTCCTACCTCACGATCGCAGGATGTGTCAGCGTTGACCAGACCCTCATCTTCCTCCCTCCTCACTGAGGCCAGCTGCAGCTCCTCCCCTGTCGCCCAGCCCAGGAGGAAACCCCCACCTCCCCCATCCCAGCCTGCCCCAATTCTAAATTCAGCTCCAGCTTCAACTGCTGCCCCCCAGCCTCCTGTCTTCTACTCAGCATCACCATACCCCCCAATACCTCCCAGAACGGGCCAACCCTATCCCAGTGTCTCCTCAGGCTACCCAAACCACTATCTCTCTCAGTACCCCCCTGCTTTGCCTCAGAGGCCCTCACCTCGTATGGCCCCTCAGCCTGGCTTCATCATGCAGTAAAGAAAGCAGTTGCCACTCAGAGGACACAGTGCGTGTGTCGTAGACCTCTCTCTTTGAGAGCTCCTCTGGAACAGTTTTTCATTGTAGTCTGCCTTCTTGGAGTACAACCAGTCACTACACAAGAAAGCAGCCCTGCACTGGCTTATGGGGCAGATCTCCAATAATCTCTTTGGAATTGGGCTCACCTCTCACTCCCGTCAACACTACCAACTTAAAAAAAAAAAAAAAAAAAAAAAAGATGTGACAAGAGTTGGTTGAGACCATTCTAGGCTGTGTTGAAATAAGTGACAGTCTGTGGGTCACTGAGCTGGGACTTGTCACTTCTCAGCACTTTCTGTGTCCCGGCAGTGGCCTAAGCTCTGCGTGCCCTATAGTTTTCAGTCTCTTAACTCCCCTCAAATGTGTTCCTTTGGCTTATACAGACGACTCAAGTCAATAAAAAGTGGATTCAATTAGTCATTTCCATCTGCAGCATACTTAATTGCTGGTTATGTATATGCAAGCAAAGAGAGACCCTAATTACTGTGCAGTTTTGATGAAAATATCATTTTTGAGAATATATAATCAGGCAAAACTGCATCTATGCTGTGATTTTTTTTTTAAATAGAAAATTTTACAAGGTACATAGAAATATTTCAATTTCATCATCTTTTTATGATATTGTACTAATGGAATTATGTTAATAACGGCTAGTATAGACTGATTAACACAGGGCTTTGGTTGGTCATCTCTTCTTCAGAATGTGGGTTACGTCTCAAGAGAGTCCAGACCTGTCTGGTTCAAGATGGCTGACTATTGTACTTGGTCCACCTTTTGGGTGGAAGTCAAAAGGGAGTTGAAGGAGAGGATTAGTGGCTGAGCTATTGTAACAAACCCCTAGGCATGTGGAGCCTTGCCTAACATGAAGGATTTATGTATAGCCATACAGTACACTCCTGATGTGTTGTTTTCTGTGGGTTTTTGTTGTAATGCAACACTCCTTTATTACAAATGGCCGTTGATGCCCTCAGGTGGGATTGGGTTGGAGATGATGCAAACATTTCTTTGGATCTCATTCATATATCCTATATAGTTTTTTCATCACACTGAGCACCAAAGACTTCCCATATTACTCTGTGTTCAGACTTTCTGCTGCATTTTTTTGTTTTGTTTTGTTCATATAATTGAAGCATTTAGTGAGGTAACTTACCATTGTTCCCATCATATCTCTTCTTGATGTTGAGCTGAATACTTTTTTAAAAACAGATACCACATTTTCTCCAGGAACTTGCAAGATCAACCTGGCGTTGGGAGGAATTTTTTTCTGGTGCAAAATTCACTTTTTTCCTCCCTACTGCTGTTGCGGTGCACTATTTAAGAGCCAACAGTGCCTACACTTGAAGTGACGTTGAACACGTCCTGCTGACTACTCCATGTTTCTCTGTGCTCAGCTGTAGAGATTAGAATCACCCTGCGCCCCCCCAACCCTTCAAAGATAAAAACTGGCCAGCATTTGATTTTCTCTTGTTGCTGCTGATTTCATGTTCCACCAGAGAGTTGAAAAGGGCGGTGTCTGATTGTTGGTCTGTCATGCTTTGCTTTCTCAATAGAAGCAGAGACACCCTCAGGCTGTGTGCTTTTGGGTCTCACAGGCACACAGCCTGTCTCCATTGTATTGAGGTCTGACTGGGGTGAATTTTAGAGCTTTCTGCATGTGTTGATGTTTGCTGTTTTATTTAATTTTTCCCAGTTGGTGAAATAACAGGGCTCTAAAATATTTTGTATCATATCTTGTTGATCATACTTGACCTGAAAACAAAGAAGTGGACCACTGAGTGGACAAAAGTTAATTGTGAGCAGACAAAACTACAGAAATAGCAGAAGCTAAAGCATCATCAATGTGTCAATGAACCAGCATTTCTAACAATTAACAATGGATAATTCTTTTGTGCATGGCCTTCGCTCTTTGTGTTCATTCTGACTTCTCTTTAATTTGTGTTGTTTTTTAATTTTGTTTTTTTTTAAGTTGTTTGGCTGCTTTTTATGTTTAAACTGATCCTCTGTATCCATTGTTTTATATGTGACTGGTGATATTTTCATTGTAATGTTGTAGGTATTTACATGTAATGAATGTTTAAGTGGAATTTGATGCTATTTTCAAGTTCAATAAATCTCAAATTTTTGTATCTGCTTTCATTTGGTTTGGTTATTACACACTAAACAAATCTTATCTCTTAATGTCTCACAACTGATTGTGAATGTAGTTATTGTGTTTATAAGTGAGCTGAAGGTTCACACTCTCTTTAATTTGTTTATTTGGCAAAGTAAAATAAGAAGAAATTCAAGTCATTACATTTCTTTCTTGTAAATTCTGAAATTAATTTTAAAACTTTGTGTTTCAACCACTTTGTCCTTAACTTTCAGTTTCTGACACATTTAAAGTGCTTATTGTTGGGGGGTTTTTTGTTTGCATGTACTCTGTCCCTCTCCTTCTGGAATGCCTGCCACTTTATCTCTATTTTAAAATCTACCTTTACCCCTCTCCTTCACTCATCTCTTCTGTCTGTGTCACAGCGCCAACCAGAGACAATGCTTTTGTAAAACCATTACTTTGAAAATGGTTAATTTAATAGAATACTGAAATATATTAAATTGTTGTTAAATTAGAAATTGTATTGCACTGTAAATTAAGATTAAAATAAACAAATTAATACCAAAACTATAACACGAATATTAGCAGCTGTAATTACACAGTTAATCATTAAAAACCTTTTAACAATAAAAAGTAATGGAACACAGAGGTTTCCCAAGTTGGTCATGCTCTACGACTCCCTGATCACCTCCAACCAAGGTGACAGGAAAAATAGGTTTTCAAAAACTGAGACAAGACAGCCATCTAGTGT
>JAQNCA010000027.1:2222393-2242389 GCA_029783725.1 Acanthurus tractus
TGTATTTTGTTAGCAAAGAGGTCCATGAAGAAAATCTCATCAACAGCACTGAATTCTCTGACACAAAGAATCACTGGATTGTACCACTAAAATAGCATTAATGGAATCTATCTAATCTAGAGCTTTTCAGCTGTTTTCTAATTCATTAAAATAATTTTGTAAACTGTAATAATTCCCACAACAATAACTGAAACAACATTATGATGAGTTTAGTATAAAACCCTTGTATTGGTGTCTGTGAGACTAATTTTTTAGGCGCGATCAGAGAAATATAACTTTATAGATAACAGTAAAAGAAAATTGTTTGAGAAAACATTTTCATTATGTAAATACTGTTCAACCCCGTTTTATATTACAGTGATGTTAAACAAGAACCCAGTCAATCATAATGATAAAAATATTCTCAGATGACCTTTGAAATGACATTCAAATAGCAGAAGTATTAAAGAGGCTTTGGAAGATGAACATGTGTGTTTCAGGTGTTTTGGGATGCAGTACGATCTTATGTCAGTCCATTCATTGTGTATCAGGGATTTTGAAAGGAGAATGACATTCAGCCAGCTCTAAGATCTAATACAGGCAAATGGCAAATATTAACTGAGGACTGCTTTTAAGCTGTCTTTATTGTTTGTAAGTGAGACAAAGTCAACATTTTTTGAGTAATTTTACATAAATTGCTATGTCTGTATTGTTTAAAGAGCACAATAACTGTGATGGTCCACCAGGCCTGCAAACATTTGTTGACAAACAAAGGAACCAACACAATATGAGAGTCAAGCTCTATTAAAGCTCCCTTAGACATAAAGCAACAATAAAAGGGTAAGCTAAACCACTCAGGTCTTTTATAGCTTTAGCACAGATCGGTCTAAAGTCAAGTCATAACACTTTCATATATGTATGTATATAATGGAATGGAACATCCCATCAGAAATGTCTTAAGACACTTGACATAGAACCCCACTCTGTGTTTGATCTATTGATACCTGATGATTGACAGTAATTACCACATTAGCAAGCACAAATTTACATTGTCATACATAACGCTAGAAGGTTCTCACTTCCATTCCACATTTAAAAGATTTTTTATGCCGAAGCTTCCTATTTACCTTAGAGATACGAAAGTATTACCAACCTTCTCATCTAACTCCTGGCAAAAAGCAATTAAACATATGTTCCAAAATGTTAAGCGATTCCTTTGGGCACAGAGTCACGTGAGACACAGGGCTATGGCTTTTATATTTTGACTTTAACCTTCTTCTTTAAATCCAGTACTGAAAATGTGCAGAGCAAAGTGTTATCAGGTTTGATAAGGTTGGTGATAAAATCAGCCTTGTGCGTCACACTGATCAGCAAAGTGTGGAGCATTCCCTGCCGAGTTATCAAACAGTTTTACTAAACCTAATCATGGATAGAGAATACTGGCTGAGTGAATGATGTTAGGCCCATAGCAGCGCAGGCTGTAAAACTATTTATGACTATATAGCTGGTACATTATGAGTGGTGTCCCTTAACGTGGGGTCACGACACATAATTAGTCTGGAGTACATCAAATCCCACTAAGGTTCACTCAGACTTTATAATAGGTCAAGAAATCTCATGCCTCAGACTGAGAAATTATTTAGAAAGTGGTGTCTGAGATATGCACCATGATACTTTACTGCCTAAAGTAGTACACCAATAAAAAAAAAGCAGAGAAACACACTAAACTTGGTCTAGATAGATAACAGTGAACATTGACCAAGTTATCTAATCTTGAGGGCTCCTCAAACTTTTTGCAAGTCTCAACATTCTACCTCCTCTTCCATGAGCGCCCCATTGTGTAGCTTGAAATCTATTTAAGGGACATTTGGGAGTCTGGTTATGAAACTTGAACCAAATGTGGAACATCTGTGGATAGAGTCTTATCTTTAAGGAATGCATGAGGGAGTACATTCTTCAATTCATTTTTATTTATGCAGCTTCAAATCACAGCAAAGTTGTCTCCAGACACTTTACATATGGAGCAGGTCTAGACCACACTCTATAAATACATTTATATTTTAGATTTATAGGAACCCAAGAATTGAAAGCAATTCCCAAAGAGCAAATTTTTGATAAATAGATATAACCGATGTACCGTTCCTCTATGATAAGGCATAAAGCAAATTATAGCATAACACAACAGCATTTTTGATGCAGTATGGAGCCTTATTAAAAAACAAACGCTTTCATTTCGCTTCATTAAGTTAAAGCTCATCTCATATTTGCATGATATTAACTCATAGTGTGTATCTTATAGTAGCAAGCTTTTTATTATTTTAACTTTTTATGTTTTATACGATTAAAATGTACATGCATCACTGTTACCAGAGACCATCCAAGCTTATCATGACTTGTTGCAGTGTTTGCCATGTTCTATATCTTTAACCTACAGCTTTAGGATGAGGTGGCTTACGCAGTGTTTCATTCTGCAGAGAGGCCTGTAGGGTATTTTATCATGAAAGCCCTATGGTACTGAAAAGTAACTTTATAAAGAGTAGTTGTCTGTGTTGCTTCTGTCTTTCTACTCGTAAAACTACTCTAAACAAAATCTTAAAGACAAAGTGCATACAGCAAACACTAATTACATTACACTCTAAAAGGGTACATTGATCTGAAATATTGCATCTATGTAAAGGATTATCCCAAGAGCTGAAATCTTTAATGCAACACGAGAAATCGTGCTGTGTTTTACTTAAACTTGAACAAAATTTCTTCATTAATCAATTTATTTCTTGATCTTGGGCTAGTTTTCACAAGCTTTAACTGGATTAACCTCGAGAGGGAACAAAGATCACCTGAGGAAAGTGGTGTCCAACGCGACAGGCCAGCTGGTGATACAGAAGGCTGCGGTGAATCCTTATGTCACCTCTTTTTCTCTGATTTAACAAAGCGTTTACCATTGTCTTTAGTTTACAGTGATATACTGCAGAGGGTGTACTTTAATTTACTGGACAGATTTACTAAAATAATACCTTTTTGCAATTTTTTATGTAATGCTGACTTTAATAAATATGTTGTTCCCCGCACTTGTCTTAGCAGCCACTTGTGTCAGCCTATTTTGTGCCAAATGTTTTATGGGTCATTCAATAAAACTCATGTAAAACTGAGCTGACAATTTTAAAACTGGATCACAAATGTTAGAAGAAATCCCTACATTACATGTCTTTGACTTCCTCAAATTTAAATAAAAAAACAAAACAAAAAACTTTTTAGTATTTTGCTGTAACATATAAAGTAAAAAAATGTTAATATGTAATTTTAAAGATTCAATGTATAAGGTAAACTATATATCCTTATGAATATATATACATTATTTATATGTTACATTAGCAACACTGTAGAAAAACACTTTATAATTTGCAAGTTAGCTGCAGTATCACAGTCTGAACCTCAGGCTCCCCTGCAGAAAACTGTTGTAATGTTAACAGCTATTAACTAATAAAGTACATCACTTAAGACAATAAAATAATGGTAGGATGTGGGCAACTATAGCTGCCAGTAGTTTAACGTAACAGGAAACTTTGTCCTGAGAATCCTTCCCCACGGGCAGGATGACAGAACCAGTGTCCCTTTGTTATGATAAAGCATGAATTCTTGGTGTGGACAGGAGGACAGGGTACGCAGCTCAAGGCTCCAGTTTCCGTCTACCCGCTGACATCTTATTGTGCATTGCTTATCTCTCTCGCCTCGGGGGCAACTTTGGGGTCATAAATATGCAATTTCCACTGGCAGACACTTTTTCTGCGGAAGCAAAGTGACATTCTCTGTCTCCAGTCAGAAACTCCAGACAGAGACAGGTATCCCATGGTGACACATTGTTCACACAGACCTGAAAACAAAAAGCTGTCATTGAGGATCTGGGTATTGTTTCCCCATAAACTTAGCAAGGATCTTTGGCGTTTTGTTTGCCTCAGCACACAAAGTAAGTGCCACATGCCGGGCATACCGTGCATGAACTTCATTCTACAGACCTCTGGAGAAAAGAATACACTTCCTGAGCCACCAGCGGTCAACGCTCCTGGCTGTCCTTTTTCCATATAAGGAGATGGTTACACATTAAGAGGCGACACTTTTTCATAAAAGCATTAGAGTTTAACAAGTATGAGATTGACACTCTATTTTGTTTACGAGGAGAGTTGTGCAACAAGGGGGGAACGCCTTGCAGCCTTATCAACACTGATTAGCCAGGCGGCGTGGGCCTGGGGTCAGCTCCAGTTGTAAACACAACTCGCTAACCCTTCCATCCGAGGGCCAAAATGTAAGCCAAATATTTTTAGCACAGCTAACTGGAAAAAGCAGATACAATCTTCTGTTGCAATTTTGGGCACGGCAGAAAACACATTTTTAGACGTGATTAAATACGACTAAGGATGACTACAGTGTAGCTTTCGCCCCCAAATATAAACTTCAGAAACAGCTAATTTGTTTATATTTTTTCAGTAATGTAGGTGATGTTTACAAAAACAAAAACAAAACATTATTAGAACATCGGTATAGTTGGAGTTTGACTGCACTTACATCAGACTAGTCAGTTTACACAGATGTCTCAACAGGAAACAATTACTCATTCACCAAACACATACAATACATGTAAACTCTTTTTTACCTTTTTGGTTTATAAACAGGTTTTGTGCCTTGATATAATAATAAATGAAGTGAGCAAAATGACTCAGATATACTGATGCATCACATCTGTGTCCTACACGTCACATCCCTGTTACACCGTACAAATGTACTACACTCCATCATACATTACATATGGAAGAGGCATGTTTTCTATCTGTTGCATTTTTTAGTGAACCACTGTTGGATTTAAACTAACTATGTGTATTGGTGTAATGTACTGGAGTTTGCTTTAAAGGTACTTATTTTCCTTTACCTCACTTTTTTTTGTTACTTACAATGATCTTATATACAAAATACCAGTAAACACGTACAAAAGGAGAAGAATTACATTTTTTGTTGATAATACAGCTGTGCATAAATGTATTTGAGTCCCGTGTTAATCTACCGTCTTTACTTTTACATTAATAAACAGGTCCACTGGGATAATTCTACTTTTTTCTTTAGCAGAAGTAAAAATGTTTCTTTAACAGTTTGAAGTCTGAGACTCCATAACTAAACAGATTTTTTTAAGTAGGCACTTTTTTGTACACTTTTTTGTTGATTACTGTTAAGGGTTGTATGTTTGTAATAGAGGGATAACATAAAGTAAAAGTCGTTGCTCCTGTCAAATGATTTTGCTAGTGATTTGATACTAACCTTAAATTTATAAGTAACCAGTGGTCATTAGGGAATACCTGAAATATTCGCCTTAATTGCATTTTTAGACGACTGCAAAAACTTCAAGTCTGAGTACATCACCCTTTAAAGTCAAAAACTCTGTCACACTGATAAAGTGTTACTTTGCACAGTGGTTTCATCTCTCACACTGTCGTGTGTATCCGGACAGCTGCAGCGGAACCTCCGCGGTGCTGCGCTCTCAGAGAGGCGGCGCCTCTGTCCGCTTCACGCCTGCTGATGTCACCGCCGGAGAGGCCGAGCAAACCTCGCTGCAGCTCTATAAATACCCTGTGAGCCTCGGCTCTCCAGAAGCCTGCTCGCTCGCTCGCCCGCTCGCTTGAACCTGGTAGCTCCCTCGAAGCGGTGCGCTCCTCCTAACTCACCCTCGCTGAGTTACAGGGCCACACTTGGAGCAGAGAAACACCGGAGATACCGAGGACAAGACAAAGGAAAAAAACAGACAAGATGTCGAGCTACGTGTCTTCTGAATGCCGCCGCGTCAGTCCTTCAGTCCACGGCAACAAGTTTGACACGGCGCACCGCAAGAAAGCGGTGGCCAACATTTTCGAGAACGTCAACCAGGACGCGCTGATGAGACTCTTTCAGAAGACGGGCGACATGAAGGCGGAGGAGAGAGTGAGGAGCATCTTCTCCTACACCCAGGACCCGGAGGAGACGGCCCGGGCCCTGATGGCTCTGAAGCAGCGAAAGAAGGACAAGTTCCTCCAGATCGCGGGGATGGTCCGGCAGCTGCTGAGGATTCGCTGACTGTGTTTTACAAGTGTTTGACTTGTGACTCCTTGTTGGCTCGTTTGGAGCCGAATGTGAAAACACTCCCGGCATGACAGTGTTTACCGCCGCAGGAGCGGCTCACTCGTCGCCCGGAAGGTGCGGAGGATGCGCAGCTGGCCGCCTGGAGGGCAACATGCAGCAGCTGTCGCCTCATGGATGGAGGTGACGGCGGAGAGTCCTGCCTGGAGCAGATGGAGCCAGATGAACTGTCAGGGGATATGAAGTGCAAACATGTCTTCCCTGAGACTTGAATTCATACATGCATCCCTGTCGATGCCCGACTGTGAAGCAGCGTTTTGTTCATGTGCACATCATTGTGTCGATGATGGTGCACAGCTGCATTTTTAAACTCAATAGTGCCGAAGAACCAGCCTGAATGCCTGTCTTGAAAAGATGCCTTGTCTGTCAACTTCCCTTTGTTAATGAGCACCACTTTTCAGTGGCTGCAAAATGTGTTATCATCACAAAATGTTAACAGCACAATGATTCACATGTGTTGAATTATTTGTTGATGTGTTTTTAAAATAAATTATTGCATTGTATACAAAAGTCGAACCCCTTTTTTTGTCCTTATTACACGTCATATACATGATGTTTATTTGTGAGGCATCATTGCCATTATAGTTCATCACATCAGGGCATATGAGACTGATATAATCCTATTTAGTGATGGGAGATAAAACACCTGAGGCTTTATTATGACTTAATTATGCTATAATCAACTGTATGGTATAGTAAAAAAAAAAAAAAAAAAAAGGCAATAACAACAAAAACAATGTAGCAATACTGTGGTGCTTTTATCTCTTACGGGTTTGTTAGGAGTCAGATTGTGAGAATAGATTGCTAAAAATTGAGGAGAGATAGCCATCTGTTATCCAGCAGCTGTGAGCTCTGTGTTGGTCATAAAAACTAGGAAACCCCTCAGGTCAAACCATCGAAAATATCAAAGAAAAAGGAAAGTGGTGTGTAAGTGTTGACCTGATGTCTTGGACGTTAGTTTGGAAATATGACTCAGAAATCCAAGCTCATGCGTGGAGGGTTTAGCTATGTAATATAGTACTAGGCAGATGTGTATTTCACATAAAGAAAACAAGCGCATGGTGAGCATGGTGATGCTTGTATTGTTCTTTATTCTGACGCAGCAGTGGGCTTTTAATGGGAATAGAGTTACTCATGGGAGGATGTGGTTAACCTTCAGTGGGTTTCCCCTCACAGGGCTGTATGCTTTCAAACCAGCATGAACCAGTTTGGCTCAGTTTGGGTGGGGAGGGCGGGGGGTTGGATGGCTTTCTCCTCACAGCGTGTTTGTGCCGGAGTCTATTTAATTATCCTTGCTGTCTAGATAAGAGCCTGTCTAAGAGGCATTACAGGATTTAGATGGGTAAAGGCTTCTCTTCCTCATCCTCTGATTCTTTACAATCAAGAAAGGAGCCCATAATTACTGCAACCATCCACAATGTTTCCACCTCATTTCAAAACCCTGTTGGTATATTTTACAGCGTGTCAGTCGAGGCTGGGTGTGTACGTAGGCCTAGCTTCAGACACGGATCACTTCAGTGGATGCCTGCTAATCTGCTTGCTGTGATAGTTCCTCTACCGGCTCAAACCAGTTCGCTGGGCTGTTGTGCATGACGACATCTGACTCTTGGCCCTCCTTGCATGTGCTGAGAGATATGGGAAGCTCAAGTATCAGTCACCCTAAGGTGGGGAACTCTCAGGTGAATAATCACATGTGACTGGTACAGGGAGTGTCTTGACGCAAAAAAACAAATTACTCCATGTCATATTTGGCCAGATCGTCTTATTTAATCCTTTAAACTGTCACTCATGCACATTTGTTAAAGATGAAAGGGGGACTGAAAAAAATGTACTTAAGAAAATAGAATAATGAGGTTGACTAAAGGCTGAAAGTGGGACATATCTGTTAAGACTAAATACAATACAAGAAAATATAGAACAATAAAGCAAACAAAAGATCAATCTAAATGTTTATTTGATTATTTGACGACACGTGAAGTGTAGCTTCATTTTAATATGATAAGACATGCGTGTAAAAATTGTTACTGATAGGAATTAAGCAGGCAATACACCCACATTAAAATAGAGCTATAATCCTTATTTTTAATAACATTATGTCCAGTGCGAAAGACGTAATGAGCAACATCACTGCTTTTAAATCTGTCAGTTTCGCCTGCAGCAGTAATGTTTTCAGTGAAGAGGCTCTACAATCCGCTGTTACTCAACTCTGTACAGGTGACTGACACACTTATCAGCTTTCTGGTGAACACGTTGAAACATTCAGTGGCTAAATAGTCAGCTATTTCTCTCAGCAGTTAGTCGAGACCAAAAACAGAGCTACAAGGACATGAAAATTTCAAATGTAAACTCGTGTCACTTCGTAACCTTTGAATGTTTTCTCAGCAACTGTTAACAACAACCAGTACTTGCAGGTTAAACCCATAACTCCATTTAACACAGCACAAAACAAAATTTAGAAAGACTTCACATATGAACATGAACACAGACATACAGCCAGTGTTGGCAACATGTGCATATCAAGAACTGTTTTTCCTATTTCACCATAGCAAACACAACAATGCCCAAAGCCGGTATGATATCAATATAGGCACAGCAGTCGTCTTTGATAATCAAACAAATTCCCAGAGCTGAAAAAAGCCTCGGTGGCTTTGTTGCTTCAGAAATCTGGGCCTTTGGACTCTCGCTGTGCTCTTTTAGCTGTTGGCGTACTTTGATAACAGCATTGTTAGTGTTCCATCATTTCAGTATCCTTGCAGAAGCTTGGCAGCTGAGTAGTTCTGCTGGTGGGTTGGTGGTGTTGTTGTGAGTATGAATTCCCACCAGCAAATATGATGCTAACTGCAGTCAGGCAGTTGGTTTAGTTTAGGGGTCTTGTTTTTGCCGTAAGGTTGCCAGACACATAACCCCTGTCAATCTGCACACTGCCATGTTTTTAATCTTTGTTCTAAGGAAAGCTAGCCAGCTGCTTGAGAGCTTTTTTTTTTTTTACAGACATCAATCTTTTCATTTCATTCTAGAAAAAATATTAAATAAGTTCATTTCTATATTTGTCAAAACATCATTTAAAAGAAATTATGGCTGAAGGGCTTCTTTAGGAAAAACACACAATATTATTTTATACTTTCTAAGAGTATGCGTGATTAATTTTTATGTAGGTTAAAAAAAGACTAAATTCTAAAAAAAGTGACCTAACCTAGGGTTCAGTTACTTTCTTTAATTAAGCTGAACACTTTATCACAGTATGTCAATCATGCTGTAAAAGTTGGCTCTTTTGTCTCTCTATTGTTCTTTTTTTTTGGCTTGTGTGTATCACACACGGCATTGCTCATTTATCGGCCTCCTTTTCCCTTTTAGGTCAAAAGCTCTGTTAATTGAAAAAAGTCTAAATATTTGAGGCAATTGTCTTGGCTGTCCTTGCTGTGCTGGCAGCTGTGCGCAGTGTTAGATGCAGGCCTGTCCTCTCCCACCCTCTTCCTGCCTTTCATCAGCCCTAGAAACGGTGCATGCTTTGATGTCAACAGACACCGTGGCAGACAGTCTGTAAGCCAGGAGGACAGTGACCACAGAAAGAGGGCGGAGGAGTGGACTGAGTGAGGGCAGATGTACAATAAAATTACATAAATGGGAATGTAAAAAACTAAGGCACCTCTTTAAACTTGGAAATGGTTAGTGAAGTTATAAAGAAGGTTGCTTAAGAACTTAGATGAAATACATACAATCTTCCAAGAAACATGATAACAAAAAAAAGGACCACATGACTAAAAAAAGGATCTGTTTTTCTTTTGCCTTTGGAAAGGTTGAAAGGGGAAACAGAAACAGCATAGCTCGTCTCTGTTTTGACAACCAAAGCAAGATCTCTCATGCTCCTTGAAATATTAAACATTAATCCTTTTCTTGTAAATGCAGACTGTGGGGGTTGCATAAAGAGAGAGAAAGAAGGAGGCGAAAAAGGAGAGGCGCTAGATTAGTGATTACAGCGCAGGGAGTGGCAGTCAACTCGATTCCAGTACGGACCGGTTCAAACCGAGGTCTGTGATGAGGAACTAAGCATGAGCTGTACACGGGCTTAGGATTAGTCAGCATTTGGCGGGGAGATCCTGACATAAAATCAACAGCCTTAAGCATAAGTCAGTGGCGTGCTCCCTTTGACACTTGGCTGGTCTCACATTAACAAACGGTGCCTCTTGATTCTATATTTGGCTTCCATTATCATAAAATAAACCAGGTTGATGGCTCTTTCCTGAAAAAGGCATTAAAGACAGATCCAAAAATGAAGAGCCAGTAACTGAAATGATTATATTCCCATTTATCAGACACTGCAGAACGGACTTTTGTACACACTGCTAATTTTAGGAGGTTTTTTAAAACAAGTGGGGAGGTTGTCGCTATCAGCCTAACACTACAAGCTGCTTGAAATTCTGCATTGACAGCATGCCCAGTTCAAGTTTGGGATTTCAGTTGAAAAGCCTGTAATATAAAGTGATAGAGTGATGAATCCAAACATAAGTCAGGCTGTATGCATGTACTCTAACTAAGCTGTATCCAGCATATTCATCAAAGTCCTTTTAAAACACTCTGCAGGGGGTCTATTTGCTCAATGGCCAAATGGAGCTTGGGAGTCAAGGTGAGATCTTCAAAACAAATGGTAACCTAGACATGTTAAAACTAGAAACAGGATAAAAGTAAACCAAAATATAAAATTCAAAGCATATTGAATAGAAAGTTACTAAACACAAGTCTAAAGCCACTCCTGGCTCTCTGTGTACTCTCTGCGTGCTGGTATGGGTGCTGACCAGCTGCTGCAGTCTGAAGGCAGTGTTGGGCTTTCCCAGGCTTAAGTGTGGTGGCAGCCTGGCTGATGGTGATGCCTCGGACACATGCCATCGGGTAGCATTTAAAAGTGAACAAACCGGTAGAAAGCAACCAACCTGTGATGCAGCTAAACCTTGGCCTTTTACTTGCTGTGCTATTAGCGCTGTTTTCCTGCTTATTTGATGAATTAGGCATTAAAGCTGGGGTTGGCAACCTTTTTTACATGGAGTGCCAGTTGAAAAAAATCTTGTCAGTGAGTGTGCCGTGAACAGCAATAAGTTAAACATGAAGTTTAATTATGACAGAGCATCCACAAACATTCACAGAACCCTGAATTTTCCATCCATAAAGGCTACATGCAACAACATTTTAAGGATATTGCTGTTATTTACAACACGGGCTCACAAATCATGCACAGATCCCAATTTAATTTGTTTGACAAGCCTTCAAGCAAAGCAAATCCATAATGGCTTTCCACAGCAGTGCAATGATCAGTGTGATAGCTAGCTTCAGTGGCATGTTTTGTAGTGGTGGCAGAGACTTTGAGGGTGCTGGCTTATCCCTCATACCTGGACATGGCACGTCTGATGAATTCAGCCTTAACTGCCTTATCTGCCTTATCTGCCTTATCTTGGAGAGTCTTCTTGTGTTTTGTCTCACAATGGTGCTTAACACTTTGATGACTAGCAAACAGCATTATCCAAACAAAGAGTGCACACAGCAAGGGCTGTGGAGCTGTAGTGCCCTAACCTTAGCCTTTTTAGTTAGCGGCATTGCCATCTGCTACAGCATCTGAGCTATGGGCTGCTGTGGCAAATGTGTGCAGGAGGGTGAATCAAACTAAACATGAGGGTTCAGCTTTTTGCCAATGTGCCAATGAGTATGCTAATAGCGGCATGCATATCTCGGGTTGCCAGCCCCTGCATTAGGTATCCCCTTGTGCCATTTTAGCATTATTCTTTGATTTTAATATTGTAATATGAAATCATTAAGCTTTCAAATGTTTTCTGATGTTTTGTCTTATGCCCCTTTCTAAGTCTGATGAGTGCAAGACCAGTAGACACTGTTGACATTGTCAGCCTGCACAAACCTTAGAAAACTATACTTCAACAAGTTTGCAAATGATTTGCTTATGCAAATACATCACGTTCCTGCTTATTTGTCTACTATCAAGCTTCAAGTTTCTATAAATGCTCTTGACTAAAGAGTGTCACATCAGCACATTTGCTGACTTCCTGTTAAGTCTTGCTCTGTCATCCATTAAATGTTTTAAAAAGCACTACTTACTTTTACTTTACGTTACTTTTAATGACGATTACCATTCGAAATTACATCAGCTAGCTAACCTTGTTTTAAATGTTGTTATAACTAAATTTGAGAAAATGACTGGCCCAAATCCGTTTTCAATCTTTGCCACCCTGGAGAGTGAGTAGTGCTGTGTAAGCAGACAATGAGCAAGCAGTGGAGTTGAATCCTCTGCGAATTGCTCTGACCTTTAGTTAACTCTGTCTTTGTAACTCCGTTTCCCTGCCAGAACAGTCTGTTCTTTGAGTTTGTGTGAGATGAGTCCCTGGAGTTACAGCAGAGTCATGTCCAGGACTTGGTCAGGATGGGGGCCTCCATTGTTTGTGATAATCTGTATCAGCGCGTGTTTGTATGCTCTGTAAGAATGTGTGTTTGTATGTGTGTGTGCGTCTTAGACAGCTGTGGAGAAAGCCCTTTCCTGTGTGGCGCTGGAGGTTCCTTCTGAGGCTGGGCGGCCAACGGCCCTGCAGACATGCTGTCTCGCTCCAGTTCCACCGCAAGGCTCTACCATTGTTCTGCTCTTCACTCCCTTTGTCCTGTTCAGTCTGCCAACCCGCCGGCCCCTCGTCCCCACCCTCTCCTCCTGTCTCTTGCCCTGCAGGTACAGCTGATCCATGGCCCAGAGTAGGAGGAAGTGCAGTCCTAGGAACAATAGCAGAGTTAGCTCCTATTTATATATGAGGTCTTTGTTTTATCTTTGTGTTTGACTGATTATTTTGACATTGATTTGTCTAATTTCATAACTATAATAGATTGTAAAATCCCCTGTGTCAGCATGCAAACATATTAAGCCTGTTGAGGGCAATTTAGGTTATGGGATTCCCCCTTGACATAATGTATTCACTGTAAAAACAGTGAATATGGTAGTAATATTGACTGATTAGTTATTTTTGTGCTATGCCATTTATGGTTGCAAAATATAAGATGGATGGGGTAAGGGTTTTATTTTATTTATTTATTTTATTTATTATTTATTTTTTTGGGATGATCTGGCAAGCACTTATTTTGAAGCACATTTACATATGTCCTTCAGGCTGAAAAACATTAGAATCTTTATGCAACTTTAATAAATCAATCTCTCCACTAGTCCAAGGTGTAATTGCCGATGGATCAGTGGTAGCACAGTTCGAGGGTCCTGAGTCCTTGATGCATTGTGATGCAGATTCTTGACTTACATTTTTTTTAATGTAAGTCAAGAATTTGATGTCAACAGAAGAAAACTCAATGGCGAGGGCAGTGCAGCATCCGGACAGTCAACAGTGAACTCGTGCTCGAGTTGTCATATATGTCAACATTTTTTATCATTGCAAAATGCTGCTACTAAAAGCATTTTTTAAACTTTTGCCTGAATGTCTACATAAGTGAAACAGACCTCATGTGAAGAATATTGTGAAATTTCTATGCTGTCACGTAGACGCCAATAAAGTGCAGCAGTGGCTATAAAACAAGACAAACACACACTGAAACACTGAACAATCTAAAACCTACTCCGAGGTGAAAAAATAGTCTGTTATACTTGAAAACCTGCACCAACAGAATACAGTGTTAGCTTTCCCTGGAGCAAACAGTGCAGCAGAGAAGCTGCTCTCCACTGCTGGAAACATGAATTTAATAACACACCAAATAAAGCATTTCTCCTCCCCACATTTTGTTATTTAAAACAGGCAGAGGACTGCATGATGCTTCTAGTGAACTCAAAGTGAACTGTTATATAAAACCGGGTGCTTTTTATTTACTTAGATTTGTTAGTTTAAACTTATGTATTGAAATCAACATGAATAAATTGCAGTTGAAGAGATTTATGAGATCCTCTATCCTTTTGGATTGATTATATGCAGTGAAGCAAATTCACAACACTGTGCCAAAAATAGATGTATTTGGTAATAAAATAATAATTTTTTGTTAAATAGTTTTGACAGTGAATGATGGAACCTAGGTTAAACACTGAGAGACTGCAAGACAACTTCAGTTGCTCTTGTTTCACAAATGCAAAGGGTTATACTGATTTCGAAACTTTGCAAGAAAAATAATCTTTTGTACAATTTAAAAAAATGTGAAAAACAGTGCGTAAAGAATAGACTTATTTTAGCTGTTAAAACTATTTTTGGTCATATTCATCAACTGGAAAAATAAATAAATAAATAGATAGATATATGGACAATGTGTATATATATATATATATATATATATATATATATGTACAGAATTGGATAAAGTGAATGTGAAAGAGTCGGTTTGTTTTCATCCTCGGCCTTTTTGGATATTGTTCTCAGACAGATGTTCATTCTTACAATTCCAGAGTAAAGTGTGCATAACAATAGTTGCTTTCAAAGTCACGGGCCTGCTAAATATCCATCAGCTCAGACAGGAACTTGACAAAGAAAAAGGAAACTGATAAGGCTGAATTCTCTGTAGCTGATCTATATCTTTGTTGGCAAACGTCAGGCGTTACGCCAGTGGGAGTGCAGATATGCAGACTGTCTGCTGCCGTCACACTTTGGTCTGGATTGAGTTTTCGTTTGTGCTCTACATTATGTTTTTAACAGCTGTTCATATAAGTTCATTAGGGCATGCAGCATAATATACATGCCAGCAACACACAATGCACTTTGTTCACTTGTGATATGTTGTGCTTTTTTTATCATTTATTATTGCACTTACCATGCAAAAAAAAATCAGGCCATACGTGCTTTATCAGCTCACACTTCATAACACACATTTCACTTGTACTTTGACAGGCACAATTGCTTTCTCTTTAAATTCTGAGTTTCAGAATGACATTTCCAGACAAATGCCCTTTAAAATTATCATGCATATGATTATTGTATATTGTATATTAATATCTCTGTCTTTCTTATATGTCATCTATTTTGCAGATATTTGATAAAAAAAACAGAATGATGAACTGAAACAATATTTTACCTGAACCTCTGTGGGATTCTGAGTGTAACAAATGTATCTAGTAATAGTGGAGCTATCTCACTCAGCATCAAACGGCTAGACCAACATAGACTGTTTTAAAAAGGAATGTAAAACAGGAGAATTTCTTATATTGATGAAGTCTTCATAAATTACATAAATATTAGGTCTATGCTGCATTGCTTTAAACACAAGATCTTATATGTACACTCAATCTAGATTTTGTCCTGCCTCCACTACTGTGTTTATCAGCTGCTGCCAAGATGTATTATGTACAGTATTTATCTTGGCATATAATCAACATTACTATGATAATCAGAGCGAGAAGGAGGCAATCAGTGAGTGTTAGGCTGTGATGGCAGGCAACAAGAACTCTTAATCTGGGTACTATGTTGGCTCAATGCAGCAGTGAAGATAAAGCCTTTGGCAAACCAGCCGGGCCACATGATGAGAGTGTGACTGGTACAGGGAGATGATGTTGTTAGAGGGTCTCTAATGGGGTCAGTGCTGTTGGTACTTATGATCATGCAGTGGACTATCATTAGCCTCTCTGATATTTCTCTTTGCTTTCAGCAGGAATAGGAAATAGAAAAGCTGTTTTGGGTAAAAAAAAAAAAAGACACTATTAAATCCTCAAACTATTTCATGCTAAAATTAAACAAAGGGAATCATATTTACCACAGTATGTTTTGACTTGATTTTAAAATGTGGCCATATTTTCCTCTTACAAAGATTAATCCATTCACGTGGGAGGTTTTCGCTGTCAGTTCAGTGTCAGTGGTGGCTGTGCCAGCAAAAGGAGATTAAAAAAAGCAACCTTCAATTGTTGGGAATGAGTTTATCCAGAGAGCTTGAGAATTGCTACAATGACAAACCATCTAACATTTATGTCAAGATGAAAACAAAGTTCTGGAAATATGTTTTAATAAAATGAAATATTTATTCATATTTTTATAGAAGTACTCTCACCCTGAGACGGCTCTATTAAAGTCAGCCTACAAAGGGGTATGACCTCATATTTTAAATGGCATTATATGGTAAATGACAGCGTCAAAAGATTCCCTCAGTGCTTGTTATCCTACAGGGTTTGATTTGATTTCATTTTTGTCATGCCAGCTCAATAGCTCTAGAGATGGCGATGCTGATCTGGCTGCCTGCGCTTGCCAATTCAAGCAATAAGCTTACTGCTGTGCCTAATTATAGCCTCACAGCATTGTAACAGACTCATTCTTGCAAATTTTAATCTCTGATCTCTGAAACTACATAACCAAAGGTGAACGTTGTTTTAAAATAATCCTCACCAAATCTTTTCTGTTAACTTAGTTGTTACTTTTTTAAAAAAAAAAAAAAACTTGTTTATTATTTATTTTTTAATTTTTAAAACTCTGACCTTTCAAAATTACCATCTTCTTATCAGACATTCTGTGATTTGATCCCTGACCACTTCAGCCTGAAAGTTGTATAGTATATTTGCGCGAGATACCATACAATAACAAACTTCCCTTAAAATTTTACTGCTTTTGGTTAATTGTTGGTATTGCTGACTAATTTGTATTTGACTTATTTTTATTCCTCATAATAAAAAGATGTCTTTTATCTAAGCCATTTATATTTTTATTTTAAAAGTATCATTATTTTATAAAACAAGGTTTACTTGCATTTTTAAAATAATTTTAATTTATATGCATTTGCCATGGTATATTCCCCCATGGTAACATATAAAATGAAGCATCTCCTGGGTACCTCTGCTGGTCAAAAAGCAGACTAAGGACACAGGAGGGTTTCAGGTTGCACGGAGAGAGCTTTAATGCTGGATCAGCATACTAAGCAACAACAATGAGTAAAACCTCCTGAGTATCTGCCTGCATGTGCTTGGACCCGGCTGGTGGCTCCAGAACCAGTTTCAAACCTGTTCAGATTAACCCTGTGGGTCAGATCAGAGGGAGCTGGAGAGAGCATAGCACAACACACCACACCACTGCTTTATCCAGGCAGCCTGGCACCTACAGCAAAGCCTATAAGCAGATCAGCTGTCAGTGAGCCAGAACAGATGCACTACACCATAAACAAAAAACTCTACTGAGCACACTGAGGTTTGTGTTTGAGTGACACAACTTTGTGATTTCTCCCTTTACAAAGCTTTGTTTTTAGAGCACTGTTCCTTTATTCAGTTTTCAGACACAGTAGGGAGATTTTAGAAAGACGGATACATCTCTTTTGTGGTTGAATGTGGTGCTGTCACTCAGGAGACTTGTGAGAGTCTGAAAGATCAAACCCATGAACCATCAGTGGCTCCATAGCAGCAAATAATGAAGGACTCATGTACTTTCAAACTGATTTAGAGCGCCGGGAATGCACAGGTGCTGCAACAAGTTAGAAACACTAAGCTTATTACTGCCCACAATAATGAGTCATACATTTACCTGTGATTATGTCACAGGAGGTCAGCTCCTGCTGCAGGTATTACACAGCTCATGGTCAACATAAGGCCACAGTGTGTCATCATGATGACTCCAGCATTAGTTTACCTAGATTACGCCTTTAGTCATTAAAAATGTAGACTTTCAGTTTAAGCATGAGTGATCACAATTCTTTGTCTGTGACCTTATTTCCCACAGACTCAAGCCATCAGGAGTGTTTACACACCATCTGTTTGGCTGCTGTTGTCATTTCCCCAAACCTTTTACTGTAAGCAATGCAGTGCACAGAAAAAAGACCAGAAAAAAGGAACTCCTTGGGAAGGAAAGTGAAAGAAAGAGCAGGTAGAGAGAAGCATCAGCGTGGCCTTCTGTCTGCGATGACTCCACGAGGGCTTGTCTTCTACCTGAAGTAGGTTGAACACTGAGATGCCCCATCACACAATCAAAGACCATCCAAATATTGTTTCAACTTTGGAATAAAAGTACTTTTATAATAACAGTTTGACTGGGAAACTTTTCCTTACTTTCATTTTCTTTATTCTGATGTCTCTAGTGAGGTAAGAATGACATTTAACCTGCTGAGACTAACTGGGATCTGGTTTCAGGGACAAGGGAAGTCTGGAAGGGTTCCTGTGTGGAGAAAAAAAAGTAAAGTAGAGAGTGCCATCTGGTGGTTAAACAGTACCACAGCTATAGAGGGATTCAAATATTGATCTGAAAATCATTCCATTTCTTTGGTGGGCATTGCAAATGTCTCTTAGTTCTTCACCATGTTACCGTCACAGTCACTGAAACATTTTGATATTCAAAACTAGATATTACTCAGCGATAACGTTTTAAGGTGTCAAATTTAAACAACAGACTTTCTTTTTACATTTTATCTTCTAATAGTATTGAAAACCTACCTAACTAATGCTGTGAAAATTTCTATTGAATGGGGCAACAGTACATTCCTAAATTTGATTTTAGGCAGCTTAACATGGTCATTGTATTTTTTTTAGAATTGAAATTTAATTTTAAGAGTTTTTATTTAAACACAAGTCATAACATTTTCATGAATTAGGTATGTATTTAGGCAGTTGTTGCAAGTCATTTTTTTTACATACCAAATTTTTTTTTTTCATTTTGAAAAAAGTATTTTGGGCCCAGCTCAAAACTCACTTCCATGAACAGGCAATCTAGACCCACATAATCAGTAATGAAGTAATTGTATTTTAGTATTTTTTGGGTGTCTGCTTTTTGTTGTCTCATCTTTTAACTCTTTTAAAACCCCTTTATACTATAATCAAAGGGAAAAAGTCACTGTTGTGTATTCAACACAAGTTTTAACTTTTTGTCTGGTTAGACTTACAATAGATACATGTAAAAATACAAATTAGCTGATAAAATAGGATTCTAAATGTAGAATAACCCATACTGTATGGTACACTGTTGTTAAACTCATATCTGTTTGTTTGCATCATTGCCCCATCTAGTGGTCAAGATGTGTACTTCACCTGTGGTACTTAAAAATGTGTAATTTTTCATGTATGCCATCAAAGCCTTTATAAGAATTATATAAATCAACCAAAGACACAAACATTTCTTATCCAGCAGCAGGAATATGATATATCCCTGCAAGAGCACAATATGAGCGTGCAATGCTTTCTAGGTGAAACAATAAACAAAGGAGCTCTATGTTAGGAAAGAATGGCACTTCCTGTGTTTTCCTCCAGCAGCCAGAGTTATTTTCTCTCCATTTGGCATTCTGATTCTTTACATTGTGCTTTGTTTAGATTCCAATAGTCCTTGTTTTTTCTATAAATTCTACAATTTGTCATTGGCAAAGCTAAACAGGGTAAAAAAAACCCAGAACAAACACATGGCCTATGAATCACCGCATTTGATGATTTCTGGAGAAAAAAAGAAAAACAATGTTTTGGTCTTCTCAAAGGAAAAATTACACTATGACTCATTTTCCATCATACCCAGCTCCACGACAGGATATATAGTGGGAACAGGGACCTGAAAAGAGAGTGATGACAAACATCTCATTAACAACAGTGTGCAAATGTATTCATTGAAAAGAGTATTATCTGTGCTCAAGAAAGTAATTTCAAATGCTCAAATGTGCTCAAAGCTGTGAACGCAATTTCCTACATAGTTGCATCAGTCTGGCCAATTACTCACAATTACGGAGGATAAGATTTTAGATTTGCATATCATAGAAACAGAGACTGTTGGCATTTAAAGATGGCTAGGTTCAGTTGTTTGAATGTCAGAGTCAAATGAAGGCCAAGAAATGAGTCTATACCTCCCCTTATTAACATGTATCCAAATAAAGCATTCAAATTTGCGTGGTGTTGCGTGGTGGCTGTTAGAAATACCCAAGTGTGCTGGCCTGGGTACGAAATTAAATAAATGTG
>JAQNCA010000027.1:2271576-2289631 GCA_029783725.1 Acanthurus tractus
TTAATGAAATTAACTTATTTGTCCCAATAGATCACAGAATAAAATAAATCTTCACAAAAATAAATCTCATCTTACACTGCCTTTGCTCATTCTCTTTTACGATCAGCAGGGCAGGAGCAACACTGTCTTTTTCTCCAGTCTGCGGCCCAGAGGTAGCTAGCTTAAAGACTGAATTAGAGAGAGTGCACAATAACACGCCACATTACAATGCACCTTTAAAGACAAAAGAGACTGTTAAAATTTCCCGCACCAAAGGCACAACTTATATATTCACTCAAAGACCAGGAGGAAGCTGCGGAACACCCGCAAACACAGCTACTGCTATGGAGGAAGCACGTGAATTGGTGGATCGTTGTTACCAAGAATCATGAGCCAAGCCAGTTAGCAGTGTCATGGTTGGAATGCTCATCTAGCCATATATTGTGTCATGTGGTTCAGAGTAAAGATCGATGTCAGAGTTTTAAAGGTGTTCTTTGGTGGTGTATGTTTGGCTTGTGCAATGTAGGGATTAGCACAGGCCACTCTGTGTTTAGAGGGCAGTGTGCTGTTGTTTGCCTGTTTATATTACTGCCTTGGGCTTAATGTGATTGGGGATTGATAAATGGCTTAATGGTGCGAGGGCATGGTGGTCTTGGTTATCATCTTGGTTGTGCAACCTGGTTTACCAGCATTGTTTTTTCATTTGGTAACTATGTTCACGTTTAGCCTGTTTGTCCATTGTATTGTGTTCTCTCTTGAAAATGGCACAGTCTGAGCCTGAGAATTGTTTGGAAACTGTGAAAAAAAAAAAAAAATCATGTTGCCAAGTTATGTAAGACAGTGTTTTCATTAATGTATCTGTAGTATGATAGGGCCCTGATTTACTACAAGTATCTCAAAAAAATGTCCCAGCCAAGATGTTTTATTTTTTTCCCAACAAAATGTCTGCAGCTTCAACTGATATTTTTATAACAATATAAAAACAATGGAATAAAGCAAAAGGAGCAGCTTGCAGTAAAAATAAATAAGAATGATAAATCACCTGGATCTGCAGACCCTTTTAGCTTTCTTTTGGGGCCAGCCCATTTTGGCCTTTAATGAATACAAATTTTCTACATTGCAGCCAAAATGTAGGGCATCAAGACTGAAACCTGTGGTGCAAAAACAATGGGTGAAAATTTTACTGCATCAAGACAAACGAGTATACAACCAACAACTATGTGTATTACTACACAGAACTGAGCTTAAATAATAAAACTGTGACCTGATGTTTGTTTTTACCACTCAATGTGCTGACTGATTTGTTGTAAATGAAAATGTTTGTTATATCTAATGTCATTTTTTTGATACAATAAGTCTACTTAAGTGATTCAGTATGTACGGTTATTATGGTTGTTTTTATGTATGATGAAAATGATATACGTGTTCTAAAAATTTGCCAAAAAAAGTCCTAAAGGAGATGCTCAGGGTGTTTTCACACCTGCCTGATTTGGTCCAGACTTTCAGTCTTTTCAGTTTGATTTTAGCCAAAATAGTAGGTGTGAAATCTATGGTCTATGGTCCGGACCTAACAGCTGAAACTTTTGGCCTGGCCAAACGAGGTGGTCTCGGTCCAAATCAAACTGAACCATGGTTCTGTTTGTGTCCAGTGTGAAAGCAAAGGTTCAGACTTTTGGACCTTTGTACCACTAACGGTAAATTATGGCAGGCTACCTGGAAAATGGAAAACCAAGTAACCATTACCAAAATAAAAAAAGAGCAGAGGAACTCCATGGGGGGAAGAGGAGATCAAATGCCTTACTAACATTTGGTTCAAAAACTTAATCAAGGGCCAGCTAGAAAACCTCATAAAGCTACAATCAAGCTACAAAACAAGTCATTTTTAATGCACTGATGCAGACGCCCACTCACCAACAAACCAATCAGTATAAAGTATGGAGACACGCAGCCCATGGACTTGATGACTTAGGTTTATCATGTAAAGTCCATTTGCATAATTGCAGAATGAAAGAGAAACTGACCGGAACAAATTGGTACAATGTAACAAAAATACGGGCCTTGGTTTTGACCTTGGTCAGGACTTGTAGAAGTGTAAAAGTGCACTTAGACTACAAAAGAACATGTTAGAAAGGTCTATTGTTGCAAAAGTGAAAAGGGAAGAGGAAATGAGAAGCAAAGTAGAGAAACTCTGGACATTTTTTTACATGCAAATTTATAATATATAAATATAAATATATAGCACTGCTATTTAAGGGCTTTTATTACAAGACCTAAGAAAAGATCATTTATCAACATTAAAGTGATCTCTTTGTACAATGTTCTACTCTAGCAAGGTGTAATCACACTGATTTAGTATTTGCTCTCCTTGTACTTCTCTGGTGCTCTGGACATTCATCTAGCAACGCCTATGTTTCATCTGAAGTATTTTTGTTCACTTATGAGTTGCCTGACTCCTCATTCATAACAGGCTGTTTTATTGCAGAGTGGCTCATTCTCTTGGATAACCCAGCAGGCACATAAAGGGATGGAACCATTTCCTCCCATTTAGAGCATCATTAGAGCCATACTGTTTAACAGCCCTTTGTGCTTTGATTCAGGGTTCAGCTCAGTTCAGAGGATTGGGTATAGCCATCGCCAAGACGCAGATGGTGTAGACTCTAGCACCTGCTGTGTAAACGACACCTTTAACTCTGTGAAAGGACCCTGCTTCCCTTAATAGGCTTAAGTGTCAGCAGAATAAAAATGTGCCTTTCCTGCCTGCTGCACAGAGACGAATACATGTACTTTAGACACACAGTGAGAACACACCAAAAGCCACTCAGAGAGGATTGCATTTTTTTTTTCCTGAAGCTATACAATTTTTTTTTGACACTGATGCCTGAGAAGAACATTTTTTGGGAGAATCATCAGTACACTGGATGAATCATCCAGGCCCAATGGTCTTGATTTATCATCATCAACTCAAAGAGACAGTACACATGCCACATTTTATAATGGCAGCAATGTAGCTGGTTAGTCAAAGGACACGCACACACTCTGCAGCAGTTTATTGGCCTATAAAATCTTCACTGTTTGACTGATTGTGTGGGTGAAAAGGTCATAAAAATGAGGGGAGACAGAGGCAATCTAGGACACGGCATCTGCCCTTTGAGATCAAACAATTTGCAAAAGAAGTTTTAATGTTTAATTCATAAATTTATATTTGTTAAGGGGTTTAAGGTGAGTATTTTACAAGTTCATTTTAAATTAAGCTTCTCTCTACTCTGCCTCTGTATTCATATGAAAGAGCTCAAAATTTCATAATTCTGAAGGTGACACTCGCCTAACGTGCCTTTGCAGAAAGACAACACTTGGAACTTTAGGAAAAGTCATGGGATCACTAAAGGTAGTTCAGTAGGAATTATCCTTTGTGCACCTTGACACAGCACCAAAGGAAAAGATGCCAATAAGTGAGAGTTTCTGACTGAGTTCACTAGTTTTCTATTAACACTGTAACACAGTGTAAATTAATGTAAAATCATGCCTTATCTGTGGTTTTATCACAGTATTAAAGCAGTGATAATGCAAACACAGCAGACATGTATTTAGAGGCGCTGTCGATGGTCTTGTCATAGTTGTAATGTGTGGGGTGCTAAAATGGCAGATGTGTAAGATCAAGGGACAGAAATTGCAACTGGCTATCCAAGATTGGATAAGTGAACAAAGGGTCTTGAATCTTTTTATTTTTATTTCCTCAACATTGGTTTAGTGTGTTGTTTGGAAATGTGGACAATTTAAACTGGTTTAAAAATTAAATTTGCATGTCAGCTTTATGCAGAGTTCTTTAACACTGGGATTTAAACTTTGTTAACTAAATACTTGTTCTTTAGTGTAATTGTGTTGCTTCAAATATCCTGTCAACCTAAGGGGATGAGTAGGTAAGGTGCAACTGAACCTTAACCCCATTACACTTTCAACACTTTGAGAGCACAGTTGGACCACTCTTGAAATTATGCAAGCTTCAGTCCTGAGTCCTAATGGTATTTTGATTGAAAAATAGGAAAAATGTCTTTAATGTTCTTTATTTGATATGTGACATTTTGTGAGTGTTTGTCTTCATGTGTTTCCTTAAGATTCTCCTCCCATGTCATGCATGTTAGTGCAGAAAGACAGGCACAGATAAAAATAATCAAAAACAATCAGTAAGCGTAACCTGGAAAAAAAATAAAAATAATGTTAAAAAGTTATATATGTGATAATGCTTATAGTTACATAAATAAGAGAGCTCATCAGTCAAACCTGTTATCAGTTAGGTAGTCAACCAAAGAATCCTTTCATTCAAAACATTTTACATTTAGTGCAGCCTGTGCTAAGTATGACTCTCTCTCTGACCCATCCTCACTTTCATCTCATTTCTTTCTATGTTGTCTTGAATCAATGATATCTCTCTGAAATGCACAAGTACATTATTTATGAGGATAGCCTGCTGCAGCTCTTCATGAAACGCACATTTTGTATTAGCAGATGAGACATTGAGCAGTTTTATATAGGTGTAATGATCAGCTTAGAGGTTTAGTATAAACTGTAAAAGCATGAACAGAAGGGGAGAACCTGGCCATATGTTGGGAGATTTCAAGCAGACAACATAAATCTCATGGCTTCAATTGCATTATCTGAACTGTCATGTGCTCAATATCACTGTTGTCTTTGCAACTCATGAATGTATAAAGATCTTATTTCTTTCAGAATCAACTGTCTTTAGCCACTAGAATGTTTTTCTTTGGCCCACCATCAACCCAACATCAAATCAAGGGATATCCGCCTTGAGGAAGCCTTAACCTTCAGTTTCAGTGTATTGTAAATCCTTAAAACGTTTGCAATCAAATCTGCTTTGCTAAACACAGCGAAATTTGACTTTTATTCACTTATTTTCCCATCATAGTAAAATCAAATTTGCCTCATAAGTTTAGTCATCTGCAGTGCAATGTTTTATGCATAAGTCCATGGATTTAGTTGGTATGTACAGTCATCATCATACTGCTTCTACCTCTGTCAGCACTACACATCTGTACAGGGTGGTGGTTTCCCTTCTAGGCCCTGAATAGTTTTATTATGTATTTATATGTATGTGTGTGTGTATACATGCATAAATTTCTCACTTGCCTCTGCAGACCATGGGTGTTATTTCAGATCTGTTGGTGTCCTTTTAGTCAACATTTACCAAAGTTTAGAATTGCCTTTATACACCTTTGTAGCATTGCAAAGACTCTACAGTCTATCCAGAATGCTGTGGCATGTGTAATCACAACAACTGGAATAGAAGATCATACTCATTCTTTATTTGTCTTTATCTACACTTGTTGGCTGTCAAAACCAAGACAGAATTTAAAATGCTTCTCTTTACTTAAACAGCCGCTAATAGTATATGTTTAAGATTATACAGTTCCCTACTATCCCATAGCATACAAGCTAACCTGTGGTTCCTACATTCTCCAAAGTAGAATAGCCTTCAGCTATCAATCTCCTTCCATTTGGAACCATCTTTCAGTTTTAGTTCTGGAGGCAAATACTTTCTCCACATTTAGAAGCAGACTCAAAACCAGAAACAGCCCCGAGTTATACTGTTGTATAGGCTTAAGCGCCAAGGGACTTCTATGACACACTAAGCTCTTTTCTCCTCTTCTCTCTCCATCTGTTTGTATTCATGGCTCATTAATGCTTGTTACTTACATGCCATGGTTCCCAAAGTGTTCCTCATATTATCAACTGTATTATTCGTAGTACAGATATTTATTACACATTTTAATATATTATACATAAAATAATGTACTAGCATTATTATTAGTCACATTTTTATTATTTTTTAGTTTTTAATGTTTTGCTATTGCTATGCCTCATGTATCTCTCTCTCTCCCTCTACTCACCTCCGAGCAGAATTTTGTTCCAAGGTTTCTGCCTGTTAAAAGGAAGTTTTTCCTGTGGCCAAGTGCTCACTCGTGTGGGGAGCCAGTGGTTAGGGCTTTATAAATTATAGAGTGTGGTCTAGACCAACTATATATGTAAAGTGTCTTGGTAACATCTTATGTTGTGATTTGGCACTATGTAAAAAGAAATAAATAAATAACTGACTTGACTCTTGGAGCAGGTAGCTGCTGATCTAAAGCCAAGCATGGACCTGCTGGCCATTATCCCAGTCTGTCTGACCTCAGCTCCAGGCAAGTGCACTCTTACATGGTGTGGCTATTGAGAGACGTGTAATACCTTTAAAAAAGCCTCTGAATTTGCATTAAAGGATAGTCATGTGTAGCTTCTGGCTTTGACACAGGAGGTAAAGCAGGCTGTCTAATTATCATGAGGTTGGTGGCTTAGCTGGCTCCTCTGTCCTTGGGCAAGATATTGAACACTAAAAATTCCTCCAAATGGCTTTTCCAGCATTGTATGTTTTCCTGATTAGCAGAATGAAACTTTGTCGAGGAGATCTCTGCCATTAGTGTAGAAGTCTTTGTGAACAGGTGAATACTGGTTAAAAATCTAGAAAAATGCTCAAAAATTGCAGTCCATATACTACATGGTCAAGATGAATCATATCCATGTTCATTTACCACCTCTGTTTAAAAAAGGGGTTCACACCCTACTGTGAATGGTGGGTATTCTTCATAATGAAGTTTTGAATGGAGAAATGTAGAAATCAGAGGCACTGATGTCTATTTAAATGCCAGCCTCCGTCTGATGTGTGTAGGTATGATTCCCATCCAGCTGCAGTCTCTGTTTTCAGGAGAAAGAGGTGGAGCAAAATTCTTCCCCTCATTACTAAGGTTAAAGTGACCTCCATCTCTGTTCAGTGCTCACATTTATATTATTGCTAACCATGCCAATGATGTTGACCTTTACACCCCCAGAATCTGTTTGAGATAGAATTTTTACCTTGAAACATGAAGTAACAAAGGCTGGAATGAGGTTAAACAGTGTTGGGATCTAGATATTTTACTGAAAAAAGGATTTCTGGTTTGAACAGGGAAATCCTATACAGGAGAAACAATGACTGACCTTTCTGTATAAAGCTGATATCCAAATCCCATTTTTACATTAAGTTTATATCTTTTTCTTTTTTTCTCTTCATCACCTGTGCCTAGAGTTGCCAACTGTCCCTTAAAAAACGAAATCGTCCCGTATTTGGAAACAAAAGTACGGGTCCCATATTGAGCTGAAACTGGACGCACTTTGTCCCGTATTATCATGAAAATCAACAGTAGTCTGTAAAATGTCAACGGAATTAATGAATTATGGGCACTTTGTATCAGATGTAACAGCAAATTTATCTCCCGCATCTCCTGCTCTGTGACCAATGAGCTGACAGCACCCACAAACGAGTATGACGACACAGAATCCGACTCATCTCAGTGGTCCAGCTACTGTCGCTTGCGAAAAAAATACCGGCACAACACAACTAGGGTTGCCAACCGTCCCTTAAAAAATGTAATCGTCCCGTATTTGGAAACAAAAGTACAGGTCCTGTATTTTTATGTCAAGGGGTTGGCAACCCTACCTGCGCCCCATCTTTGTTCTCCTGTAAATTTCAGTGAAGTACAGTCATTAACATAGTTTACTATGTTTACTTCAACACTTAATAACTGTGAGCTGTTTATTGCAGTTATCTATGGTACAGCACAAGGTTGTACAGTGTTATTGTTGTTCATCTGCAAATAGCATAGTGTGTTTGTACAGTCTTTCTATGGTTATATGTACAGGTACTAACTGTATGTGTTACAGTAAAATACAGAAATAGGATAGCAGAAAACCTGCTACGAGAAGATATCAGAGCTTAAAAAAAGTTACCTCTCATCAGGTTTTGTCCAGAGTAAGATAGATCCTCATTCATGTGACAGGCTAAATGAAAGTACATCAGAGGTAATTAAATTAGCCAACTATCAATGAGAACAAAGTCACCTCCACCACTGAAACCACTTAGTAAAAATGGCCAAGTATGAGATTGGCTTAAACTTAATTAGTATACTAAAAACATGTTTAAATTATTAAAACTGTTTAAGAAACACTGTCTTGAACATGCTCCCCTAAGATGCAGAAAAATTGGTAGAAATTTTTTTAGAAGATAGTTACATGTGGCTTCTGTCCCTCCGTCACTTCTGATAAAAAAAAACAAAAAAACAAATAAACAAAAAAGGAAATACTTAATGAAGCCATAAAAGCATTCAGTAGCCATTCCTGGTACTATATTGTTCCTGGTTGAAGGGTACATTACTGTTAGAACTTGGCATTATTTTTACAGCAAAATCACAGATAGCTAGAGATTAATAATTTATTGGTGGGGCTTTTGAATTTGTTGTAAAAACACATGAATATAGTATGAGACCACTTTGAAAGTTATTTTAAGTAAAGTAAATTATACATTTACAGGCCCTTGTAATGGTCTAGAGAGATGGAGGGAGAACAGTAGCAGTGTGCGGGACATCAAAAAGGGCTCTGTATGTCAAATAACTGGTTATGTTGTCATGTTTTATTACGGCTAAAACCCCATCTAGCTCTACTCTACCACTACTTATGCCATTAAATCTGGTAAATGTATTTACTTTTTACCACTTTGTAAGACAAGACTATTTGTGAGCTACCTGTGGGGGCCAAACCCAGTGCAGAACAGAATGACCAGGATTCATCAGTTGTTCTTTGACTTGAACTGTACAGCTTTCGTCTCTTGAATAGCAACAATGCTAAAGGAATAAATTGTCATGTCATTGTCATGTCATTACTGTTTTCTTCAAGATGATGCATACCTCTCTTGTTAGAACCAATACTTTCATCTCAAAAGGCAGGTTTTATAAACAGCAATATTTTAAAATTGATGTAAATTCATATTATAAAGTGTAGAGCAGCATCTGATCTCTGGAAATAAGGATTTGCACACAAATAGGGGTCATTAGGTTTGGATCCACAATCAGCAGTGCAGCTAACCCTTAGAGATTTCTCCTTTTGGACTTTGTCGTTTAGGGTGAGTTTTGTGAGGGTATCTGTGTGAAGACAGGGCTCATCTTTGACCAACCCAATTAATGACAGTTTAAAATTCATTAGCAGTGGTTCAAATCATGAATATTCACCTGCACTGAGTGGTTTCAGAGGTTGATACCCTCCTTGCATGGCATTTGTAAGCAGATAGAAATGCACTGTAAAGTGGACCTATTTAGCATTAAAAGAGAGTTGAAACTGAGGTGATTCAGTGCCTGAGATCAAAGAGCTCTGAACCAAAGCAGTAATCATTCCTACTAGCTTTCTGCTACAGTCATTCCTACACTCCATTTTGGCTTTCTACATACATTTTTTTGCCCAAATCCTGCCTGTATGACTCAGGAAATGAAATATTTTCAGTTTTACTTAATTTTTGGCTACGTCACTTAGGCTCGATGGAAGACTGATGGAAATAAGCAATCGTTCATCTGATTTGCATTGACTGCTGTTAAACTGGATTTAATAGCTGGGAGGTTTGAGGCATGTTGCATGTTTGAAATGCTATGCCTGTAATGAAAGATCTTTTATCCAAAGTGGTAACAGATTTTGTTGGCCGCTGGTTCTAGGGAAGTTCATGAGTATTTTGTGGACAAATGACTTATAATTTTCCTAAACCAATACCTTTTTCTAGAGTCTTTCAGAATATTATGTGTGAGTCTTGTATTGCAAAAGCAGTTTTATCCATACACTGTGCTCAGTCCTAAGGAGCTCTTGAACAGGCTCATCGGGCTTTGAAAAACATATACAAGTCCTGCGTTTTTTATTGTTATGTAATATAGCCAAAGTTGATGTTAATTGTATTTCCTATTTTGGTGAATGGAACATAAATGCAGTAAAAATCAGGGATGCACCATTCTACACAGACAGTAATATTTTGATTGTAAAGTAATTAATTTTAAATTAAAGTAATAAGTAATGTACTTATTATAGTTTTTCAGTAACCTGTCCAACATTGTTAACAGTATTTTATAGTTACTATGTCCACCCGCGTGTTGGCATGCTAAAACTTGCAAATTAGCTCTGCATCAGCGTTAGCTGAAGGTAATGAGAATGTACCTAGTTTAACTAGTTTTGCAGTTGTTTGGCATTAACTCAGTTTTGGACAACTTAAAACGTCTGCAGCACTGCACCAGAAAGTCAGCAAAGACCAACAATTTAAATGTGAGAAAAGTGAGATTGTGTGAATAATAAGGCAAAATGTAACATGTACTAAATTTCATGTTAATTCAAACATATCGCACATTTGGTTGGTGTATGTTTTGCTACATTAACCTGCTTGCATTTTCTCCACCCGGTAGTTTGAATACAAGGGTAGAAATGCCTCATGTTCCATAAGTTTAAAACATATATCATTAAGGCAAACTTACCAAATGGATGGTGTGTGTTGTCTTGCACAAGACACAGAGAGACATCACGATCTATAATCATTTAGTACCAGGGAGAAAGGGGGTGCATCTCAACAGGATGGAGTAGGTCTGCCTCTTTACCCTCTGTCTAAAGTCATGGTTTAAAATTACATTAATCTTACCAAGTAATTCAAAATATTATTTTAAATCCTTCAGAACTCCGAGTGAAAATTTGTTTGCAGGTGATGTCGAGTTTATACACGTTTTTACACATGCAAACTTTTGATAAATCAGGCTCTAGGACATTTAAAGTCATCCGATGATTCTGGTGGTTAAACATGAAAGGGGAAAACCAAGGTAATGTTACAGTATGAAATATTTAGTAACAGCTATCTCAAAATCCCCTCCCAGTGAATCATTTCAGGGAATGTGTAACTACACATTAAGCTGTAAATGTTAAGGGAAGTGACAGTCATGGCAGTTGTTGTGGCCTAGATAATTGGAAACAGGCCTGAATATAAAAATAGTGCATAAAAAAACGTGGAAGAATATGAAAATAAACGTCACAGTGG
Organism: Acanthurus tractus; assembly: GCA_029783725.1. Classification (NCBI taxonomy): domain Eukaryota; kingdom Metazoa; phylum Chordata; class Actinopteri; order Acanthuriformes; family Acanthuridae; genus Acanthurus; species Acanthurus tractus. Next base: position 2,282,471 of record JAQNCA010000027.1, read on the forward strand.
TAATACAAAAATAATAATGCTAAAGCTGTTAAATAGAAACTAAATACTACTGAATACAACCGTGGCAGTTGATTTATTTAACTAAAAATGCATGTAAATGAGCATGTGCTATTTAGGTCAGAAACATATTCACATTAACACAACCAAAGAGGAATTAGTGAATAGGTTGGAGACTATGTATAATACCAGACCATGAGGATTCAGCCAGTGGGGAAAGAACAGCCATCATTTTCTCCATTGTCAGATGAAATTCTTGCATGATCATAAAGTTCATTTGAAATTCAGAAGAGTTTACACAGAGCTTTTCAATACTGGGGTATTAGATTGATGATGGTGCATTTTAAATTTTTTTTACCATGGGCTTTAAATAGACCAAGAGTAGACCCAAAAGAATGATGAATACCATCCGTTTAAAGGGAACCAAAGATATAGTTTATGAGCCTTTCCCATGACAACAGAGAAACTATAAAATCTCATCTGCAAGCTAGAGTTTTTGCAACTGTATACTGGCTGACAGCGGGCTGGAACAACAGGCATCCCCAGAGGCAGGCAGAGCAAGAGAGCAACTCGGCCAGTCGGCTGACATTACTTATGTAGAAATCAATAGCCCGACTCTCCTGGTACCAGTGATTTATCTTCCTGACATTTTCTATTTGTGACAGATCTGGGTTCTTGTACAATGAAGGTGCTTTAAATGACTGTTTCAAAGAAGAAAACAGGCTCAGTCCAAAGCTAGAGGTTCCTTATTTCAACTGGAAAATGCGGAAATCCAACAGGTGCACAAATCCAACATGTTATTGACAAACTATAAGATTTCACTTTACGACTGTCTGATGGTAAATGTGAAACTATTTTCATGTATTGCTAGTAAGAGAGAGCAAAACAAAAAGTATGTGTACTGTAATCATATCAATATTAAGAAGGGTGTAGTCTCCTTCGATGATTTAAATACAGTTTTAGGCTTCCGACTCTGACAATGATCCATGAGATAATACTTTCACTTTCAAGTGACAAAAACACTCAAATTTATAGTTAAAAGAAAGTGAAACAAAAAGTGGATAACAGCTGCAATCAAACACGTAGGAATCTTTTATCCACTATGTCATGTAGCAATGTGTCAATATGATTGATGGTCACGTGTCTCCCAAGATAGAGCTACGTCTGTTGTGAACCACTGGCCACAGATGGCATGCTTAATGGCTGTGTCTGTCACTGACATCCAGGAAGACAGCACACAGAAAAAGGTACTCTAGCTTCACATTATCAGACTGCTTTACAGTTGACAGAAAAGCAAAGCCCTGTCCCCTACCTACCTATCCCCTCTTATGAGTTCATAATATCTTGTTTATTACTCAATGTTTCAGCACCAAAAGAAATGAATGAGTGCAGGATAAAACTGAGTGGTGGTCCATTTCCCTTAAGACCATTTGATGCAACTGCTTTAGCATCAGTTGAGCGTCTCTGCCTACAGAGACATGCTTAACATGCAGAAGCCTGTTTCATAATAAAACAAAATTAAAACTGAAGTCACTTTGAATTCACACTATGCAGCACAAGGCATGTATAGAGCTGCCTGCTGATTAAAAGAGAGACGAAGCATGGGAGAGATGTGAAAACCATATCTGAAAGAAAAAGAAAAACTTTTGACCTCTCATTTCTCATGGTGACGCTGGGAATCAGTGGCCAATCTTGCTAAATAGAAAAAAAGAAACTCGCTCACACCACAGCACATGGTGCTACAAAAATTGTTTTGAGTCTCAAATATAAGTTACAATCTATTATTAGGATCTGTGTTTGCAATCACATTGCATCATTCGACTCGACTGCAGAAGAGAGCAGTAGAAGAAGTATGGTGCTGATGTCTCAATGCAGGCTCAAAAGTAATGATGGAGATAAGGCTGTGTGAGGGAAGAGAGTGAAAGTGAATTGTAGACAGACACAGTGAGCTGGCAACTGACCGTTTAAAGAACAATTTAATGTCAGTTATGTGCAATGTAAATTTCAGACCATGTGTTTTGCTTGGATATGGACATCCATACATTTTATCAAATGTTATTTGCTATTTTTTCTTGCCCAGTTAGTTTTACAAAAATAAATGTGGTGATTTAAGAATTAATTGTCAAGACAACTGGATTCGATGGTCAGATGGGATCAGATGTACAGGACAGTGCTTGTAGTGTAAAGTAAAACTGTGTAGCTGCTCATTTAAATAAATAAGCATCCCAGAGTGCTTGTGTTTCTTTATTACTGGCATAACCTATTCAGGTTCTGTGTCTTGACCATTCCTGTTCAACCCAATGAACAAGTCAATGAGTTATACACATGTACTGACATTGTGGAACAGAATTGGAGATTATACCTGCAGGACAAATGCAGTGCTGCAATCACAAATAGACATGACTTGAAAATGGCTAAAAATCAGTGAACCGTCCCTGATAAACTAGTACACTAATACATGAACCAGACCTATTCTGTCAATACTGTTAACCTGGAGCAATGGTTTCTGAAGTAGACTCTGCTTCTTCAATTACTGCTGGTTCAAATTGTCACTTTTTTCTCATTTTTTTTATTAACAAGGCACATGAAGCCTTTACCAAGCTAAATATAAAAAAAAAAAACCTGTGGGTCTTGCAGGTTTTTTGAAGTATTCATCCCCAAAATAACTACAAATGTAATTCTATATTACGAATGTTAGCATATGTTTTCCCCCTAACAAAAGAGGACATTATTCACTGAGTAATTATAATACAATCTCTAAATTGTCAGTTTTGTTAAAATCTTTAAACAGCTAGTACATGAACAATAGAATGACAATACATAACGATATTAGTGTTAGTTTGATAGTAATGAATGGCAACATTTGCCTACCAGCTAGCTTGATAAGCCAATATTGTAGCTTAATTTATTGACCTATCTTTTGACACTATTGACTGGCTTTTTTAGACACAGATGCTGACAAGTATTTGTAAATCTGACCAAACACTGTTTTTTTTTTTTACTGTTTGAGAAAGCTGAATAATATTACCACTAACATGGAGAGATGTTAAAAGTTTTCTTCAGCTTTAAATACCAGTATTTGGTAAATGACTGCCTATCAAAAAGTCAAAAAAAGACAATATTTATGTGTAATAGTTTTGGAGTATATTTATATTACTTATTGGTTTTATGTCTAACATTATATAAACTATAATAATTTCAAAGTTAAAAGCTCAGCACGATTAACCCACAGAGGAAAAAAATAAGTGGTATATGTTTACAAGTTGAAGGTAACAGGTCAAAACAAATTTTTGTAATGAATTAAAATGAGACATTGCATTAAACGAAGAGTTGTTTGGGGGCCGACACAGCTGGCTCTTCTCTTTGAGCTCAGCCAATTAATCTGGCTAAGTAAAAAGAGCCTGAATTTCATTAAAATTAAAAGGTCGGTGTGGAAGTTAGTGTTCTATTTTTTAGAAATAAGTCTTGTCTCTCTTTTGAGGCGACCTTTACTTTGTCTTTATTTCAGCATTCTGATGTACATGACTGCATCAGCACACTGTTTGCATAATTTAAAAGTGTAAATGACAGCACTTTAAGATTTGAGACAAACAGGTAAGTACTAATTATGATTTGCTTAATTTGCTTGATTTGCTTAAACACTTTTGACATATAAATATATGTTGTTTAATGGATGTTCTCTGTTATATATATTTTATACAGTCATCTTCAATTGGGAGTGACAAATAAACAGCTGGAAGCAAGAACACTTTGCCTCTCATTTGGGGAGCAGTTAGCTATCTGCAAAACTTAACACTACACGTTCAGGGAGGGCAGAATGCCATGACTTCAAGTTGAAGTGCGTTGAACTGCTTAGAACTGTGAACAATTCATATCCCGGTGACTTGCGGCTACTACCCTATATGTTGCATTAACAAGCTAGCTACATTAGCGAAGTGTGCGTACAATTAAAGTAACTCAGAGAAAAGCCTCTTACTCTTTAAAAAAACCTGTGGGGATAATCTTGTAAGATATTTTAAGTGATGCTAAGAGCAATAAGATAAATGCATATAGCTGAACTCCCATCAGATAAACTGAAACTCGGACTAAACAGATTATTCCTATGCTGCAGAGAAATTCACGGGCAGTGTCTGACGTTGCCTTTAACAGGTGTTGATGAGGGCTGTTTGGACTTTCACATCCATGGCTGGGGATAGTTGCTGCTGGCTCCAAGGGGGCAGCGGGGAGTGAGGGCCTGTCCAATGCTGCTTGCAGCTTTAATTCATCAATGTACGCTTCCAAAGTTGAGTGGCCATCTTGGCGTGTTCATAAGGTCAGTCATTGCTACTTGTTTATTTATATGCTTTAGCTATTCTGGGTAAACTCATCCTACAACCAGTCCTACATCTTATCCTACATTTGCACCTTAACTGGACAGAAATCTGTTTTTTTTTTTGTTTGTTTGTTTGTTGTTTTTTTCAGAGATCCCAATTTACTTATGTATGTACGTATGTATGTATTTATGGATGTGCCGTATGTGTGTCAGTTTCAAGGGCACAGAGTAAACTGGAAAAGAGAGCATTTAAGCTTGGTGCTTCTCTCACATGGACTAGTCTTCAAAAAGGTTTAAAACAGATTAATTCGGGCTCTCAGTCTCATTTTGAAGCTCTTGCAAATACAGTGGTGAATGAATCTGTTTGTACTTGGCAATGCACAGGTCTGGTAAGTAAATACATCTTAGTGTATATCTTATTTGTTTATCTCTCAGAGTTGTTTAGTGTTGTATTCTCTGTACTACTTTATGCTGATTAATTCTTTTACGCAGAATTTTGGCCAGGTCTCCCTTGAAAGAGACATTAATGATCTTCATAGTATTAACCAGGTTAAAATGGGGGAAATGAAAGTAAACAAAATGTATCTAGTTAATTGGTGCGCTTTAAAGGTGCTTCTAGGACAGACATGAGCATGGTCACACTCACCTACTGTAATTTTGACTTCCAATAAGTGTATTTTCCCAATTGAAACTATTGCTTTTTTATTATTTCAAATCAGCCATTAGGTTCTAATTCACTCCATGTGAAATTCATTAATACACTAAAATCAAAAAATACACTTTTTTTTTCCTTTGAAGACATTCAACTCTATCATTAATACCCACAATGGAAATTTTTAACAGGGACTATACCTTTGGTTGTGATGGCAGGCTGCTCCCCCAGAAGTAGTTTTAGCCTCTTGGCATGGATTTTACCCTGGTAGTGTGACTGTGCCACCACTGCTGAGGTAAAGGACATGTTACACAGTGTGCAGCACTTATTCTTGTCCACATCGCCCTCATCGCTGCCCTACAAGAAAACACAGTTACACTGTATTAATAGTACATCAAAGAATCGGCACAACATTTATTTATCTTTGGTAGCTTTAAGAGTAGGATTAAATTAAACCTGTCAGACAGTACAGTACAACAAGATACTATCAAGACAGCGGTACACTGAATCACCAATCTCTACCACTTCTGATTCAGATGTGGGGAAGACAGCAATACTCCTCCCCTGATGTCTTGGAATCCTAGTGCTAGTGCAGATGGAGACGACTCAGAAGCATAATTGCAGTTTTGAATTCCTATGCACTTGAGGTTGGTTGGTAAACTCAACGGTGGCATAATTTGTTGTTAACACATTCATTTGTCTTTGGCTCTACTGTCCAAATTATTTTGGTCAAACTACTTATAAATGTAAAATTCTGATTTAAGCCATTTTCACACTGCAATTAGTCACTAACAATGCAGGGTATAAGGCTGTGGACACAACATCTGCCAGTTTACAAAATGCATAAAAACACTGAAATGCAACATTCTCACTGGTTTGTTGGAACTAAGAAATGCAAAGAACCCAACAGCCTTGTTAATGCTTTGATGTACTCGATCAAAGTTACATTGATTCAACAAGCTATGAGCCTTGACTGTGTGTGACACGATTCAAAATTATATTCCAGTGTTGCAAAATGTTTGTACATTTTGGAAGCATTTGTACACAGTCACAAACACTTTTTATTTGTAAAAAGACTGTTGCAACAATAACACAAGTGCCATTTATCTTCACTGTACTTCACCAGAGGGAACAGAAACTGTTATTCCATGTCATCAAGTAGGGCTATCCAGCCATTCGAATTCATAAACATCTGTTATCCTTCATTCAGCCAGAAAAAACAATCAGTTTTGTGTAACATTTACACAAATGACGCTGGAATTTAAACTAAATGTGGTTAACTGATAAAAACTGCAAACAGAGTAAAATTCAAAGCTCACTGAGGTGGATAACATCAAATTCTGTCTTGCAGTTTTCTGCAAATAACTTGTCCAATGCATCTTGTCCAATGCATCGTCCACAAAAAGAACAGGTGACCTTTTGAATAGAATACAGTTCACAGGACTCTGTGTCTTATACCATGCATTTATTACCTACTTAAAGTTATCTTCAATATAAAAAAAAGAATTACAAATAATCATTTCTGTTTCAGGATCAGACAATATATAAATTTGTTTTCAAGAGGATTACTGTCTCAGATTATGTGTCATGCATTGTGAATGAGCCAAGATATGAGAACAACCTTTATATCAGCTTGCCATTTTTACACGACTTGCATAAAATACACAGGTGACTGAGGAGAGAGATCCATGACCTAACTTTACGCTTCCAAGCATTATTTCTTTGTCAAACATATTATAGAAAATGTATGGGGGCAAAAAAAGCCTGGCACACTAGTCTTTTTGCTGAGACTTGTGGGATATCCCAGATGGATGCACAGGTTGTTTTTTTCTCTGTTAATGAGTTTCTTTCCATACATAGAGCAAATTTTAACCAGATTACAAAAAGTCCTTAAAAGTAAATATGAATTAATATTTATTTCCATCTTCTATACAGATGTTACCAATTCCTCTGCAGATTAAAGAAAGCACTGTGGCAAGAAAATACACAAAAGAGGTAAAATTAAAAGAGCTAAAGCTCAAATGATCTTAACCACATAAAAAGACATAAAGGAAGTATGGCAGTTTATCTATTTATTTATCTGTCTGTCTGTCTGTCTGTCTGTCTGTCTGTCTGTCTATCTGTCTATCTATCTATCTATCTATCTATCTGGGCTCCTCCACCCACACTGTGTGTGTGACTGAGGAATACTGCCACACAC
>JAQNCA010000027.1:2317019-2333567 GCA_029783725.1 Acanthurus tractus
CTAGTTTCCTTTACTATTTGTTTGACTGCACTGAGTACGACTGTGACATTCTGAGGCCTGTTGATGACTTGAACTGTGTAGTGGTGGCAGTACGCTCTCCACATGACAACTTGCTGGCTCTCAGCATGTTGTAAATATACTAGATTTTCACAAACCACGACACAGTATTAACTCAGCAACAACGACTAGTTGCCAGATGTGACTCCTGTGACTTTCCCATAAAGTTCAGTCTCCAGGTTTCAGATGTAGGCCCAGGTTTCAGAACAAAGGTGCTCTTATTTCTTGCACCTACTACATTCACAGTACTGTGCAGTGCTCTGTTGCTCTGTTCTCTCTGTGCTCTGTTCGCACACATACGTTTTTCATTTCATCTCGTACAGTATCTAGCAAAGATGCACGTATATATATGAATGAAAATGGTTAATCCTTTTTAAATACCAATACCTTCATGCAAAGCAATAAACATCTCCAGATTACGGTAAATTACATTTCTTTAAATCTTCAGTCTTTTTTACTTTGTTCATTGGATTAATCTATAATGTGCATTGAAGTCAGAATCAAATGACGGCATCCTGCATGAATTTCCTGCACTGTGTCTTACTTGTGCTTTCAAGCATCTTTAAGCACCGTTGCTGTGGATGTGGAAACCTTTTTCTACAATGTGCTTTCTGTCTGACAGTTGATTTATGAGGAGATGCATGCTAAATCAGCTGCCAGCAGCACTATATGGACCTGTGTGGCTGGTTCTTTTTTCAAAATCTCATTCATCATGCCAACCCCCCACCACCCTTCTGACCAAAGGGAGGGAAATTACAATTTACCAGCAATTATGAGCTAACAATGAAAATCCAATCAACTTCTGACACTCATCCCATAACTCTGCTTAATGATGACTGTACAAATTTATGCTCACCCATGACCAATAATCATGGTGAGTCTAGTGAAATGCCCATTAGAAGCACATTAAACCAATATCTACTTAGTCCTAACACATTTTTCTGTAATATGCACTGCTAAAATATGAGGCACGCATGCTGAGACGCTCAGAGTTACTCACACTCATCATGTGTGCTTGGGTGCTAGCAGACCCATTGCGTGCTACATATTGAGTGCAGCAGAGTCACAGCTTTATGCTTTATGCCACAAATGTGAGGATACGCATTCATGGACATGTTTCATGCCTGCCCCACTAATCATGAAATGTGTGAGAATCAGTTTGTGGTTAATGGCTCCGTCATACCTTATCATGCGAAGGCTGCATAGGTCACCTTTGTCCACTCCACTGATTTCTAGAGTTTTGACAGCAGTCTTACAGTTCATTTCCTCTTGATTCAAACGGCATTAGGTCTGAAAACCGTTTCATGAAAACGGTTGGCTTGGATGAAAATGTGGTACTTTGGGAGTTTCTTAAAATTAAACTAGAATGCTACCTTAAACAAAACCTTATTTATTTTTTATTAATCAAAACATCCAGGGTATTCACTCAAAATCTGCAGGCGAGGTCTGCTAACATCTATGGCTCACAGGCAGCTCTTCTCTCTCTTTCTCTCTCTCCTTTACTGTTCCCTCTATCTTTGTATGTTACTTAAATAGGAATTTAAATTAGGAGACTGAAATTTCTCTTTACATTTCAGAAAACAACAGGCTAGGAAGCTAATGCTCTGTCTATTTATCTCTGTTTATCAATCTCTTTGCTTAGTTTCAGTACTATGGACAGTGTTGAACCTACACATATGCACCTCCAGACAGATCCATACTTTTTTAAAAATATTTTTTTCGCCCAAATGAGCACTTACTTAACTTAGTAGAGTTGATGGTAAGGGTAACAGATTTTTTTTTATTTCTTCCTTGTTGCCAGTGGTTAGAAATGTATCCTGGTTGAATTTGCAGTTGCTAAAATCAGCTCAGGTTGTGCACAAAACTCACAAGTTTCAGGAGACAATTGAATGTCTCTCTTAAAATCAAATTTAAACTACATAGTGAGACAAGAGATTCATGTGTAACTTCAGTGAAAGCAGAAAATTATATATCAGGGTGCTGGATGCAATCATATTGGTGCTGTTGAGGAAAGACCAGGAGCCTGCAAAATAGCCACACCATTACAACAGTGTCATAAATTTTGCTGCGTAATGATTTCATGTCAGTCATAGTTTGCATTTGAAGCTCAGTTGTCTCCCGTTTTATTGTTGTGGTTTTTCTGTCAGGCTTTGGTTGTTACTTCCTGTTGTTGTTACCTTCCTGCCTGTTTGATTACTGATGAGTTCCACCTGTGTCTCGGCGGATTTCTCTCCCTGGTGTATATAAAGACGTTTTTCTTTTTCTATCTTTTTCACCTATTCCAACTCACCTTTTGTTTTAAATGTTTATTCCTGCTTTGAGGTCCCTTTTTTTAAAAATCTGATAATGTTTATAAAATAAAATAAGCATGTCATGTTGGTCTAATGCACATCCTTTTAATTGGTGTTACTAGTAAAAGTGTTAGATAAAGTGATGCATTTAATGGCCTTCTGTCAGCATTGTTCGAACTGTCAATAAGGGACATTGTTAGATCATATATGAGACTTTTATACTTCAACCGAAATGGCCCTAAGTGGGACATCCTCATGTGCAGGGTGGAACATGTTTTCCGACGCGATTGTTGGCACCTGTGCTGGTGGCTTTGCTGCTACTGGAGATGATAGTCATTTAGGTGAAGTCATTGCCTTTCATTTATCCTCACCTTGCCAGACAGACAAAAATAAGAAGAGGATTAAAGCTCAGTGCGTCTGCCAGGGTGATGGCTGAGGGAAGAAAACAATGCCAGGTGAAAACCACTCAGCAAATCCTTCGCTAAACCCCTTTATAACCTCAAAGAGAGATAACCGTAGCATAAAGGAAAAATCCCCAGCTCTCAGCTATGACAGCGGGCAGACTGGTTCTTATCAGCACATAAACTTGAAATTCTTTTGATTGAAGTCTTAACTGAGGACAAACTGCCATAAGCCAAAACACTCTGCAGCTTCTCATTGCTTCTAGTTTGAATAAAATAAATCAGCTGGGCTCATGAGGGTTACACATGCACATACTGGACTGATATTAGTATTATGTAAAGATCTGATTTGACCCTCAGTTTTGACATGAGTAATATGATATTGGAGATTTATTATTGCTTCTCTGGTTACCTTCTGGAAAGCCCTTAAAATTTAATTCAATCCTAGGTCTATAAATTTCTACACATGTATAAGCATTATTACTTGTATAATTAGGGTTCTGTGTTTATGCATCCAACAGATAAGAAAAAAACTCATTCAGAGTTATATTTACGCCATTCGCCAACCAATGAGATGTTTGCTCAACAATCACACTCCTTTTAGCTATGTTTTCTACCAAGTCAAAAACATATCTGGTTCTTTAGCTTCAGAATTTTAAACAGGTTTTGTTTCTTAACATGTGTATTAAGTTTTTTTTGTTTGTTTTGGCTGTCCTCATTTTGTGAATAGCTTTTAGCAGTACTAATTACCCATAAAACAAATGACATATCTCATGTGTAAAGCATTTATTAAATAATATGTATTAAATACAGTTAAGTTAAATAACAACCACAGTAAATTTCAATTGGTTGCTGCAACTTGACATATTAATTACTCCAAAATCTTGTGTGGCAAAAGTCAGTTCTTCCATCAGTGTCATCCTTTTAGGCAGTCAGGGTTGAGAAGATCACAGGTCCAGCTGAAGTTAACCAGATTCTCTCTGATGAAAGATGAACATTTTCTGTATCACCATCTGTATCATGCTACATTAATGGCCTTGAATTTTTCATTAACAGCTGAACAAGCCATCATTAGATTCTCTTCACTTGTGATGAGCAAAGACCACTCAGCTGCTGATTAACAGTTTGCTCACAGAGTGACTTGTTGTTGGAGGATCAGGGCTCCTCTGGAGAGGGTTCGGTCGACAGAGGGTGGGAAACCACGCATCTTTGTGTAGCAACAGATCAATAGCCCACAGTTAAACATACCATCAATCACATGGGACCTGAAGCCTGCAATGCCTCCAACTAACGTCATCCATGATGATGAATAATCTATGACTTTTGGGATGATCCATAGGAACCTCAAACGAGTCAGCCTTTAATGGTGCTCTTCGGTACGTCTTTTCTTTCCTTTGTAGTTTTTGCATGAACAGCGTGTTGCGGTAAAGAATATGAGCTATGTGCTGCATACTGTTGGTGTGTAAAGTGCTGGCTATTTGATAATGATATGACAGTGTCTCACTGTTGTTGAAGAACAGTTCAGCCTTAAGGTATTTTGGCCACAAGTCATGCAGGTGTTGTATCTTTAATTCAAGTTAGCTAAATACGCTAGCTATTTAAATGGCCACACGTTGATGTAGGTTTTCTTAGATTTCCTTCCGCCTCCCACAAAATAACAACTAGAAGTGCTACGAGGTACTCTTTAAGCATTCTGATGGTTCTGTTGTGTGTTCTCCAATCCTGTAAAAAATGACATATACAACAATTTATGCAAGGTTTGCTCAAATTATATTTTTTGATGTCCTGTGTTGTTAGCATGTGCGACATATAAAACCCTCTAAGACTAATTGTTTCTTTTTCTCTAACTTTGCCAGACAAAACTTAAACATTTGTTGAGGAAAGTAAAAAATAACAAATGTATTGAAATATATACGTATATATATATATATATATATATGTATTCCTTTTTTTCACAAAAAGTAAATTTACAGACATTACATTACATTTCCTGCACTTCCTGTTAGCTTCTTTACAGCTGTAATTCAACTCCGGTGACAGATTTGATTTTGATGGGTTAATGCCACGCTTCATGTTCATTAATTCATTAGTGTCCGTTCCACGTTCCATCCCAGAGTTAAGAAAAATCATCAAGCTAAAAAAAAGAAGTATAGATTTTGAACTTTTAAGGGTTCTCCAGGACCCAAATGATACATTAGTCACACATGTGCCCATACAGCGCCTTAAGATATGACCAGATTGCACCCTAAAATTAATTTGTTTAAATCTTAAAATATGCAAATATTAACTTGTTAAAAGTAATAAAGTCATTTTATAGCTGCCCAAAGAATGTAATTAGAGTCACCAAATTACTAGACCTTGATTTTATTTTATCATCTGATGTGAATTTATTGTGGCCTATTTAAATTTATTTCACATTACCTCAAGTGCACAGAAACAAGAAGAGGAAGAAAAAAGAAAAAAGGAGGGAACATATCAGTGGTTTAGTCTTCCACACCTCATTTGATAGCATTTCAACCCAAACCACTGCCACCCCTTTCCAACAACCACAGGCAGGCAATCAGGACTGTTTTCATTTTAAACCCAGATTCCAGGCAGATAAAGGCAGGAAAAGGGCCATACCGTGATAGGAAAAGAAAATGAGGCTCACTGTGAACACACATGGCCATCATCTAGTAGGGAAGTTGTGGGCACAGAGACCAAGTTTGCCATTCTTTGGTGCCCACAGAAATGGAGGGCTGCCAGGCAGTTACATGTTTGTCTTGGCCTCCCAGCATAGAGTGAATGGAGAATAAGGAACCATATGCTCCCAAATGGAGGACTGAATATCAATGTAATTGTCCAGCGGCATTTCACCTCATTCTCTCCTGACCTAAAGTGAAGAAAAGGCTTGTATCCAGAGATCATACTTGAGGTCAGGGAGTATGTGGGATTCACTTTATGATTTATATTTTTAAATGCAGATATCTGCTTTTTGGAATCAATATCTTAGCCTTAAAATCTACCTCTGATTTTGTAATTTACAAAAAGAGAGAATTTTTTTCTCTTCAATATAACTTTGTACATATGAAGTAATTTTTTTTCACCTTTTTATGCCCAGAGCATAAAACATGTTTATTAAACCCCCCAAAAGATGGGAATTAACTTTTCAATTCATAATTTTGTCTGAGAACTGTTTTGCAATAAATACAAATAACTGCACAATCAAGCACAAGTTTATTTAATAAAAAAAATGAGAACAATTTGTTAATGAATATTGTAACTGTTGCTTGAAATTAAGTTTACTAATTATAGTCCCTTAAGATCCCATCAATATATTCAACTGTTTATCAATGTTGTTTTGTATGTGGCACTGATTCTCATGTGGCACTAGAGGGAGCCCCTGGCCTGCTCCTTAGACAAGACTGCTCAGGCCTCTTGTTAAAAAGCAAAAAAACAAAAACTCATTTCCAGTCAATGGTATTTCAGAAAACAGCTCTTCCCAGGAGGCATTCATGTTGACTTGTGAGAACACAAAAGTCCTAGCCTACATGTAAACAACCACACAAGGTCATCATAGACAGAAGGATAATTGCATAATTTTAAAATGTTTACAGCTGTTGGTTGGCAAACATTTAGACCCCAAATAAAAGTAGTAAGCCAAATAAAGAATAAAACTTTTAAAAAGAGTATCACAAGTTATCAGCATTTCAGCAACTAAACAGGGAAAAATGATCAGTAAAATGCACTTAAAACCTGCATTGACAGATATATTTACACATAATAAGTACACATAAATTTCCTATGACCGGTGTTTTCACAAACAGTTACAATAACTACATAACCAGCTAATACAGAGCATCATGTTGTGCGAGTAGGGATCTGATGAATGTAAATGCCCGCATGCATGGTGAGCAAGTCACACTGCCTTGAAGCTGACCTTGTTTAGTTTTTGGCTCAAATAGAGGCCCGACTGTCAAAACTCTTTTAATTTCTTTTACTTTCTTTTAGTTATTTGGAGTCTCAGTACCCGTCTAGCAATAGCAGAGAGGAATTAAAAGCAAATGCAACAAAGAGTAAGAAAGAGATCCCTGCTCAATCCCTTCAATGCTCCACTGTCGTTAGTAATGATCTGACTTAGTTATTTCAAATATTTATTTCAGTTAAATATCATACTGTCCTGTTGGGACTTGGAGATGGGAGGAAAATGAGGTGGTTAGAATAACATAAAATTGGAGCCAGTTTTTTCTGTTGACACAGAGGCTATGTGTGTGAAAATATGTGTGTTGGGAGCACTTGTGTTCAATGAAGTATTTTTTGTCACTATAAAAAAATAAGTACTACACATAAATAATCACATTTTCCCAAACTTCTCCTGTAACTGTGTGGTGCTGGAAAATTAAAATCTAGTGCCAGTGGCAGATAGCAAAATATAGCTTGCGGCCAAATAGAGATTGTGGTCCTAAGTCTGTTAACTATCACATCTAAAACAGTTCCAGCTATTGTCCTGCAGAGTGTCCTGACTGTAGCCTCTCAAAATCATGCAATTTGTGGATCAGACTTTGGTGAAGGAGCTCGGCATATATTGATCTAGAAGAAATACAAATATGTGGCCCAAGTATTTGACAGAAAAATTTTGCTTCAAGAGCACCAATTTCTGTGCATCAAATGAGGTACAGCAACAACAAAGTGCTATAATCTGAGGTACAATTCAGTCTTCTTTAAGGCTCTATTTTGGTCTTAACCAACAGGAATGTTTGTGTGTTGCTGCTAAATTCTTCACTATTTGCACCAGCTACAGTGAACTTTATCTGCCTGGCACTGAATCCTCTGTTAAACTGCAGATTTGTTACCTTTGTATAGAGTTGGGGCTATTCCTTTTGTTTACTGTCTTTGTATTAATAAGTTGCTGGCTGTTGGCTGTAGGTTCTTATGTAATCATTGTCTTCTTACAGAGGTACAATCATAACATTTGATCATTTTAATACCTTGGTCTGTCAAGGAACAATATAAATACTTAAAGAAAGTATACATTTGTTTAGGACAGTTATGTGTGTTAAACTACATATTAGTCCCAAAAAATCCCAACAGAAATGGGCTTGTTACACCAGCAAAAATTTTACATCAAATTCAGTACTTTTTTTTTTAATCCGAAACACACTCTGACATCAACAGCTATGGCTACAGCTGTTTCTGAATTTCTCTTTTTTTTCCAATCTTTATGTGTTGGCTTGCAAACACTGTCACTTTCTAAGATGGCTGATTAAAGGTTTCATTCACATTTCGTTTCACCTTTTCAAAGCAGCTATGTGAGTGTGCAGTGAGAGCAGGCTCAACTTCCCTTGTGGAAAGAACGCGCCATTTGCAATCTATTGTGAATATTACAGCTGTTTTACATAACCAATTAGGTACTAAACATGCAGAAGTTCTTTTTTTTAAATTCAAGGAGAAAAATGCCTTTACGAAGGGATAATGAATCCAGCCTTCTGGTCATTAATACAGACTAAAACAGTTAAGGTGGTCTTAAAAAAAAATATTAATGGCATAAAGTTTGGAAAAAATTCTTAAACCCTGTAAAATATTAATTTTAAGTTGCATAGTTAGCTTTTTAAATTGATTTTTGTCTAGAAATAAATTCATGCTGTGATAGCATAGTATTTTAGAGCTAAAAAGTCCTATTTAGAGTTTTTACAATATGTTCGCAAAATACTTCTTGCATCTCTTTGCAAAATAATTCCATTTAGTAAAATTGAAGCTCCGTGCTGAACAGAAATGTATTTATTTTTTTATTCAACAGCATAAAGGTCATTAGGAAATACTCCAGTCAAAAATGTTGTAGATTTACATTGCAGAATGGGGGCTGCTAACAAGTGGCTAAATGTTGCTCAACAGGTTGTTGGGACATTTTTTTGTCTTACAACCAAACATAGACTAACTAGTCTACTTTCACAGTACTGTGTTGATACTCAGGGTCTTGCAAACCATATTAATTCAAAATTTCAAATTTTATATAAATTTTGGTTTCAGACCTGGGCCTCTTCAAATCTAGATTAAAAACCTATCTATTTCGGATGGCTTTCACAACCAGTAGCGCGATGACATTAACTTTGTTTTATTGTATGTTATTTATTGTATTTTATTGTATTTTTGTTTTTATTGCTTTTATTGTTGTCATTGTCTCTCATTGTGGTAAAGCACTTTGGTTCACCGAAAGGTTTGTTGTAAAGGGCTGTATAAATAAAGCACATTTACATTTACGTAATTATAAATTCAACCAGAAGTGTGCATTGCAAACAAATTTTGTTCTGGACGGGATCAGCATTGCACTTATTACAGGCATTAGCAAGAATGTCTATCTGCTGCGATGCTGTTAGTGAGCCAACCTGTTAGCTTCAAAAACTTTTTCAAGCATTTGGCTGATTGCACTGAACTTTTCTCTAGCCACATACACTACTGGCACAAGTAGCCTAACTGCTGTGGTCACAATGAATATGTCTGATTTGAAAAGATTTTGAGGCAAACATTATATTCCAAAGACACAGAGTTAAAAAAAAGAGCTGTGGTTTCTAATGGGAAACCACCACTTGACCTGCAGGATCTTTCCCAGCAGAAAGGACTGAAGATTATACAAACCTGTCAAACAGAGCAATGCCTAAAGAAAGATCGTCTATTTTTCTGCAGCCAGACGTGCAAGCTTTTCTGTTTTCAATGGCCAAAGTTATTTTTCTTCTCCAGAAGCAACAACATTTTGGTGAGTGGCACCCGAAATTCTTTGTATATTTTCAGTACACATGCAGGAATAATCTCCCGAAACATTTCTAATCCAGTGTCTCTCTCTCTCTACATTGGCATCTATTGTGTTGTGTAAGTCTGCAATGTGTAAGCACATTGTAAGCTAGATACTTTATTGATTAGGTTTGATTGTCCAATAGTCAGCCTTACCAACATAGGTTACATTTTGTCTCAGAATAAATAACATGAACTTGGGCTGATGCATTAATAGGATGTAGACATAACAATTAAAAAAAAACTGAAAGTTTAAGTTAAAGTGGAAATGGAAAATATTGGTTTTTATTATGCTCAACATGATACTTAAAATCATCACAAAGGTTTTTAAAAAATGTGGGGAAAGATGAGAATAGTTGGTTGTGCCAGACAAACAGAAAATTTGAAAACTGCCTGACAGATGTCTTACTCTCATTACAAAGACCTAACTTTTCTAAAAATGAGACCCTCCAAGATGAAAACAAAAGTTACATCAACCATTTACTTGGTTTTCCTTGCTAAAAAAGATAACTTTGTTAAAAATTGCACAGTGTACCCAAACTTATTTATTAACCTTCATTTCCCACCATGTAGCATTTTTAAAAAAAAGTTTGCGTAAACAATGCAGTATAGCTAAGGCAGGCTACGAGCAGGGAATAAACAAACAAAAAGAAAGAACTCTGAGGGTGGGCCACTTGTATTGAAAGCCCTAGATATTAAAGGAGCAGCTCCACATCTGAGTGAACCAATGAGCAACTTGACCAGACTGTACAGGTGGAAAACAACCATGTAGTTGGCACCTGGGGATGAAACAGATGAGAGTGGGTGGGAAAGAAAAACAGAAGAAGCAAGTCCAAACATAGTGACTGAAACTACATGCTACAACTAACACAAACTACATAGTCCATGAAAACAAAGCATCAGCAGGAACATTTTCAGAACCTTTAAATGGCAAATTTTAAAGTTGTTGCTCTGAATGTGTAGGGACCAATGCATAAGATGTAGGTTGTGGTTTCCATTGATTTCGGATGATGATAATCTGTGTCTAGCATAAAGAGTTTCATACTTTACTCAAAGTAAAAAGTGAAAGATGTTGTCAGACAATCAGCAATGCAAGAGATTCATTTTCAATACTGGGATGCGTAAGCTTATGTTTGAAAAACTGGTGTGAAAAGTAACTTGAAGGATTGATGCTTTGGTTGTCCTCTTGCAGAATGTAGGCATGGTTGAGCTTCTGCGTCGACAGGTTTGAGAGTTTATTAAAAATTTGGGGCAAACAAGATCAGATATTGAACAGAAGAGGCCCCAGAATGAGGCCCTGGGGAACTCCACTTGTCATTTTTATATTAGTTACCTATAGACACAATGTAGTCCTCTCTTTTAAGTAGGATTTAAACTAATGTTTCTGTGCCAGAGAGGTCTCACAAAGTTTTCTAGTCTCTCTATGTTGTGGTCTACAGTGTCAAATGCAGCAATAAGATCCACGAGTACTAGGACTGAAATTCTGACACTATCAATGTTTTTTAAACAAATTACACTTCAGACATTAACTTTGTCAAATGGCTCTACGATTACAGATATGTTGGATGTATTTTTTTAAATTTGACTCTTTTGACAACACAAGCAGGAAAGATGTCCGAAAGTATCTGGGTTGTTTGTCCATTAAACCAGGATGTTAAGCACCTCAAAGACTCTTCTTTCTTTGACACCAGCTGTATCATTACCCCATATCAGAATCTATTAACCTGAGAAGACCGAACATGTACATAGTGCAAGGGGGCAAATACTTGACCCATTTTGAGACCCAAAACAACTGCACTCATGTGATACTATCACTCTCATTTTAAATGTAAGATATGGCTTCACATGGATCAGGAGCCTCACATGTCTCTCAGTATTGTTTTTGGTTGCTGATCTTTTGGATCCTTAATTAGTCAAACAAATCCCACTAAAATGAAAGGTCTGAAACATGGATCAAAGGCCTATATCATAAAACGAGATTTTTGCTTAGCAAGGTAATTTAAGGTTTAACCATGGATTTTCAGTCTCATGAAGCTGGTTAATTTTTTATCAGGGTACATCACCATGGTAATGTGTGCTGAACAGTTAACCTGCCCTGTAGAAGGTTAAGTTTGAAGATAATATCAGTAAAAGCAGCACCCAATGACCAATCAGCCATACCGGAAAAAAATGGCGTGCCCCTTTATTTTAAGAGCACAGATTGTAAGGAGAGCACCTGGGCTTGAAAGGTTCATCCAGGACCAATTCAGCCTGCTCCAGTTTTCTAATGACTATTGACTATGAGAGGTACAGCTTCTCATCTCCTGGAATACAGTACCTCTGCCATCTGCTGGAGCAATATGTTGCCCATATGACCCACAGGAACCATGCACTGACTGTTCAGCAGACAGTCTGCATCACTATAGCTTTATGTATTCGGTGGGAGATGCTGAGTGGCTCAGCAAACACATTGCACATTGATTTAATGGGATGTGTAATTAACACTGACATTGACACAGTTGGCTATCCATCGTCAGGCTTGCTGTCTCCCTCTGGCAGTTGCAGCTGTGTTGGATTTCTCTTGTATGCATTTTTTTTTCCTTGTATCTCTGCAAAATTAGAGTTTTCTTCTCACAAGCAAGGCACTCTCACCGTGTGCTCCAACTTGGTGCTCTTCGTGGACATAATTATGATTGGTCTAATGCTGTTGACACCGCCCATTTTATGTACATGCTCACAGCTTAAGACTGAGCAAACCTGGGCTGACTTAACAAGATGATAATAACGGTCTTGAGATTGATTATCTTGATTCTCATTGTTAGGTTTAGTTGAACCAAACTCCTTGACCAAACTGGTGGCTCACGGTTTATCAAAAAGAACAACTGTTTTACAAAAAATTCAGCAAAGGTGTGACAGAGGTGCTCATTTTACAAGCTTTCTTCAAAAGAGATTACAAAACCTCCTGTGCTTTATTTACCAGCTAACTACTGAAGAAGGATCAGCAACACTTTGAATCAACCTCAGAGTCCAGAAAAGCTAGAACTAAAGCAACATTTTTGCGGACATCAAAACCTTGATTTTGTTATCTTGCCTTTGAGGTTGCTAGGTTTTCAGTTGTGTGTGATAATATCTGTTCAGAATGATTTTCTTTTTGCAATCTACTTCAAGCCCCTGTAACTTGACTTCATTTGCAGCCTTTTTTCTAACCTATGTGACTGTGGTCTAAGATCATAATCTACTCTTAAGACAATTTCCTGCATCTCTAACTGAAGGCAGGCTAGGCGAACTCTCATCCTGACATCCATGCTGGACCCATGAAACTCTTGGGAATAGGACTCAACATGGGCCAGAATTGCAGGAGGAGTTTACCCACGCCTGTGGAGGTAGGCTTAGTGTGGCCTGTTCTTCTTTGTTGTCTTGATCAGAAGCACATGGTCCACCAGAAGCCTCAGCTGGGCTAGGCAGGCATTATAAAGACTTCAAGAACCTTGAATCCAATCACGTTTTACCACACATTTTTGAAATTCATTTGAACACAGTACAAAACACGAATGTATGTTGTATGATTGATTACATTTTGTGTGAAATAGCTAAAAATAAAATCCATCCAGAGATCAACACAAGGTAAAAGTCTGTTCTCTTCTACTAAAGTGTAATTTATGATTTTTTTCCGTGGAAAAAAACTCTGTCTTTATTTAACTTAAATTTGTTTGACTCTAGTTACAGTAATGTGTACTATGCCTTCCCACAATTAAGATTTATGTCAGCCTTAAAGGTAGGAACAGTGATTTTGCGGAATTCCCCTTTCTCTGTCAGTCTACATCAGAGAGTGATGGAAAATGTTCACTCTAGTGAAATGACCTTTGAAAGGAAAAGAAAATACATTTAAATAAGAGGTCGGTAGGTGTTATGCCTCTGAGAATATCATGGATACGTAAACTGCATTTAATGATTATTCAGCAACAATTTATTCCCCTACAATAACCTGTTTAAGTCTGTCCTTCAGCTGCCATTGGCACAGTATACATTCAGAGATGCATCTTCATCAAAGCAGTTGTGTCAATAGCTACTTCCCAGTGTTTTCTTTGCACCTAAATTTAGCTTGATATCAGCAAGTTGACATTGACCTTTAGCAAATGCCAGACATTAGTTAGTTAGTGCTAACTGTCAATTGGATGTATTTGGATGTAAGTGATAAGTTTGTCACTTTTTATACATTTTCATATATATTGTCGATTTTTTGCCAGCGAGTAATGTTTTTGCTTATAATGCTGATCTATAATCTGATACTGCTGCCCTGACAAAAACTCCACGTCATTAATTATGAGCCCTGCAGACTTGGACACATAGCTGCTCAATCTCTTTTGCAGGGCAGATGAAATACGAGCCAGCCTTTTCTTCAGACTCTTTCAGATTACCCCTCTGTTCATGATTTGCATAGGCAGTCCTTTATTTCCATTGTAACACAGTATATGGACATCACAGCACAAGATATGCATCAGTCACCAGGCAGGGAACCAGTTTTATCATGTGTTTTAGTTGTTTTTAATTTTTGTTAAGAGTGGGTGATATGCTGACTGCCTAAAAGCATTTGTGATGTATATTTTGCTCACAAAAAGTAGCAAGGCTATATGCAAAAGTAGATGGTGTCATATTATAATTGATGTATTGTCCTCTGTATTATCCATCCTCTGGCAGAAATGCCGTGCAATTACTGTCAGTTCAACCAAAGGTTAAAAGGGTTTGAAGCAGACCAGAGAGTACACATAGGCTACTTTGCTGAGACTTTTTCTTTTTGTCATTTACAGTCTTGCATATTATGGAATATCAAAATTTTGTGTCATTCATGTCCATGTAAATAATGACTGTATTTGCAAAGGGATGGCAGAGGAGATGAAATGCCCAAAATTACTTGGCTCTGGCCTTGGAAAAGCAGACAATTCCTTTTGATGATTCTACTGAGTGCCTGATTAATTTATTATGTACACTTAGGTTATAGGGTTATGGGTAAAGGAGTTCAGAAAGGTCAGCGGGTCATCTACAGTGACCAACACAGCTGTATGTGGAGGTTATGGAACCTAACAGTGAACAACATTCAGCAGCAGAGGAGACCACAACATGGGGCCTTGTCCTCTTAGGAAATGTCCCCAAAGAGTTAAAAACAGATTCATACCGTTTCTTGACCCCTCTACGGACTTAATGGGGACAGTAAAAAAAATCTAATCTTATCAAAATCTGCTTTTTGGATGAAACAATGTTTGTCATGTAGTCCAATAGAGCGATGTTAGTTTGACAGCAAAAGGAGATTCTCATTGTCCGTCTGGCTAAAGACAGGAAAAATGTCTATACAATGCCACCTGACAGCAGATGTTCACGAAGGCTCAACATTTGCTTTCTCATCCAGCAAAGGCACTGGTGTGGCACCTGGATACTCAGCTCTAGTGCAGCTAAGTGAAAGCAAAATTGAGCATGCTTCAGCAAGAGCTCTTTGAGCACTTAAGGGCTCTTAGCTCTGATTTAACACCAGATAGAACATAATCAGCAATCATTCTAGCTGGTCATACAACCAGGTCCCTCCAGGTCCCCAACCAGAGGAAGGCAAGTGAAATCTAAAGCTGAGTTATGATCCTCAGTAAAATTGACAGCTGACCAGCCACCAGGCTAACACAGACTTAACTAAGTTCACAATCAGAATCAAATAATGTAGTTTCAAGTGGAGCTTAAAAACTGGCAAAAAAGGCAATTTTTGAAGAGCTTCAGATGGACAGACAGACACTGT
This sequence comes from Acanthurus tractus, assembly GCA_029783725.1. Lineage (NCBI taxonomy): Eukaryota > Metazoa > Chordata > Actinopteri > Acanthuriformes > Acanthuridae > Acanthurus > Acanthurus tractus. The sequence goes on from JAQNCA010000027.1 coordinate 2,332,292, forward strand.
ATTAAATTCAGAGTGCAGTATCTGTTTTTTGCTTGCCTTGGCAGGCTGAAGTATCAGACAAGACATTTATCATTGAAATTGAGGCAATTTGTGGACTTAAAATGGATCATGTGTCAGAAAAGGCTGATAAGCCCTGGACTACACTGTGACTCTGTAAACTGGTAGAAAAACAAGTGTCAATAAAGCCCTGCTTTTACTTCAGTGTGTATGTGTGCCGTTGTGTGAGCATCCACACACAAAGACCATGCCCTCAGGAAATATTTTTCTTTTGCTAAGGTAGACTATATAAACAGCTGGAAAAATCTTCTCACTGCAATATCATTCTGACATCAAATTTTTGAGATTTATGAGTGTTTTTGTAGCAACGTGTGATTTCAAGTTCATTTAATCAGAACAAGCGCAAAGGCCAAAATCATACATATTGTGAACAAACCACTTTCAACTACCTTGCCCAGACTTGATAGGCTCATTACAAGGTGCCAACCAGCCTTAGGTTCTGTTTCATGAGCTTTGACTTGGCAGCAACTCACAGTGTTTAATTGTGGCAGTGAACAAACATGGACAAAATGAAAAGAATACATGCTTCTGTGTGCTGCAAATGTAATCCAATGTAAAAAAAAAAAAAAAAAAGTGTTTTCATTGGAATTACTCAGCAACAGTGTCATTTGGGGTTCAGAACTGTTCAGACAATTAACCTTATGCTTAACTGTGTTAAAATCAGTTACAATTAATTTAACTGCTGTGCTGGATCAGGACCAGTCATCTATAGGATGTCTTTATGTAGTGACTCATAGTGACATTTAGCAGGGCTTCACTCAGCCAAATTTAAAACTATCGTCAAAAAAATAGTTTCAATGTATTTTCACAAAGATGCTCTATTTTCTACTAATGCAGCAGTTTACATTGGAAATCAATTGAATTTTTTTTTTTTTTAATTCAGTTTTTGAGATAGAGAACTAAACTATACCAGAGGAGATTTATTCGGCAAGAATTTGCCAACGCTATTTACACTGCAGTTTACATTTGAGACATTTCAAAGCACCATGATTAATTACAAATCTGTCTGGATCATTTGTGAAGGATAATCTGAAGATTCAATGGAGTTAAAAAAATGTATATTTTTCAACTCTCATTCATAAGCAAATGAAAAAAATAGTTTGTTAAACGAATAATGAGTTCATGTCATTATGACGCCACCTAACAAGAACTTGTGTGTAACAGTTTTGACGTTACACGTAATTCACTTGCACGATTAATTTTAGTTGTGCCCGGTGTA
>JAQNCA010000027.1:2341409-2364910 GCA_029783725.1 Acanthurus tractus
TGAGCACTTAACACCACAGTGTAACACTAACATAACTCCACACTAACCTGTGGCTATTTTCTTAACATCTAGTTCAGTTCAGTCTGATCAGGATGAAGTTGCATTCTTTGGAGGACCTCTGCACCCAGCATTGCTGAAAGAGGATGAACTGGATCTTTAGGGACACAGGTCACCCCAATCACAAACCACAAACTACTCTGCTTGTCACTGACTGGTATGGCACCACCAAGCATGAGACTGCTGTACCTGTGAATGGCTAAACCTGCGTATATAACAAGCTTTTAAATCTTTATCACTACCTATACACACCACAGTATATGCCTGTATATCCAGCACCACTTGTTTTCACTAAATGGTACATGGACTTTTACTATTTTCTATTAATCACAAGGCTAAAACTGATCCACTCTTTAGTCTTGTGTTAAAGGCTCCTCTTCTGTAAATTTTCCTTATGCATGTTTTTTTTATACATATTTGAAAACACAGTTGGAGAGAGTCTGAGATTTAAAAAATTTAATTGCCAACAACTGCTTGACTGTAATTGTTGCATACATGACAAGGAGAGAAGATGAACTTGGATTTGAATCAAAAGAATCACCCCACAACCTTGGCCTTTTGGAAGTCTGATCTTCTGAGACATGGGATGTTAGTAATCTTGCCTTGCGATAACTTTGTGAAGCTGAACTTGAACTACAGTGTTGCTTTTGGGTAAATACTTATGACAGCTACCAAACACGCTCATAGTGATCATGTTAACGAATATTAGCAGGTATGACAAGGCCATTAGACTGTAAGTTCTTTACATTTTACTCTGAATAAATCAAATTAGGTGAAATGTAGTCATGTCCACTATTTTTGACATGATGATTTTGCTAGATGAAAAGTAATAGGATCATTTTCGTGATTAGTATACACTATTTCGGAGCCACTGATGTCTGTATCAAATTTAAAGACAATCCATTGTGTTTTTAAGGGGTAGGGGGGTAAGGGGGGAGACATATATCACTGGACAAAAGGTTTGGATTGACCAACCAACAGCCACTGCCATATGTGTATAAATCTATGCCAGAAAATTAATTAATGGAAGACACCATTCAGATTATCATATTTATGTACAGTTTGTATGTACATGTAATATGCAGCAAAGCACCGCTAACACTCAAATCTGAAACAAAATAGTGCTAAAATTGACCAGCACAATGAGCAAAACAAATCAGAGCATCAGAGACTACAAGATTTTCCATTACCCATAAGTACTGATTAATGCAGCTAGATTGGATGTAAAGAGACAGGGAAGTGGTAAAATGTTTTGCCAAAGGAATCTGCTATCTACACCTTAACACATGATTGAGATTGGTGGTTATGACTCTTTTTTAGGATTTTTCAAGTACCAACAAACTTTAAAAAGGAAATAAAACTAAGAGAAATAAAATTATCCAAATCACTGGTAGTCAAGCCTTTAGCTTGCAAAAATATTTAGCTGATGGCAGTGATCTCTAACACCTATGAAACCCCATGTAGAGCTTTGAAGTACAATGTGGCTAAATGCTCAAAATATCTGCATCTGCCAGTTCTGTAATTTAATTATTGATTATCTGATTTATTAAAATCCGATCCTAATGAGAGAGATTCAAAAGTAAATAAACATTGTCATGAGGAATTTAAGATAAGATTAACATTTATCTTGTGTTTGTACACATAATATTGTGCTATGAATCCAGCAGATGTTTACACAGCGTTAGCATAAAGATTGGAAGTAGCAACAAATGGCTTAATGACTCTGTCCAAAAAATCTTCCAAGCAGTAGGCTACCTTATTAACACGCAAATAAAACACTATACTTACTTGTTTAATCTATAAAAGGAGAACTGGAAATAGTTTTTTTTACCTGTGCCAGGCTCGCTGTTTCTCCCTGCTTTCATTCTTTATGCTAGGCTAAGCTAACCGTTTGCTGACCCTAGTTTTATATATACCATACACAAGAGTGGTATCAATCTTTTGCATGTAACTCTTTTTAATTGGGTAAGAGTCCATTTCCCAAAACATCCAACTAATTCCTTTGAGCAAATCCACTGACCTGTTGAAAGAAAGTGTGTAATAATGTCTTTACATACATACTGTTGGAACAGTGAGGAAGGGCTTTTACAATGACTTCCTTTCCGTAGGCAGAAGAAAAAAAGTAAACCCAACACTTTTTTATGTGTAATCACTCACCCCATTTACCTAAAACTGAACAAGGATCATTTCAAAGTATATTCGTAAATATACAAAGGTACATATATAGATATACAAACAGGACAATAGAAAGCAAAGTTTGGGATTTTAATGCTTTTGCAAGTTCATATGTAGGATGAGATGTGAACAAAGGATGTAAAGTGGGGGTCATATTATTTAAAGACGTTCTCGTAAGCCGGACATTTGTAGGTCTTGAGTTTCTTAATGGCCTTCTTGAACTCTTTGCTGGACTTGTCCCACTTATGGATGCCTGTGAGGAGGTACTGCTTATCCACCTTGCGTCCCATGATTAGATACTGGTTCCCCAGGTTGTCTAGCTGCTGGCAGGGGCAGTCAGCGCCATTCTTCAAGAACAACACCAATGTCTTCATGTCCTTCTTCTTCAAGTTCCCCACTTTTATTATCTTCTTCCTCTTCTGCAGGATCACCTTCCGGTCCATGTTTTCTCGCTTTACCTCCTTGATCTTAGTCTTGAAAGCTGTCGGTGGAAAAAAGGAGATAAAACAGTTACCTCATGCATAAGGGCAGATTTGGTCTTGTAAAAAACATTTGTTAAAATCTATTTAATATTTTATACGTACAAAATACGAGACTTGCAGTAACCCTCTGTGCCGGCAAAATGAAACATGACAGTGGGTATCAGTGGAAGCACCGTCCCTTCAGGGGAAAGAAACTATCTAATCTTAACCTGCTAAAATGTTCTATTTATTGCCTTCTCCCCTGCCAATTTTTCTCTAAAATTTACTCTTTACATTAAATGTTTCGAGCATGCATTATACCTTTTGACTCATTGTTATTTCCCTCTCCTCTCTTAACTAAACCAGTATTAAGGTGCATCAGCTGCATCTACTTTTGGCCACCAAACACATCTATTGCCCTGCTTAAAAGAATCTCCATCAGAGTTGTGTAAATAAAACAAGGTCAAGGTCGGCCTGTAACTACATCAAAACAATCATGAGCCTGAATAAGACTTTCTATACTGTGACCAGAGGTATAGTACATATTAAATTTGAAAAAAAAAATTTTTTGATGGTTTTTAAACAATTGTGACTGAAAAAAAAGATTCCTAGTGGGGGATTTTACAGACAGAAACCTCAAACAAACAAAATATTTTCTCTAAAGCAAATTTCATATCACTATATATGTATAAACATGTGATACGAACATAATAGCAGTGACATACAGTTTGTCAATGTGCTGGCCTGGACTTCTAATCAGTCAAATTCTAATCTTTACATGACACGTTATGAGGATTTATTTCCTCTCATTAAATTACAGTGATTCTAAAATAATACTGATCAATCTCGACAAAAACTACAACCTAAGTCCTCCATATGCTTTCTTTTATATGTATGATGGCATAGTTGCAAATCTTATACAAACAGCCTCCTGTTTGTGTCAAAATCACGTCAAATCCAGGTACCATTTACCATGCGTGACATTAAAAAATACATAAAATTCCACACAAAGTCACTTAAATTGACTGTCAAGGTCTGTCTTACATGGAAAAGGAGATCTGAATGAAGTAATGCCAGTTGTCGGTTATCTTGTTTAGCTACCTTAATCTTAAGTCTAAGAAAGATGTTCTTTAATAAAAATCTGGAACCTGTCTGGCTGTTAGAGTTTTCTTCCAACACTGATTCACTGCACAGCTCTGTTTTTGGCTTTCATCTGCCTCTAAAGCTCAGGCTGTTTTTAAGGTGATCATAATACCCTTGATCTTTTACTAAACTCTATTTAACCTTTTAATCTCACTGTTTCCTCTGGTTCCCCCTTTGAAACAGAGCACGAGTAAGACTTTGATTGTCCAAACCTCTATATCCCTCTACACATTAGGCCCTTTCATTTCCACTGACAGATGATGTTGTTTATGAGATGCAAAAACTTTGTGAGAACTTAGTGTGAAAAGAAAGTGCAGCCTACTTTGTCCAATCCAATTGACAGGGAAAAATAATTCTTCAATCATCACATGCAATTATGCACGTACAATATAGTGAAATCGGTTCTCTGCTTTTAACCCATTTGCTTTGAGCCTTGCCATTAGAGTTGGTGTTGGGATAAATCACAGACTCATGTCAGAGATTAAGTCTTGTGACCCACAGTACACGGAAACGCCTGATTAAGCATGAATCATTTCTCACTCCAGCAAAGATCCGGACTAATAACTGTAACTTCTGTCTACTGTTCTCCAGTTTTAAACTCCAAATCCCTGTTCACTCACTTTGTCATTAAAAAAAAAAACAGAAGGGGCGCTTATAGAAACTTCCAAACGTTTCATCTCATCCTTTCCACCCATATCTACTATTGCTAATTAAAGTTTCACAAAAGAGCCGCCCTGTTTTTCCCAGTATTAAGACTGCACATGTTAGGGATTAAGCCTTTTACCCTCTATAGTGTCTGAAATGGTCTCAATGAGGAGGCTTAGTGTTCAGTGAAATCAAAATGGGCAGCATTCATAATTAGTGAGTCATAAAAGAGAAGCCCTGGCCCACCCCTGAAAGAACTTCATCTTGATTAATCCTTGATAATCCTTTGGCGCTATGAACTTTCTTTGCACCTCGTGTTGTTTGAGAGTTTAATCTCCTCAGCAAAAGTGTACAGTAAGAAGCTAATATCAAGTTATGGAAGTGTTTAGCTGTTAACAATGCTACCCTTTGCCTGTGGCTGTATTCACATATATTATAATGCGTAACAAAGCAGGGGTATGTTTAAATGAAGAAAGTTGTTCTAAAATCGACATCCGTCCATTAGGTGGTCTCGTTTTTATCCCCCTATCTTGTACAGGATGTATTAGACTTGGACTGTAAAGCACAGTAAGCCAGCCTTGATTCTGCACTGAGACAGTAAAAGCATTTGATTGAACAGGCCAACTGCACAAAATGGCTAAACCACTTTTAGAATGTTAAAAAAAAATCCAACATGCATGATTTTAGGAACATGGCAAATTTGTGCTAGAACTCAGATAAAAAATGATGAACTGCTGTACGGCTTGGATGCTTTTATCAATATGACATTCTGAATAGTGTGATTTTGTGCAGCTTATTTTACTTTCACTTAAGTTGCATTTGGAGTTTAGGACTCCATTTGTAATGTATTCTTAGTGTATATTTTAATTGCATTACATGGTATTGCTACCTATCCTGAATTGTTTTTCCACCACTTCATTGAAATAATGTCAAGATATTGAGTCCAGTGTTTCTCAACATGTAAAGGTTGTGAAATAAAACATTTATTTTTTTTAACTGAACTACTCACACCCTCTGAAAAGAGTCAGAGTTTAATTCAACTTAACCTTTTCAGGCATGACCAGACAAAAAAAGTTGGAAACCACTGGCTCAATACAGTTGGCTGTGTTGCATTGTTATTCTTAATGCTGCTCAAACAAAACTCTTTAAAAACTGTTAGAAATTCCGTTTGCTAATGCAATTTGCTAGAATTTAAAAAGTCAGAAAACATATGTAATAATACTACTACTACTACTACTACTACTACTACTACTAATAATAATAATAATAATAATAATAATAATAATAATAATAATAATAATAATAATATCAAATTATCTCCCACTTCTAATCCAGCAATTGTGTCACCAAACCTACTGTTAATCCTTAACCTAAATATCATAATTTAGTTTTAACCTCTTATGTTCTAGAACATATTGTGTATACAGTTTAGACTATGTTTTAAAACAGATTTTTGTATTTCGATTGTGTAAAGATTGATTTATCTTTAAGTAATCTTAAATAACTCTATGTTGAAACTGTTGTTTTTTCAGTCATTCCCTCTCCCACTCTGGTCCCTGACCCTTGACCTCACTTCCTCCGCCAGTTCAGAGACACAAACAAGACTTCCAACTCCCAGGGTGCCATAAAACCAGCAGGAGGGTGTGTTGTTCTCCCAATTTGCAATAATGGAAACACAACTGATCCAATAAGATGAAGTGATCAGTCCTCCAGCACAGGGCCGCCCTGTTGTTTACTGCTTCAGCAAAGGGAAGGAGCAATTTGGCAACGGCAACAAAGTGAGCTATCCAAGCACAGGAGAGATTTAATTGAAGGGTGTTGGAGTTTTCTGGGACAATGAGGTACCGTAAAACCTTAAGCACTGAGAAAAATTGTGGTGGGAACAAAGTGTTGAGTGGGATGAGCTGTAAATCTGTTGGCAGCTGAGGGCTGCACAGACAATGTGTGTGTACTTGTGTGTTTGTTTGTTGGAAAGGAGATTCATCAGGATTTTAAAGAAAAGGAGCGTCAGTCCAACCTAGTGAAACAGTGCTGGACTGAGAACCTGTTACTTCTTACCGAAACACTGACGTATTAGCTTGAAAATGCACAACAAACTGACAAGATTTTTTCCTCTCCTACCGGAATAAGTTCATATCCAACCACCTTAAGGCAAGAGCTGCTGTGCCATGGCATTCTCTACTTTTATCAGGATCACACTGCATGGAAAAATCAGTCGAGCTTGTGCAACTGAGAGGAAGCAATTTCATAGTGCGTCAAACCTTAGTAACACTTATCACAAAAAAAACCCCAAAAAAATAAAACAGCTTCACATTTGAATTCTTGAACACTTCGACTTGTGAACAGACCTTTCGCAACTTCCAGTAAGTGAGGTTTTCAGTGGACAAAAATGTTAATTCACTGCCAGGATGGGGATATTTTACACAGGACTGGTCTGAGCAGATTAATAAAGACTTCAGTGTTAGTCAGTGATTCATTCCTCAGGCCTCTCTGTGGTTTTCCATCTCCGCGTCTTGCGTTGAAGAGCAAGAAATCTATCTATCATATCTATTTTGTTGTTATAACTTGTTTGCTTCTAAAGCTCCTGCCAAATACCATGTTGGTCCACTTTTAGTCAAGTCAAAACTAGCAAAATGTCATCAGGATAATGGTCTTGTCTTTCATTATGGGACTTAGCATGTCGGGATTAAATGTGCAACATGTAACATATACGCTGTAAAATGTTTAAAAACTGATTACGTCTGTTTTATAATTTGTTGAGCTTCGGACTTACATTGTCTAAAATGTTTCAGACACCTAGCCATTATGTGAATAAACATTTCATACATTGTTTTGTCAGTGAACATTTCTGTCTGATTCAGTCAGAAAGATTTCATTTGAAATTGGGGCTGTTTGACAATAAGATATAAATCTGTTGTTTTCACTTTTTTGCAGTAATGACTTACTGTGAATTTAAACCTTGGGACTTTTTTAATCCTCATTTTCTTTTTCCTTAACACAGGACTTCAACTGTTGTTCAGTTTAAGTTGGTGTTTGATACATTGGTAGTTGTGTTTTTCTTCTCAGACCAAACCTGAACTCAATCAGCCAACTGAAAAAGGCAACAAACAAATCTTAAGCCTAGCTGGTAATTTAAGCAATGATCTTATCTTTGTCAGGCTGCACATCACTGCTCTAGCTGCTGTCATCAACTCAAGTGCAACTCAGAAATCACCAAAATCACATTTGTTGCATTCCTGAGGAGGTCGGTCCCTTGTGTGTAAAAAAACCTGCAACATAAGCAGCGCAGTGTGTATCTTCACATGTCAGCTGCTTAGTGGGCTTATGACAAGCAAGCAAAACAACATCTGTCTTCATCCGAGATGAAACAAGCTTATAATGTGCCCATCTCCGCTTGGCAAACCAAACCAGGACGCAGCCTGAAAAAGTCCCATCACCACAACATAAACAACAAGGCAATTCGCTAAACAAATGTAACTTAAAACTTTTTCTGAGAATTGGACAAAAGTCTGTTTCCAGTGTGTATCCAATCGACATTTTCTCAGCGTGGCACCTGGAATTTAAGCTGCCACAAGTTTTGCTCTACCCAGCACATAAAATACAAATGCTTAGCTTGGGTGCACCATACATATGTCATTACTGGAAGTCCCCAACTGCAGTTAGGTTAATGTTTGTGCTTTAAATTGATCTCCAGGTCTTCAATGTCCCTATTAAATGCATTGCTCCGCGTACAGAGTCTCCTAGTCTCTCCAAAGTCTCTCCAAAGTCCCTCCAAAGTCTCCAAATCTCCATAACTAGTTAAAGCGCCTCCATGAGCCAGAGACATTCATTCATTCATTCACTATCTTACTTTCACTAAAGGTCAATATTGCCTGACTTGTCCAGAAATTGTTTTTGTTTCCTAATCTTTGCTTTCACAAACATGTCTCTCAAAATTTTCAAAAAAATTTCAAAACACCCTGAAACCTCATTAAAATTAAAAATGTAAACGTGATTTGGTCAATCTGACCATGTTAAAAACAGTTTCTAAATAGTTCAACTGACAGCCATTTTTAGTAACACCCAACCCTTGGTAACAAGACCTGGCATGTTGTGCAGATTGTTACAGATTAATTTTTCTCCCCCACATTTAAGCGGTGATATTCAGGATGATATATAAAGTGGAAGCCCCAGTTTTGAATTACATTTGTTTCCCCACAGTGCGAGTGTGAATATGGTGCTGGGTGGGTGGCGAGGCTCATGCTCGCCATAGCCCCCAGTCATGGTGCAGCATTCGTGCAGCAAAAATACCCCCATGTTTTTCCTCTTGTGCCCGGGCATCACGTTCTTGTAGATGTTTTTTAATAGCCAAGGATTTAGAACAAATAAAACAGCATAATATCTATTGCTGTTCCCTCCAAACAAAGTCGTCTTTGTGAACGAGAGAGAGCAAGAGCCACGAAATGTGCAACTCCAGAGTAAGAAAATCAGTATATGGCAAGTATTGTTGATATTTTAATGGCAAACCCTGCATTAATCAGTATATTTACACTTTTTTCCTCAATTATTATTAACATGTCCAGAAGTAAATACACAATGTAAACAAAGTAAACAAAGATATTAGAGTCTCATATTCTTGCATTTCTGTTTCTGTGTACATGAGTGGAGTTCTCATTCACTAAGCTTATTAACCAACACAGTTTGAGGATTTTCTTGTCAGATTTTTTTTTTTTTTATTCTTCAGGTTTTCTTAATATATATATATATATATATATATATATATATATAAAGATGAGCAGATACCTGGTTCATCATTAACAGCTTAATGATAATCATTTTCTTCTCATGTGCACAAAGCATTCGCTCCACCCAGACAGCAGAACATCCTACATTACTACTATGAGAACCAATCACATAAACACTTCAAAGCCCTCAAGTCATTAGTAATACATCATCCTTCTTGCCTAAACCAGCCAGCCCAGCTAGATCTGACTAAAAGACAAAACCTTACATGCAGCTTCGACATGAAAACTGGGAGTTTCTTTGATCTAAGAAAACTATCAAGTAACGAGTTCTGCAGAGTTCATGGAGAAGCCAAGTGTGCACTTCAGGAAAAAGTGCAGCTTTACATACATCAAGAATTTATGGACTTTTAAAGCTTGAAGAAGTAGATACATTTGATCTCATGGTGCTCCTCCAGTGAGACAGAACACTATAATACATGTCAAGGCTTATCATTTTAAATGTTGTGTTGGTGCCGTAAGTGTTGGGAGGAGGCTTACCAAACTCGCTGGCACACATGTGTTCCAGCATGGCATCTGTTTTCATTTCATTGTCACATGGAGGGCAGATGGGAGAGTAACCTGTGGATAAAAGATGGAGTGTGATTAGGAAATCAATCAAAAAGGAGTTTAAATAGTGAATGCATGTTGCAATAATACCAGAAAAGAATCATTCATGAGAGTTTACATTGGAATAAGTCACATCACCACCCATTTGAATTGTGATTAAAAGAGCAAAGAAACAATCAAGAGGGAAAGAAAACAGTCATTTCTCATTGCAAATGAAAGAAAAGTAAAGTGAATTCTTAAAGCATCACTCCCCTGCCTTAGATTGGAATTTTAATAGATTTATCCAACAAATTTCTACACTCACCTCACCCCACTCTGCACTCAGAGATCCTATCTAGTCAGACGCCTGGTCTCTTGGGCTCATCTGCCTTCATGACCTGACCTCAGTGAGGAATGTCCTCAGCTTTTATAGCCAGCTGTAACTAAGAGCTGCAGTAAACACTTCCCCAGACTCAGCTACATTTAGACAGTTTTTTTAAAAGGATTCATCCATTCACTGCTCAACAGCAATGTATACACTCAAAATGTAAAAAAAAAAAAAAATACTTGAAATGTGGAAGGAATAAACAGTAGTGATATTCTATCCAAGTTTAAGGAATGCTCTGAAATCCCCCCCCCCCCAAAAAAAAGGTAAAAAAGGTAATAACAGCCAGCTGGAAGACAAAAAATCCAGCTAAAGACAAAGAGCCAAAATGTGTTTTTGCCAAAATGTAATTCAAACACAAGCATATCTGTGAATATTTTACCAACACCATTTTTCATTTTTTTAAATACCACAAATGATCGCGTCGTGCCAACAGCAGAGTTTACTTTCCAAACAAACTTGGACCTTAAAATGCGATCACAGCGCCCTGCAGTATTCGTTCAGACGGACCGAGTTTCGCTGTCACAGCTTGGACCTGGAGTGATTCAGTAGAAAGGTAAGTCAAGGGAAAACAAATCCTTTGTCTCCATTGCCAGTTGTCTATTACATGTGTTTAACGAAAGCTTGTGAATATAGCACCCAGGTGTAAAGAGCTTGTGAAAACAGACACTGTTGACAGAGCCACAGGGTCCCTCGCCTACTTGAACTGGGTTTCCCTTGAAATCAATTATCACCAGCCTGTAGTCTGCAGTGGCGTGGTAAGCACTGCTAGCTGACCCCTATTAACAATCATTAAGGAGGATGGCTGAGAGGAGTAAGCTGACTTTGTTTGCCTTTATCAACCTCATCATCCAATATTACCATTTTTCCCACAGATAATTAATGTGAGAAAGCAAAATTCTGTGACACTGGGAGTAGACGGAGTTCAGCTCTAACAGGCCTGGCTCTGAGTTCTGCCAGAGAACACACAGGTTTTATTTATCACCGGCACTGACAACAAATGAGAGTCTGGAGCTCTTTATGGTCCCTCTTACCTTGAAAAAGGAGCCTTTTTCTTTTTTTTCTTTTTTTTAGGAAAATGGGCTTCCGTCCATACCACCATGACAGTAAGTAAAAGCTGACCCCTCTGCATACATGCACATGGGACACATTTGCTCTACATACAGTGAGCACTGTGTTACTGCTCACAGATCCGCAGTCTCCCGATTTATGATCGACATGTTCAGCAGGAATGTCTTCACGTGGTGCATTTAGGGCTAAAGATTAAAACATACGTAGGTTGATGATGTGATGATGGAAATTCCCTCTGTTTTTATGGTTAAAGTGAATGAGGTGGTTGTACTTTCCCTTCCCTGGTGCAGACCTCACCTAGGCGACAGGTGCCCAAGTTTTATCTTCCCTGGACTTTTTTTTGAATTTTTCCGGGTTTGTCAGCTAGGTGTCAGACTATGTTGCTCACCCCCACCCTTCACTGATGCTGCATGAGGTGTTTCACTCTGCTTCCTACAATGGGTGGACATGTTCAGGAGTTTTGCTCGGAAACCAGAGACTCTGAAATGCTTTTTTTTTTTTTTTGCAAGTTAAATGTGTTAAGGTCCACCAAACTTTAATCTCTCCAGCTGCAATGTCTATTAAAAGAAATCCTTATTAGCACAATTTGAATTATAATCAAGGTTCCAATTTCAACAATTACTAACTCTTAACTTATTCCTTATGGATCTGTGAAAATTGCATGTCCGCATGTCCTTACGGGTTGAATTTTGGGCTATTTTGTCAATTTATGTTCTTAATTTCACAGTTTGCCTTTAAAGAACAAGTCGGAGCAGGTGATCAGCAACTCGCTCAGCAAGTTAGAGAGGCCTGCAAAGAGGCAGCATAGACAATAAAACATCCACCCAGTTGAACTTTTTAGTCCCAAAAGTCAAATAAATAAATTCTGAGCTTTACCCTCCTGTAAACAGCTGCAACTTGAAGCGAGTCCAGTGTGACTCCACGTGTTTTTATTCCTGCCTTTGTGGTCTCACCTCCACAGCTCCCTGGGGATCAGCAGCTGTCTGTCAGCGAAAAGCAGCCCTCACCTCACTCCCCTCCCCTGAATATTTGCGTTTCTAACTCTGTAAATTGACGGTTTATTTCGACCAAACCAGAGTTGGTGATTGTTGGAACAGTAAATAAAGACCGACAGTTAGACGATTTTAGTGAGTTTAATTTTGTTTCTATGGACCTTAAATTGAGTGTGTTTTATGAGGAGTTAATGGGGCCATTAAGCTCATCTTGGTTGAGTGAAAGCGAGAAACCTGAGTTTTAGAGGGTGAACGGTTGCATTTTTCGTGCAATTTCTTTTTTGAAGGAAAACAGGTGTAAAAATATTTTGTTTCTTGACATGTGATGAATTTACATTGTCTATAAATAAGACTAAAAATGTAGCGATTGTGCCAGTATGGGGTGAGCTCAATAAACACAGATAATGTTGTCCCAGTAATTCTCCCATTCGTCTGTGACACTGAGACGTTCCAGGACTCATGGAGCAGCACCAAAAATGGAAACTGTGGTAGAAACTCCTGGCTCTTTCTTACGTCCAGACTCAATCTTTATTTAATTTATTTTGGAAGTGTGTTTTGTGATGTCATCTTCTTTTCATCTTTTATCAGTTTTAATGCATTTGTCAGTGATGGCACGGTTGAAAATGGGGATTAAAGGATGAAGTTCACTTTTCGCTGCTGGGCTTCCTCCAAGCAATGTCCTCCAGCTCAACAAGCACCTTGAAACAAATGATTACCATCTGTTGGAGCTTATTCAATATTACAACATCACTCTACGTCGATAGCAAGCCACCTCACTTTTACTTGGTAGCCACAGTTAATAAAGTAGAGTACAGATGGGGGAGGAAATTAGCTAATTTCCCTCCAAAAGGTTGTATTTGCTGTGTTTGTGTTGGGATTTGCATCTGCAAACCCACCTTCACCCCTGAAACAACATTCTCAAGCCCATTAACTGCCCGGGTGTCGACTTTTACACAGTGGCAAAAGTGATGGCTGTTTGTTTTCTTTGTCATTGAGTCACTGTTACTCAGGAACAAAGGTCGATCATATTAAAAAAATTCAAAATAGTTGTGTTGGAATAAATGAACAAATTCAAAAACAGATACAATTCCATTCCTAACATTTTTTTAAACTGTTTAATTAATTGGCTCATATTTTCAATTTAAAAAATGCAAAAAAAAGATTTCCAGTTCCTTTGAGAATCTATTTTGAGAATTTGCTCCTTTTTTGCCTTATTTTGTCGTGAAGTAAATCATCAAATTTAGGTCTGTTAGTCAGACAAAACCAGCGATTTAAGATTTCATCATTAACTCTGGCAGGAGAGCTCTTGCCACTGAGGACACTAATGTCATGTTGTCATTAATTTTTTGGGAATTTAGGCTTTTTGCAACTTGGGGAGATTTTCATTCCAAAATTGAAGTTACACACAGTGCTTAATTTTATAGCATAGCATTTTTATAGCATAAAGTGTCACTTTAACATTGCACTGAGAGCATGATGTCAAGATATAAATTTCACAAAAAATAATTAAAAAAACACAAAAACCTAATAAAAAATGGCGTATACTCTCAGTTTCTAAAGAGCCGGGGTGTGTCAGGGGGACTTGGGGGCTCAAAACTTCAATGTTTCTCATATTTAGGTCACAGCCCTGTTACATTTCGTTGTGTGACAAGGTTTGAACGGTTAATTCTAAAAAAAAAAAAAAATCAAGTATAAATCATTAGTGAATTATTCCTTGTAGTCATTGTAAAACCATGACTCCCTTACAGAGGCTACCACCACTTTGGCTACAGAAGTATAGGAGGTGGGGGGTGGGGGGCGTCTGACCAAAACGGATTCTCTATACATCAACTGCCATTGAAATGCTCTTGGTCCAGGAAATAAGCCAACCCAAATGAAGCTGTTCAGTGACCATAAAAACACTGTTGTTTTGCTGGCCAACTACATTGGCCCTCAGTCGGTTTCCATTAAAAGGATAGCTTGATTTCTTTTTTTTTTTTCTTTTTTAAGTAATTATCAACACTATGAGGTTTCTGAATCCATCACTGAAACACACTGCGGTGTGTGGTTTACCTGTAGGTCTGGTGGCCTCGGTGGCATTGGGTTGCGTCATGGCAATGCACACGTCGTCTTGGGGGAACTTGTCACAGGTGAGCATCTCTGGCCAGGGGAAGCCGAACGCCTCCATGATGGGGGTGCAGCCGTCCCGCACGGCCTCGCACAGCCAGCGGCACGGGTAGATGGGCCGCTCGAGACACACGGGGGCAAAGAGCGAGCAAAGGAAGACCTGCGTGCCCGGGTGGCAGTTCTTGTGCACCAGAGGAACCCAGCTGCTGGCCTGCTGCTTCACCTCGGCCATGCTCTCGTGCTCCAACAGGTTGGGCAACAGCATCTGGTTGTAGCCCACATTGTGACAGAGCCGCAGGTCCTCCGGGATGTCCACGCACTGGGGAGGCTTGCCATAGCTGCGGCCGCCGTTGTAAGTGTCTGTCTTCCAGTTGAGGTACTCGTATTCTGACGCTCTGCACGCTGACATGAGCGCCACTGTCACAGCCAGGCGGATCATCCTCCAGAAGGACTCAGAAGCACACCTCATGTCCTATTTTTTCGCAGCAACAAAGTGAATGAAACTCAGCGCGAATCAGACGGGCGGCTTAACACTCACTGCATGAAGAAATTTAGAATAATAATGCGGAAGAAAATGTAAAATAGCTGCGCTTTTTCCCGGTGCGCAAAAACGTGGTGAGTTTCTGGTTTGGGTAACGTCCACAGGCAGCCTCCGCTTGCTGCAGCTTCGTCGCGCTCCCTCTAGTGCGTCTGGCTGCTGTGAGAGTTTGGGGATATAAAGCACCCTGCCTGTGCGGAGCTTGGAAACAAGAAGGGATTGTAAAGTGCGCTCCGTCCAATCGTAGAGCGTCTGCGCCTTTTGGCACTCTGCTGTCAGTCAAAACGCTTAATTACCCCGTTTATAAAAACTCTCCGGGGGCCTCCAACCCCTCCTTCGAATCCACTTTTTTGTTTTTCCTTTGTTTAAACAAAATGCCTAATAATGAAAAAAAAAGTCATCATAGAATGGCAAAAAGAGGCACGCATGTACTCAAAACCTTGGTTGTGGTTGATATGAGTTATTATGCTCACTGTGCAAATAAAAGTGTATAATGTCCAGGAATTCCTTTCATTCCTGTTCCCAAGTTGTGGTGCAGGGATCAACATGAGTAGATGAGTGTGATGGAGGAAGCTTTGCCCTTTAAATCCTAATACATTTATGTTACAGTAACAAGAAGGGTCTTTAGCAGAGAAAGAATCATGGCGGTAGCCCCAGTTTGAATCCCCCATAAATTACATTTGAATAACAGAGTTAAGCATCGGTTTTGCTGACAATAATAACTAGAAAATATTTGGAAAACCCAGAAGGTTGTTTAACAAAACTTATTGCTGTTCTGGTTCTGTGTCAACAATCTTAAGAGACTCATCCAACAGTCAGGATGCAAACTTCGCCTCGTTGTAAATGACATACAAGGTTCCACACTGATTCATTTGGTTAAAAAAAGCATACAGCAAAATAAATAACGTGAACACAGTCAAATTGTAAGAGTAGGAAGAATGGTGGAAACTGTACAAATTGAGCAAGGAAATCTGTCATTTCCAGTTAGCGTCTTTGTTTGGATAAAGGAGCTAAAGGAGGAGCAACTTGGGAAATGAGCAAAAAAAAATTTCTTTATCTTGCAGAAGACACCCAGTTAGTTAGAAAATTTTTTTTTTTTTTTAGTTATCCAAGTATCTCCTGAACTGCACTCAGTTTTGTTGAACTTCTCCCTGCGCTCTCAAATGATTGATGGTGTTTTTTACTGAATCCAACTCTCAACTCTGAGACTGATATTATGATAAGAGGCACAAACTGTGTCCGCTGCTCACTGTCGATTCAGTTCTTCTAAAATATGGAGCAGGAAACACAGTTTGATCAGAGTTATGAAATATAAAATCAAGTTCTAAGGGGCTAAACTTAGTTGTATCTGACAATAAACTGTTGTCTTGAGAATGTCTTGTGAATATTATCTGATCAATGGGGGGTTGTGATCTAATAAAGCTGTGTTTGTGTTTGCTGGACAGCAAACATAAGGGAAGTTTCTTTATCAAACTTAATTACACACTTCTGGCTAAAGTCAATTTGCTGAGCCCCTTGTGTCCATCTCCTCTGGCTTTTTCCTGTTCCCTAATAAGACTGGAGGTGTGAAATCCCTCTATTTAAATGGAGGCTAATTTGCATTCCATTGTGCTGGTAACAGCTCCTTCAGAAAGACAAAACAGAAAAAAACAAAGCACTTAACTCGATTTTAAGTGTGGACGCCACAAACACAGACCCATAAGAGTAACAGCCTTGTTGAACTTATTCATCAAATCAATGGGTTTTACAGCTGTCTCCAGCACAGTCCTCTGCTCACCTAGACATTTTCTTCTTTCACTTCTTGAACTGAAGCCAAGAGAAAAAAAAAAAAAAAAAACTGCAAAAGAATGCAAAATGTTAAATGCATTACGCAGTATGGATGGATGGTGACAGATGGCACCATAATCAAAACCTGACTTTAATCTGCTGGGTGCAAAAGTTGCAATGAAAAATTAAAGTGTCAAAATAAGCCGTAAATCATTTTTGAGCTATAATCAAATCAAAATCAGGGAGAATTAAATGCGAAAGAGGTAGTGGAGCCTTAGATTGCTCATCAGTGAAATTATCCATTAACTAAGACCTTTGCATGCCAAAGCAGTGATGTATGTTAAAAAGAAGGCCAACTGATTCTCCAAAGTACTTTAAAGACAACACCCCTGTTCAACAGTGATAGTTTAATAAGGGTGACTGTATTTGTGGCGATGCTACACAGGCTGGTTTATAGGCTGCTGGAAACCAACAAAAGTATGTGCATAGATGGTTGCTAAAGCAAACTTCAAATTCAGGAGACAGGAGGGTTTTTTCCTCCAGACTAGACCTGGGTTTGTTCAAATGCACAAGGAAGCCTCCCATCAGGAGTGAAAGGTCTGCTTAAAACAACAGGCGGGACAGTAACATGCCAAATCTTCAGTAAGACAAAAAACATGCAGTGAGCAAAGAGTTTTGCATTTACTTTTGTATGATTGTACGGTAGACTAATGGAAAAAAAAATAAATAAAGCTTCTGCAAACGAAAGTAGATATGAACATTAAGGCATGAATGTCACTGTTATCACTACCACATTCACTTTCCAAACTCTGTACTTGAACAGTGTGTGACTAACAATAGAGAGACTAAATATTTGGACTTTAAGACCTTTAGGAGGACTGAGTTTTCCAAAGACAGGCTATCCATCTATATTCACCACTGTTTAAAGTCACAATCTTGCCTACATGTGCATGTATCGCCATGAAAGGGCATTTTGTCCCCTGGCAGATGGAACATGTATGTCATTAAGGATCCGTCATCAGTAAGCGCTGGCTAAACACTGGACGTGCTCCAGAGCACAGCGTCAGCTGCAGACTGTCGAGAGGTACGTGCATGAAGGATGCTGTGAGCGACAAAGGTCGATTATTAGAAAAAAGTAAGAAATAACATGTGCAACTTCTTTGCTCGCATAACTGTGAGAAAAGGTACATATGGCAGTGATTTAACTTCAGTTGAGCATGGTATCATTTTATCCAGTGGCATATTGTCAACTAATTTTATTTTGTTTTCTCTTAAGTCTCTTGAGACATGCTTCGTGATGAAAAGATGTGTACTGGATAATTGCTACATTATGGGGAGATCGGCTCCAGACTTTGGTAAAACTGTTTGATTCCTAAAATTTAAAGCGATGAAAACATAATTTTCTTTGACCGATGGCTTACCTCTTTATCAGAGAATACCTAATAAACACATCCTTTTTTGCCAGCCTTTAAAAGTGCAACTCAGGACTAGTGTAAACTGAGGACTACTGTCACCAGTAGGTTCTGAGGAGATGTTGTGAAACTGAGTGAGGAGATTCTGGCCGTTGCCAGCTTGGCAGTGCCCGCGTCCTCCAAACTCCCGGTTAATCTAAATAGGGCCAAGCGATGTGTGATGGGTAAAGCCTGGACATCTTGACTAATCTGTTGATAAAATTAACTGCACAGCAACCTTTATTGTATTTCTGATGATTGCACAAAAATGTATCCAAAAAGCACCAACACAGGAAACACATACGGGAGGTCAAGTTCAGTGTCTGGAAATGGCTGTGGAAATGCCCCGCGGACAGCCATCGACTAGCTGTCATTCAAAGAAGGCTAAACCCTTTATTATGCATAACTTCAATCCTGAATATACATTAAAAGAAGGAGTTTTATGAAAATTTACCCGCACTTGCCCTAAATGGAGAAATGAGATATAGAGAGCAAAACAGTGTTTTTATATGAGGCAAGTTTCAACCTCCAAGGCTGAAAAATGAAGCCAACACGGAAGTGCCAAAAACTGTAGCCGTCTTCAGAGGCAGTCAATTCTCATGGAGCCCAGTATTAAAATGTCCAACTTTACAACAGAAACAAAATGTTTACAGCCTTGTTGAAAACCAGTTTTTAATGTCTTTTCACCCACTATTGCCAAAAACAATATTATAAGCAGCGAGAGTAAACTAAAACAGTAAAGTTGCAGCAAAAAAAAAAAAGCTGAAGCTCCTTCTTAACTTTCCGAAAGCTAATGAGAGCTGCAGATTCAGGTGTCGATTCTTTGTTGGTATCAAACCTAAAATCACAATGTCATAG
This sequence comes from Acanthurus tractus, assembly GCA_029783725.1. NCBI lineage: Eukaryota > Metazoa > Chordata > Actinopteri > Acanthuriformes > Acanthuridae > Acanthurus > Acanthurus tractus. Next base: position 2,360,368 of record JAQNCA010000027.1, read on the forward strand.
TTTTAACTCGAATTTTAGATTTTGCTGTTACTAAATTCCAGCTATGACCGCTTAAAGGAACTTCATTACAGTCAGCCTTTGAAAGAAGGCCCACCCTGCAGTCTTTGAAACAAGAAAACCTGGCTCTCTAATTAGGGATGTTAAGAAATCCTAATTTTTCCACAGAAATAGAAGGTTGTTCTTTTGGTTAGGTACTCAAAGGTTTTCAGTTGTTTCTTTATGTGCATGTGCATAACAAAAATTTGACAGTGGTGTGGTGAGATTGGCAAGAAAATGATTTTGAATAAATATGAATATACAACTGAAACTGACACTAAGTGGGCTGTGCAACTAAAAATGAGCCAGTTTGAATAGCCAATATTTCACTGTAAAATCATGCATGCAGTAAAATAGAAGGCATCAGGATGTAGGATCTTATATCATTTAAGCAAGATAAGATGTAGGATAGAAATAAAAGATCTCTGACATGCTGCACATAAAAATGGGTGCAAAAAGATAGATATATTTATATCTGTCTTGTTACATATGTGTGCAGCTAAACTCTTTAGGTGATTGTGCAAAAGTTTAAGTTAATAACATGTATGCGACACCAAGAGAGTGCCCCTTCTTAGAACGGTGAAGAAGTTGGAGGCCGAATTCAAACATGGCAGAGAGAGAGCTACACAAAGGTCGATGTTGTTGAGAGAAAACCGTGCTAAAAAAAGATGTTCCTTGCTTCACAACACAATTTATCATGCCAAACTCCACATGACTGTTTTCAAAAAAAGCAACATTTTGCTTGACGTGTATGTAATCCTGTTTGTCTTAAGTCTAGAGCAGTGAATTCATTAAGTGACATAACAGATCTTCTTGCAGTCCTCCAGACTTTAACCAGCGCCCCTCTGTAGGGGTTTATAGCAGAGCCAACATACTGCAACATACGTCTCAGTAGTAATTCTATATGACAAGATTTGCATTGTGAAGAACAACCCTTTTTTTCTGAATAAGGACAGATTCAAGTCTTGTTATGTCTGTTGCATAGGGTCAAGAGAATTGGAAAGGTTTGTTTTTTCATTCTAACTCATTTAAAAGATATAAACAAACAAAGTTGTCACAAAAGCAAATCTACAGTTCAAAATATTTAGCTTTTCTTGACAGCATAATCTGAAAATTGCATCAGTGTAGATTACGCTCCAAGTAGGCCTAAAAAAAAGGGAAAAACTAGACAAAGCAAGATAAGATGGATATCTAAAAAGAAGCAATACCAAAAAAGTCTATTTTTCAAGGGTCCAAACAGACCTCAGTTTTGGATTTGACAGTTAAATTAACAGGAAGCTACTCTGACTTTGACTTGTAGCAGCAGCTATTTGTTGTTCAGGACAAAGAAATCAAACAAAAAAAAATTCCACTTTAACTAGCTTGTTTTTGTTTGTTTGTTTTTGAACTCTGTGGAATTCGTGATTGTGCGACATTCTCAATTAGCTGTGCAGAACAGAGAAAACACGATTTTAACAAGTAGGTACAACTACTGGGTTTGTCTCATGGTTAGTCTCATAGAACGCCCTGAGGGCCAGACCCATACATGTTAAGTCAACTCTCTTTTAATTATACTGTACGTTCATCCATATTAAAGGTCTGTGCAGCGATGACTTCACTCCCAGACTACTTCATTTGTAGCTGTTTATGTTAACAGTTTATGTTACAGGGTAAGGTGTATTGCCCAAACCACCTCTGCCCCATGGATTTCTGTACAGGCACTAGTTCTGATCTCTAAAATCAAAGTGAACAGTACCCTGCAGGGGAATTTCACAAGACAGTGAGCCATAGTACTTGGCTGCCTGTGATGACTTGCCTGGTTGCAATGCCCTCGCCATGACTAATGCAGGCAATTTGTGACATTTGGATGCTGCAGTTACTTTAGCTTAATGATGCTTTGTGTGGTTGAAACACTGAGGCCAAAATACCTCTCACATAATTCATACCTCATGCTGGGGAGGCAGCGTTACTGCTCAGCAGGGGGCGGTGGGGGGTTGAATGCTTATCTGGCCCATAGAGAGTCAAGAGTCCAAATCATGAAAAGCTCATTGTAGGTTTTGAAATGTCATGCAGTTGTTCTAAATATTTGTTTTAAGTTAGATGGAGATTTTTAGACTTTATCTGTTCATAAAGACTTCTGGTAATCCCAGAAAACTTGGAATTTGAAGTTTTTTGATTTATAGCCAACGAGCACAACCACAGGTTTGATAAAAGACAGACAAGTCCTCACTATGTTTCACTATAATATTTACTGCTTTAACAGTATTTTTTTGTCCCCCAGCCATAAACAACAGATAGATTTGTGTCAAGGAGAACATAACAAAGCAACAAACATTGCTTTTCATTTTCTCCTCATTCACAATGTTCCACAATATGTATTAAGTGAGATGTGCAAGAACTGTTTATCTTGCAAATTTACATTATTCAGAGAAAAGACCAGAACAAGACCCTCAAAATATGTGCATCTCCTCTCTAACTTGCAGATGTTTTGGTTCTGAGCCAACCTTCCTCTTCAAATGCTGGCCATTCAAATGCTGGCCACAACAGCAGTTGTATCCGGGAATACATTCCCTATGAATAAATATGTATTTATCAACCTGCTAGCCAAATGCTAATGAGAAAACCATCATAAATGACTATATGAAAATACGTAAGCCACTTTTACATATGTGCTCCACACAATGATGGCAGAATCCGCGTCATTGTCCAGAGTTGCCTTTTTACACATGTGGTACACAACAGCAACAAAAGAAGATGGGAGACTACCAACTCATCTATAGTGATGACTGTTGTTTTGTTAATATCAGTACCTCATGTATTTGGCCATGCCTGTAATAAACAGAGTCAATTAAGAGTTGAAAGCAATATACAGGCAAGCAGAAAAGATAACGAAGATGTAACATTTGATGTCTCATCCGTATTCTGCAGATATTGTTGCAGACACTGCAGTTCATATGTGAACACAGTTATGGTTCTGCTGGCAGGTTAAATCAGGACCAAGTCATTTGGACATTTGCCTCCACACATACACCTCTTCAAGGAGATGCCCAGACAATTTCAGGGTAGTAGGGCAAGTGTGAAAGGGTCTATTGAGTACTAAAAAGTGAGACATCACAGTGTAGGAAGTGCTGTTAGTGTTTGTGTATGTGTTGAGAAACGGGAGACTTGAGCTAGAAGTCATCCATCTGTACATAATTACATGGACTTGATTTCAGTTCCTGCAACACTCCATTCATCATCATAATTTATGCTTTTATTTCACAGTTGGGTTATTATCTACCACTCACTCAGCATAGGTTGTAATCAGCCAAACAGTTCAAATTTTTTAAGCTACACTAGTGACTTTTGCACTTTGATGCATACAAATGGCTTTGAGAGAAAAAGTGGTCTGGAGTATCTAGAAAAGTGGCAAGAGGACACCAGATGACTTCCAACATTACATTCTGGCCTGTAAACCAGGTCGCTCCGTGAAACCTTGTATAACTTTGGATAAAGAGGAAAAACTTCTAATGTTGATGAGTCCAAGTTTCTCTGGATAGAGGCCTGTTGGCCTCTTCGGCATTATAATAGCAAATATATCAAACTGAAATTAAATGACGCTTTTGTAAACCATGGATTTCCTCATTGAGAAGGACATTTATGAGCTGCACTGGCACTTTGAGTTCACCTTTGAGTAGATTTGACCTGCAGAGTTGCATTTTCTATCAGTTGCAAATAATAACCGTGTTGATCCTTAAAGGAGGATCTGAAGAGAAAGCTAAGAACAGAAAGCTATCATGTCTGCTGTGTTGCATGGCCAAATGTAATCATAACCACAGGTGTATATGTTGATGTCATTTGCATCCACGTCCATTGGCATTGTTTACCATTGCACCCTCTTTTAAATTTTCTTTGCATTTAGTCTAATCGCTTAGTATTACGTACACATGAAATTAGAGTAGTTGTGTTAGAAGTAAAAAAGGGAGATTTCCTGCCTGCTTTTTAAGCTCTTAACACCTGGCAAATTGATGTGTGAAGTGGGAGTATTTGTCAGATTTTGGATTTCAAGAAGGTGACAAAAATTAAGCCTAGCAGCCTCCTCAATTCCAATATTGGAAAAGTGCAGGTGGAGAGGGTGTCTGGCAAGTAGAATAACTCAAGAGTGATAGGCCCCAGTGCAAATATTTTTCTCGGGCCCCTCCCTCTCGCACATACTCATGCACACAAAGGAGCGATATACAAAACTGAGTGTGATACACGAGGGGAGGAAGCAGAAACATAGAGCTATCACATCATGTTGGAGAAGTTTTTAATGTTGCCATTGAGCAGTTGCTTTTATGGCTTGGCCTCAAGTTTTATGTGATCTATAATAACTGAACTGCAATAACCACCATCCTTCATTGGGCCCTGAAAGCTTCCAGGCCCCCGAGCACTGCACCAGTTGGACCAACGATGCTTAAGCCAGTGTTTCAAGCACACAGCCACTTCGTTGGAAGCGCACAAACTCCATTAAGGTCTATTAGTCAGTGATTATAAACTCTTTTTGCAG
>JAQNCA010000027.1:2366408-2377905 GCA_029783725.1 Acanthurus tractus
GTTGTTCTCTGCAAGTGGAGGTTCTCTGCACACTTCTGTTACTCTTATGAAACGGTTGTTGGGAATGCATCAAAATCATAACACACTCAGACCTCCATCTCTTCTTTCCTAATCACCCTTCAGTTCCAGTTTCCAGAAATTTTACTACCTTAAGCTCTTGCGACATATTTGTGTAACATATGCTTAGAATGTTTAAAGAGGTTGAAAGGTCAAGAGCCCAACTAAAAGTGTGTTTGATTCAATCTAATATCACTAGTGTGTTTGCAAGGCTTGTGCATGCCAACTAAAAGTGCAACCTTCCCTTTTTCAGCATATGCATTCCATTTTGTTTATTAGCTTTAGCTGCAATAAAGCTGGACAAGTCAATATTTTGTTTTTACAATCAAAAATATTACGATAATTTATATAAAAATGAATTACTTGCAGTGATGAACCCACAGAGAATTACTGTCAAACTGACAAACGGATCAGCTCAGATCAGTGCAAAGTTTACACATTGTTCATGAGCGCATTGTTTTGGTTTACTGACCCACAGCTTTACTGTTTGGTTTCAGTCTCTTGCTCTTATTTGCTCTGTTTTGCAGCTGCTCCCCGATCTCCGATGAATGCCCTTTATACCATTTACTCAGCACTAAATGATAGACAGGCAAAGTGAAAGCCAGTTGATAGAGCAGTTGGTTGCTAATGAGTTAGACTTTTTCCTCAGAAGACAGTGGAAACCATAATGTAGCTAAAAGTCACAGTGAATGCTGACATTTCTCTAAAGACAGGGAGCAAAAGTCTAAAGTTTTACTGCTGCCACGAAAAAGATTTATGCAATTTTTACAATACAGCAGAATTGTTTGAATGCAAAGGAAGAGAGAATTATACTTCTCAACCATATTAACCACTGTTGTTAACAAAAATCTAAGGGAACGGTTTGGAAAAGACTGGCACTTTCCCAAAATGCCTTGCAGGTGATTGGTTAACCATTCTATATCCATTTATACCTATCACAGGCTAACTTTAACACCATAGATCATTGAACCACATGACACAGTAGGAATCTTGGTGAAAGGAGTCGGGAGAGTAGCGAAAAATCTTTTCATTCAAAAACACCTCCAGCCTTTCTTTAACTTTATTTTTTGAATTAACCCTGTTGTTGTTGGAAGCTTCCACTATTGTTTTGAACAATCAGATGCTTCTCTCGTTGCAGGCTCAGCCAAACCAGGCCCATAGCTGCAAGTGGTTCATCACTGAATGCTGCCTGTGGTTCACTTACAAGCATGTGCTAGAAAGATGGATCCTCAAGCTTGCATGTAATGTAATATGTAATATATCTTATTTGTCATCCAACAAAAATGCTTTGAATCAAAGCTAGCATATAGGCAAGAGTGACAGACTGTCAAGCCAGTCTTCTTAGTCTTAGTCTCTGTTCAGTCCCGTCTTTCTTGCTATGAAGATCTGCACTATGTTTCAATCAGTGGTTGGTAGAGCACTGACAATCTATACTATCTGTAAGAGTATAATTATTCCCTTAAAAAACACTCAAGTGACAAGTAGCAGTCGTTAGAAGTTTACTTACTTTAACTTTACAAGTAAAAAGTTAATTAAAGGGCAAAAAAATTACAAGTTAATCTAAACTTTAATATTTTTCTTTAATTATAATTATTTAATCATCATTAATCTTTTTTAATTTAAAAGCCTATTGACTTATAAAACTACAAGATCACTAATGCTTTTACCCTAATCTTAAAGAGTAGTAATAAAGGCATAAATAAACTATGCTAATGTTAGCCAACCAGCTACATCGTAACCTATGGACTAAATAACTTGCTTCAATATGTTTGCAAAGGTAAGAGGTGCTTTTTTAAAAAAAATGAGGTTCTCAGTATTTATAGGAAACACTATAAGTACTTTATATTGTAGCATTTATTTTCAGATTTAGTTTGGCTAGATGTGGTAAGGGAATTTTTGCCGGGAGCAAGTTTGCTCTGTCATTATCAGATTGAAGTAAAAAGACAGGTGATGCAGATTTTGTTCAAGGCGGCTAAAATCTTGACTACATCTGAAGCAGAGATGCCACTTAGGCCCTTTTTCCCCCACAGACAACCCCCACATTTAGAGCAGCAGGTTGTAATTGAAGTATATGGCAATTGTAGTAAAGCAAAAAATACAGTCAAGTATAAACAGAAGTGCCGCATTAAAAATAAATATGAAAAGTACTTGTTCCTTAAAAACAATACTTTTTTCATTGCTGTATTTTACTTGTAATGAGTTACTACCTACCCCCGGTACCACCAGAATCATAACGTAGTTGCTCCCAGTTACATATATGTCTGTTTCTGTTGTTAGTATTAAACAGTCAATTGAACACACCTTATCCAGGCTCTAATTCCTGCTCTATTCCTGGCAGACAAAGTGCAAAAACACATGTTAAAGACAACAGCTGTGCTGTGTGATCAGCTTTGTTGACATATAAAATGAGTGATACCAGTGTAAGACAGAGGCAATCAAAGCTTCACCTCTACAGTGTAGTTGCTACTGTTTTAATGTTTGGAAAGGCTCAAGTTTTGGATGAGAATAAAGCCAGCATAGCAAAGTCGGATTGCTGAAGCAGAAGATACAAATGAAGACAACTTAATGTAATGCAGTCTTGAATTAACTCAAGCTTCCTAAGAAGGCCCTTTAATTCAGGGGCAGAGACTTGTGGATGGATTTAGCTATTCCCAGCCATCCAGTTCCCAGCCCCTTCAACACCATGGGAAAGCCAGTCAAGGGAGTGTGGGTCAGGTCAACCTTGTCTCCTCGCCTGACTGTCAAAATAACAGTACCTTTCCCTCCGGCTTCCAACACTGTCTGTCAGAACTGGGCTGCTAAGAGCTGCAGCACAGAGGGGTGGAAAAGCAATTAAATCAAACATGGGTGAGTAGCCGCAGGACAAATGCCTCGTCAGCGTTTTTCAGCTCAGTCAGAGAAAAGCTTGTGGTTTTTTTAAGTTTTTTTTTTTTTTTTCTCAAGAAGGGGTATAGAAAAAAAGGAGTATTGAAAGTGAAAAAGAAAACCCTCTAAAAGAGAGCAAAGACATTTTGTGTCACCGGGCTTCCAATGCAGGAGTTAGCAAAGGGGTTAAGAGAAACATTGGCCCAAGTCAGAGCCTCTTTCTTTCCCAGTGATGACCTAAAATTTGGGGTCAGACACAAACTCCCACCCCTGACCTCCTGGTTCACGTCTCCTCGTAATTACCTTTGCGCATCAACCCCTTAGCTGCCCCCTCCCAAAGACAATGTAACAATTTGTCTTTTCAATTGTCTGTCAGTCATTCTCTTACAGGCCTTTTCAGTGGGCGTATATGGTTTCTTTTACCATTTGTATTTATTTATTTATCTTGCTTGGAGAGGTGGGGGTTGTCTGGCCTCAGAAACAGGGAGTCTTTGTTTGGGCTGGTTTCACATGGATATTACACCCCTCCTCCTCTGCTCCCCCTGCCTTCTATCCAGCTCCCAATGGTCAGACCCCATAGATTTGTTTGGAGGCTTGAGGGTGGCTGATCTCAATGTCATTGTACATGGCATTTCCATAACCATGGCCAATCAATGAGACTTTTCTCCTTTGCATCAATGCTGGGGTGCTGTTTAACTGCTTCCTTTAAGGTGCTTACTGTCTGTTGTAGTATCCATACTTAACTTTGTCTTTAGCCATACCTGTAAGGAAACAGAAAGCTGACAAAACACCTCTCCAAAGTGCTGGATAAGATCTTTGTTTGGGATTTTGTGGCGTAACACATCAAAATTACAAAACAATTGCTTTACAGAAATCCATAGAATATAGAATTTATGATGTTATAAATGTTGCATTCAATTTATTCTTCATAACTACAGTTACCTAAAATTTTCTCGTAAAAATTTATTATTGGTACATGTAAAGAGATTTTTAAGATGCTATCAGTTAAATTAATCATAATTAAATTAACAGTGCTTTATATACCCCTGTTTTGGCAAATCAGTTAAAGTCATAGCAGGAGTATGTATAGCCAGGGTCATAACTGTACAAAAGCATACAAAAAGAATAACTACACTCCATGAATTTCTCCATTTCATTTACATTGGCAATTAGTCAAACTAGTTAAACTGCATTTCTGCTACCTATCATGACAAAGCCAGTACCAAGAGAGACAAACAGTTTAAATTATATTATTTTTTGTATTACAAACACAAAATGTGCTTAAATTTCAAATGTCAGGGTTAAAGCCAGTATCACCTTTACACTTAGATATGACCTTGCTCTCTGGGCTCTGGCTATGATCAGCTGAAGAGAAGTGCCGGTGGTGTATTTGGTCCCACATGACCTTTGTATAGTTCACTCAGTGTTTCCCACAGAATGTCAGTGTCACCATGGGGGGAAGGGGGGGTGTGTGGAGGAGTTGGGTTGTTTTGCTTGTCACAGTCACAGGGCTGTGTTTGTGCACGTGAAGCTTAAATGCGCCCTCATGAGCATACACTTCTGGATACTAGTCTGTCTGTGACGCATAATGGCCTCTTTTAATTGAGTGAGGTTTGAGAGTAAATTAACACCATACTGTCTGATTCTGTTAGACAGAGTCATGTTTTCTGAGAAAGCGAGCGCTCTAAAATGCAAAGACACATAGAAAACCAATACAGAGCACTGACTGTGATGGGTTACCATATCATTTTCATACACTTTTATCACATTTGAGGGTTAATTTTTCAGTCATGGCCTAAGAAAGAAGGTGAGTTATATAGCTCTAATTATATCTGATTTTTTCAACTGCTTAACAATATTATACTCAAGGTTTCAAATTTATAACTTGTCTGGTATATTTGCTTCAAATAATTTAAAATTTTAGGTCAGCGCTGCCTTTTGAAAAATGGACAATATTGATTCTTGAATTCATATTCATTTTAATATTCTAATCCACTACCTCTGTCTTACGGTCTTTTCATCCAAGGCGTTCCATAAGAACATGTAGGCAATGCAAGGAGTGAATGCACTGACAGCAAAATAAAGAATAGTTTAAGCATAGGAGAAAAAGCCTGTAACATGAACCCCATCCCAGCAAACCAGTCACTGTCACCACACTGGAGACCACTGACAAACTCCATTACATGATCTTGACAAATCTCGACATTTAATACATGGTACATTGTAGCACAGCTGGGTATCTCCCTGGAATGTGTCCATATACTCATCCACATCAAACTCCAATGACCATGTTTTCTGAGAAAGCGAGCGCTCAAGTGTCAGCTCCCTGGGTCCTCAAGCTCTTCATGGATTGATGAGAAGTGGATAACCACAACATGTTTGGACAATCTTGCCATTTTCTGGGCAGATCCTGGGAGATTCTTCCAGACATTCTTGGGTCTATAACCAAATATGGCTCACAATAATGCCAATAGTGCATGATAGGCCATGGACACCTTTTCCTGGGATGCAAAGAAAGTGCAGCTGGTCAACCACCTGGAAAAGAGTCACTGATCTTTTGAGAAAGCTGGGAGAGAAAACAAGACAATTTAATGTGGGAGGCTGAAAAAGAAACCCTCCATCTCACAAGTACAGGTTGGTGGCAGCTGCTATCCAGGGCTGCAGATTAAAACTTTTCCAAAACCCACCTAGTTTGGCACTCTTAGACTATTACTTTTTCTCAAATATGAAGCTCAGTGGTTACTAGTTTTGAAAGTGATGGTGATGTCGGTGCTGTGGACTACTTTTTTGGAGTCCAAGACACCACTTGAACAAAGAAAGGATCTTTATGCTCCATGATTGCAGGACTCAGTGTGTTGTTGTAGGCAAAGACAATGTTAAAAAATATATATGGTCAAGGTTTTAATACAATTGAGTCCATTTACACTACATGTCCTTTTGTCAAATGGAATGCACCATTTTGATTACATAGTCTAGAGTCTTGGCGCATTCACTCCATTCTGTAGCCTTTTAACTGCATCTTTTGGTCTTCATCAGTGGATTGAGGTTCCCATTTATCATTAAGGTGGCTCAGCAATTATTACCCGACTCAGTATGGAAGTAGGTCAAGTACAACAACTAATAAAGATCAAAAATCCATCCGTAAGTAGGGGAAATGTAGACCTGGACATAAATTTTATTGAACTTTCCCATTTGAGAATTCCCTTTGCTTTATTTTAGAATTTAAATTGGATAAAGATCCTATGGATCACCCATTGCCTGACAGCTTTATTGTTAGAAATCTTGTAAATGCCTTTCTGTGGCTGACCTTGACCTACTGTCACCAGTGTGCTTAAAAAAATTAAGACATTTTTTTTTTTTTTTACTTATTTGTCTCATCTTATATATGTAAAATTCTATCCAAAGAAATACCTTTTTTAAGTCTGTCTTTCCTGACCAACTCTCCTCTTCTTCCCATTCCAAGGAATGCAACCCCAGAGATGGGAAACTGCCTGCTTTGTTTCATTGTTTCTGTGGGTGTAAATTACAGTAAGAGATTGTGGACAAAATCCATAGTCCACAATAAATGCAGAAATACATTATAAGGCTTTGCCAAAGCTAATATGAGACTTCAGCTCTCTGAGGTTGCCAAGTGGTTATTTTCCAGAGTTAAATGGTTTAGCATGAAGTTCCCTCTTTGTCTATCCATCGTTTTTGCTGTATAGCTCAGCAAGAAAAATTGTCTGTAGAAACACAAAGAGGAAATTCCATACATGAACTCTGGAAATGACCCACTTGATTTTTTTTTTATCACGCAGGCATTTTTGCACAAAAAAGAATGGGAAGGATTTTGTCTTCTTTTTCCTACAGTGTAGTCACATGAGAATAGGATCACTTCATGGCTAAAATGGACAGGAGGAATGATTACAGCAGAACTAATAACTGCTCAGGTACACATAGGTATGTGGGTATATTGTAAAGAAAAAAAGATCCTTTAAACTCTTTCACTTATCCATTTTAGAAATAAATTCTATGGTTTTTCCATTGTGTTTTTTCATTTCTGAGAGGGGGAGTTTGCTTCATCATTATTTTTAATTTAAGATTTGGTCATGATATTGTATCGCTTTTGGTTTCATTTTCAAGCAGTAAATATATTTAAGACATGATTGCACAAAAAGATCCTTTTTGAGTACCCTGTTCAGACTCTTAAAAGTCAAGTGTGTAGGACTTACCAAGTGGTGAGGTTACTGATTGTAACCAGTTGAGTAACGCTGACCTTGAGAGACCCTGTGGTGGCAGCTAGAGAGAAAACACAAAAGGCCCTCCCTGGAGATATTGGTTAGTTTATTAGTAAGTTAATTATACACAATTAAAAACATAATTGGGAATTCTGTTTTTCATTACTGTCAATAGCTCCCTTTAGATCCTAAACACTGAGTCTGTCACATTATATATGAGACTAAAAACAATTCTTGGGGTACAGAGGGGCTTCTTGGGCTGTTGTCACTGCTGTAAATACAGTCCCTGAAATACAGCTCTGACAAGAGGCTTTTCTAGCACCTTATTGTTTCCATGAAATTCACCATTTCCCCACAGAAGACTTAGGATTTCAAATTGAGGATATAAGAGTCAGAGGAGCCAGAGGATGATTCAATCTTGGATCATATGATGTAGCTGTTTATGAGGGATAAACATGATTAATCTTCAAGAAAGTTTGGTTTGGCAAGTCAATCATTCTGAAGCCCATAATTACAACTGTGTCGGGAAGGAGATCTGTACAAGGCTGCGGTTTTCTTTGATCAGTCATGTTTGCTTTTCTCTGAGAGGGGTGAGAATTTGTGGTTGCAGTTTGTACGAGTAGAAACAGAGACGTGAGAAGTCCTAATAACACAATGCAAATAATCCCCTGCAGTATTTCTAAGTGTGCAAAAGTAATACTCTTTCTGCGCTGGCAGTCCTCTGTCTGATCAGGGACAGAAATAAAGAGTGAGTGGTGAAAGCATTCGGATATCGAGGGTAATTCTGATGAATAAAAGTTGTTCTTTTACAAACAGAGTTGCTTTGATGAGCACAATAATTCTGTAGATTGATTTACCACGATGGCAGAACAAGGAAACTACAGTTTGACCTTTTTTGGGTGGGGGTTGCAGACCAAAAGCAAAAACTTTTAACTTAGCAAGACAAAAACAAGAATCTCTGCATGTGCTTTTTTGCACTCTGCTTTATGTTTATCCATGCTCACAGAATGATAGTGATGTTGAAGTTGATTTACTGGTGAGTCTTCTGCCATGGATTGTAATATCTCAATAATCTATTTATTGCCGTGAACTTGTAACATTATGACATAATCCTCTAAAAGTGAAGCTTTACTTTGGCAATCCCTTGATCACCACTCCTTTGATACTTGTTAAACGTATTACATTCTTATCAGACTCAGCTGTACTTTGTGTTTCCAGCCAATATCACTGGCCATAAAACACTAGCTCAGCTTTATCTTGAGTATTTAATCATGTAGTTTTAGTACACAAACGAAGCCACACCCTTTTTTAAATGAATTGATAGGTTTAGTACAGTCTGAGCTGTAACCTATGTTACACAGCAAATTTTTTTACATCAATGAAGGCAACAAGCCTGTCACAGGACCATAACATTTATGCACAACATCTGCGTCTATCCAGACAATCAGCATTGTATGGATGTGAGGCCTTTTTCTTAAAATAATCTGCCAGCTCATTTCTCTCCTAACTTGCTTTCGGTAGTATTCAGGCTGTAAGATAAGTTTTGTCCTGCAGCACTTTTGAATACATTGTAAACTATGAATGCAATTTTCATATTGTTAATGTTTTAATGTTTAATGTTTTTTCTATTATATGTTAATAGCAGACAAACAGCAGGGATCTTTTTTTCAATTATTATTAGCTCAGGAAAACCCTATAGATACAACGTGAGAATAAAATAATTAACACAGCAAACATCTATAATGTGATTAACAACATAGTGAAATTAACTGAAAAGACCTCTGTAAGCTAATGCATTTACAAAAGTCCAGATTGACACTGGGGATGTGCATAGATAAAGAATATACATATGTTTTTTTTGCCTGGCCTACCTGTACAGCCTTCACCTTACTACAGAGTGAACTGTATTCACAAGATCCTTTTCTCCCTTGTCTATATACCCTCTATTTACCCTTATATGTATTTCTCATGAAGCACTTGGATATGATTTACACAAATTCAAGTACTTGGGTGCAGTGAACCCTTTGCAATGTTATTTAGGCAAACGAAAAGATCATCAGTGTTAAGACTGCACTATCACTCAGGTTATCTATTTGGAGGAGTTCTTCTTTGTGGTGCCAGAGCATAAGCATTATGAGTGTTGTTTGGTGCAGGAACCTGCAAGAGCCATCATCTGATAAAAAATGATGACAGGAGCTCCAAATCTGCACTTTTAAAAATTTTAAGCCATGAAAAACAGTCTGAGAAAGGAGCTCTGTGTTTTGAAGGTTCGTTCTGAAAAAGATCCAGTCACGTGTGATCCTAAGCACCAAAACACAAAGTCAAATCTGTCTATAAAAGTTCTGCCCATTTCATAACAAAATTATGCTGAAATGTTTATATCTAGTTGATACTTGATGTGAAACAAAGTCCACCATGAAAAGTATCAAATGCATGTTTAGATATGAATCAGCACGTGATATTTGAATCAGATTGAAGGAGATCATCAGGTCTACATTTGGTTATCCAAAACTAGGTCAAGCATTTTAACTTAATCCAAATCTAAAACACTTGGTTGCACTAAAACACATGACACAATTAATTCCCCTTCACATTTACACTGTCTGACATCTGGAATAATAATTTTTTTAAAACTGACATATATACACCACCTAAGAATGTTAATTTTTACACACTTGATACTTTTAGGAAAAGCACTCCAGATGAATAGCAGGTCATTTCATTTTAAAGATTCATCCTTTTTGGTTGGTTTGTTGTTCTTTTTTGTTGTTAGGTTGTTTTTTTGTGTTTCAGTGAGCCTGACATAGAGGTTGCATACAACAGCCAACTATTCAACTGTCAAAAGCATTAGTTGGCAATATGCATAATCACTCATTAATGCTTATCATTACCCTGTGGTTTTACAACCCTACAGTTATAAAGCAGTGACAGTGCTTTCTCCTGAGAGCAAAGTACAGAATGAAACATTGCTGTTTTTGTGCTTAACTGCAATCAAGTGAGTGTAAATACTTTACCAGAACAGATACGGATTAATTCAACAATCATCTTCATCAAGAAAACAGAACTATCTGCTATACCTGCAAGGAAGCAGTCATGTTGTTTCTGAAGTCACACAGTATCTCCAACGCAGACAAGCATGCTGGGTGTTCGATCTAATCAGATCAGAGCTCAGTTGTAATCAGCAATTCAAGAACTCTTTCACCTACCCCCATTATGAAAATATGATAACAGTCCTATGATGCATCAACTGGTGAACCATTTTATATGGAGATCTCACAAAAGTGCTGTTTTTTTACACTGTCTTTGTTTTTCAAACTAAACCAACTAATCCCACTCCAATGTGATTTTAAATAACATGTTGGAGGGCATTAAAAGGCAAAACAGTTGTGATGTACAATACAACAGAGTCAGCGTCTGGGATGACGCACAACATATGCTCCAGGCACATCTCTCTAAATGTAACAAGTAAGTATAAAGTAGCAGTAGCAGTCGTCATTAGCGGTGCTTGTTATATGGTGGTTGAACTCGTTCTCTGCTCCGAGGGAAAGCAGCTCCAGGACATCATTGTCTCAAGTTGCAGATATTTTCTTCTTCTCTGTTTGAATTAGCTGCTTACAAATTCTAGCCAATTTTAAATCTCCCACCAGCTGCTCACACACACATTATCATGACTAAACGCCCCCTGCTCTGGCCTACCAGCTCGGCTATAGAGAGATGTCAGTTTGGGACTATTACGTCTTACATTGTTGACTTAGAGGTTGAAGAACAGCAGTCTCCATTTCACCTTCATAACTTTTATACAGAACAGTGAGTGTCAATGGTAAAATATTCCCGCCCTGAACAGGCTGTGTAGATGAGCTGATAACAACCTAAATGTTGTGGTTGTGAAAGCCCTGGTGTAACATTTGTGTTGTTGGTGGAACAATTTCCTTAGAGATTAAAGAAATTGTTGAATGTAGCCCTGATGTGCTCCAACAGTTATTTTACAAGTAAACACTCATATTGTCATAATCTGTAATTTGAATAGTTTTAATTTGAATTTGAATAGTAATTTGTCCTGTTTTATTTGGGTAATCCTTGTCTTTTGTCTTTTATCTACCCATGTTCTGTCAAGTTCCCCTCCTGTTGTGATTACCTGATGTGTTTCACCTGTGTCTCATTGCCCCCAGTGTGAATATAGTCTCTGTTTTCCCCCTTCGTTTGTCAGATCCTTTGTCAGTTGTTCTTCCCTGGTCCTGATGCCATGCGCTGGCTCTCTTGTTGATTTTTCTCGGTTCTGCATCCTTTGTCCTGGTTTACTGCTTTATTTATTTGTTTTTGACCTTATAGTTTTTGTGTATCCTTGAGCACTTTTTTGG